>JAOXNR010000013.1:7560201-7591718 GCA_028571225.1 Parsonsia alboflavescens
CTTATATAAGGTGAGAGAGGGGAGAAAAAGAATATGTACTTTAATGACTAGGCATACATATGAAACTTTACAACTTTACTGCAAGATCAATTTTGTCATATGCTCATAATAGTCCTAAAGAAATAGTCATCAATCTTCAATTCTCTAACTTTCTCAGAAGCTGAGAAGTGCAAAGCACAAATCCGACAGGCAAGAAGACATAAAAGTCTCATTTGCACAAAAAATTATACCACCTTTTTTAGCAAGACTTATCTTTTTCCACTCTATACTGATTTTTCAAAATCAATATGTCCCCAAAAGTTTCCATCAGAACTAATTTCACACAAAATGCACATTCCTACATATTATTAATGTAACCTTTTCCACCTTCACAACTTTATAACCATATTTGATCTGTTTTATCAATTTATCCTACATGTAGGACCCACTTCAGAGCACTCGGAAGATAGAATGTTTTGAATCAGAGGATCCTTCAGCTATGGTCGATCCTGAAGTCTCTAACACCAAGACATATGTCCAATCCAAAAATAATAAATCTTATTGAAATAATATTTTTCTCTGTATTCTGAACATGAAACAAAATTAAATACTTAAGCTCCCGTACAAGCGCAGCCTAAGTCTTTTGTATAAATGATGAATAATCTTTGTTTTTCCCTTCATCCTTCTTTTTTTTTTTTCAATTTTTGAAAGGGGAGATTAAAGCATGCTTACAGCACTTAGTTAAAAGAAGATATAGGTTCCTTGTTAGCAGATTCTTACTTACCCAAAATGGATAATCCAACAGAAAGATCCTTCAGCGAATGTGCATGTGATTCCAAGGGTCCATGACCTGAATGACTATGATCATGAACATGAGCTGCATCAAGATCATGTGAATGGGAGTTTTCCCCACCTGAAAATGATAACATACTTAATCAACAGAAAATGAGAATCACCGATTATTATACATATTCAAATTGCAGGAGCTTCAAAAGATTGTGGTCCAACTAGCATTAACATATGTACACTCCAAGAAGGAAGACGAGTGTCAATAGGACAGTACAACCCAACTAAAACATAAAGTAGCTTGTGAAATATATTACTCATTTGTTATTTATTATAATCACTGCATGAAAGTGAAATTTTAACAAGACTAAGTTTGAAGAATGGCGTCAATAATAAAACACTTGGTGTAACTTATAAAAGGTAAATTATTGTAGATGAGGGGTCTACCACTAATGGTTTGAAAATGCACATATATTCAGCCTTTGCATTCTCATGAATGATTAGTTTAAGAATGATGAGCTCATAAGCATAGCCACCAATGATAGGAATTCTCATAATTGCACCTTCGTCAGCTCGTGGTGTACAGCGACTTAGTGACAACATAATGGGAAGATTATCAGAAACAAAACCTCTCCATGACCAGCAAACATTGTTGCTCATTTCAACTGGCATGTTCCTGTAAAAGTATTTTGCACAGATTTTTTTTTTCCATTTCCCAGTAGGTTAAAAATAAGTTGCACCTGAAAGAAGTGATACAATTTGATCCCACCTCTAAGGCACTAGCCAAGGAATTCCCAATATTATACAACTGATTTACAAATAGACTATGTGGTCTATATCATTGCATTTATCTAAATAAAAAGAAGGGAGGCTCAAAATTATTTGAGTCAATGTTGATTATGCAACGGCATTCAATTTTTTATGATAGTTAACATTGCACAAATAAGTTCTATTCTTTTGGCATGACAAGCAACAAGGAAAATTTAGCATCAAATTGATTTGAAATGCTTGGACGAGCCTAAATCATGATATGAGAAAAGGATTCAAGAACTTGGAAGGATCTGCAATATTAGCATTTATAACTAATGATTATATTACTATATGCATAAAGGTAAAACTAAACGGTATTTATAGCTTGAGAAAACAATAAGTCTTGATAAATTCTAAGTATCTCTGTTATCGACAAAAAACATGGATAATTCATGCTAAAGCTGCATCTGTTCCGGAAGGTTTTAGTGCTCGGTTTTCTTTTGTCCAAGTAGGTATCAATGGAGTATTACGTATAATTTAATGGATTTTAAGGCTTGAATAATTTTTCCAGAAGAAGGTAAAGTAAAATCCCCAAAGATTGTCAATAATCACCATTTCCATTTCTTTTGCTTTTAAATCTCTGACATTTTTCTTAACATTCATTTTCTCTTTTTACCTTTGAACTCTGCCATTTCTCAAGTTATTTTTCTTGCTTACTGGAGAAATCTATTATAAATGGTAATGCTGTTCACTTTCACTCATCCATGCTTCAAGTCTATGGAGTACTTATACTAAACTTAAAGAAAAAATGTAACAGTAATTATCTAAAATATAACAAGTCAAATAACATGAAAGAGATAATAATTCACAAGAACACACAAGAAGCCCAATTTCTTCAGGTATCTCTTAATAAGATACCTCACATGACACAGCAAAAGAATAGGCATTAAATACCAAAGCCATCTTGGTTAGTATTCATACCAAAAGCATGAGGTAATTGGTGAAGAAAAGCATCTCCTAGCATGGCTCCTGCCTGCAGCAATAGAAACAAAATATATTTAAGGAAAAAGTATGTAATTGAGCCATCAACAAAACAATGTTTCAAATTCAATGGAATAATCTACTAAAATTAGTCAATAATCTTCTCGACCAATTTCAAGTAGTATATAATGGTCAACAGTTAAGTCAACTATTTACAAAAAATAAATTCTTCTATAAAAAATTATTTTTGAAATATTTTTTATAAATTAAACCCTTTAGGTAAACTAAACCCTAGAGACATTGCATTAAATTTTAATTTTTTTTTTTTAAAAGAAAAATACAGTTCACCCTTAGAAATTTAATTGGAGCACTCCATAAAATGGGCTTCTTAACACTCTATAGCATTTTTGTGTGTGTGTGTGTATATATATATATATATATATATATATATATATATATTGACATTTGAATTAGACAGATTAAGTATCCAGAAAGTTGACTGCATTATCCTTTTGAAAATTATCAAGATAAAGAAAACGGGGAAACCTTGTAATATTTAGTATAATGAAGAACATAACTTCCAATAAAAGAAGAAAAAAAAAACTTTATAAAGTCATAACTGCAGAACGTTTAAAATAAGATAATCAAAAGGCTGAGGAATCGAACCCCAAATAAAGCCAATGAATCAACAACTGCCTTCGATGGCTTTCCTTTTACTGCAAATAGCAAAGTAAAGATACATTTTATGGAAAAAGCATCTCAACAGAATCAGAAAACAAGATTCAAGCAATATGGAAAAGTAAGTTACTTACTGAAGATTAAAGGCAAAAAAATCAGGCAAATAAGCGATGCCAAGCTCACCAATAGTGAGCATCCCATTGCATGAATCCAAAGCCCTGTCAATCAACCCAAAGCAGAAAAAGGCTTAAAAAGGTTACTCCTCAGAAGGACTGCAAGTACAAGTTTGGAATCTCTTGATTTTGGGGAAACACTACAGTCATCATTTTGAAAGAAATAAGAACCACTCTAAAGTTCAGTACAGAAATTAGATAATAAAACCTGAAACTGGATACATTCATAATAAGATACTGAAGTTGTCAAGCTTCAAGAACATAAAATTATTGAATGAGTTTCTCCTTTCATTAGAAACCTATCAATGCATATACAAGGACTCTAAAAGTAGCGATGACTGTATGAAATGCTTCTTGTTGGTTAAGATATGAAGTCCAGTTTCTGAGGTATAACTCCAGCCCATCCTAATAGAGAGCCCAACCAAGCACTTAGGATACATGCCAAAGTTATAGCAATCCTCAGAGCTAACTATCAGAACACTATGAATTCCTTCTGAGTAATGAGCTAAAGAACAAAACCTACCCTTCAGTTCTAAACTTTATTAAGCTATGGTTTCATGGTCTACCAACTCTCTCCTCCATTCCACTTTTACATAAAGAAATGGATATTTCCAACAGCATGAATGAAGAAAGATATTGACCAATCATTCATATATATGAATTGCAAGAAATTGCTTAATGCAGAAAGGATCTCATATAATTGCCCTGATCCAATTAGTCTCAGAATGTCATCTTTCATTAGTCTTGGTAAAGGTACTTCACTATTCCAAAGATAGAAAATAGACAATTACAGGCTAAAATCATCAAGAAATGGAAAAGCATTCTTCTCTAATTCAAACATTATTCTTTTTATTACTAATCGTACTTCTAGGAAAAAGAAAAATCTTATACAATTCATTAGTTTTGAAAGACATCAACAATTTAAACAAATAGGCCCTTAAATTCCAGATAAAAATTCTCTTTCTGCCCAATTTGAAACAGCTGATGGCTCCACCTAAGGGAAAAACTTAATTCTCTAGATATCCAAGGAACCACATTCTTCATTTTCTTCAACATTTCTTCAACAAATGTCATGCTAAATAAGTAAATGTCATTTTATTATAAGTAAAAATTGTAACTTTAACACTTCTGGAGTTTGGTTCCACAAATAAACAGTTAACAGTATACACATACATTCATAGTAAAAAATTATAGTAAATCAGAAAATTGATCCGCCATCAATACCCGAAAAATATAGCAATTGATCAAGAAAACCTTAGAATCCAAGCTTTAGAATTTTACCAATGCCAGATAGCTCGGCATCTCCAGCAGCACCATGACGATGATGATGGTCATGCTCGTGATGGTAATGCCCACCTCCAAATCCATACAACTTTAGGTCCTCCTCCTCCGCCAATTCCTCCGGCAACTTTCTCCTACCCTCCTGTTGCTCAATCCCAACATGGTCCAAATGATGATGACCGTCCTCGTGATGATGATGATGATTACCATGACCACCACATTGGTGATATTGATGGTGGTGCTGATTGTCATGTAATGCAGGTTCGCGGGAATCTCCATGGGCCGCCGCTACAGCCAATCCAGAAATCACCAAAACAGCAATTAGTACTACCATTCCCACTTCCCTATTCCCAACTCCCATTTCTTCAATTTCTGCCTCAAGTTCTTGGAAAAATGTGAACTGGAAAGTGAGCTTTTCTCCGAAACAGAAGAGGGGAAACAAAAATGGGTCAAGAAAATTAAGGACGTGTTTGGGAGATGAGATTTAAGAGCGGTTCTTGCAGGTGCCTTCGATAGTAATGAAACAAACGGCACAAAAGAAGAGAATAATTATTCCGACTATGATTCCAAACAATATAACATCCATTTTTTATTCCTATATATGGAGTTTATTATACTCCTGCACGAATAAACAAAAATGAAAATTGGAAAATTAGTACTAATTTGTTTGATTTTTCAACATTTTTTTTAAAAAAAGAAGAGAAGAAAAAGATTATATTGTTGTACGAAGAAATTGGCAACTGATTTGTACTATAGGGAGTTGCAAAATTTTGCAGAGCTGGGATAGGGTAATGTGGTAGGTGGGAGCTGGCCCGGGCGCCGGGTGGGCACGGGGTGCTTGGTGAGGATGACTAGATCCAAGAAAGGTATAATTGAGACAACAAGCAAAAGGAAAGGGAAATATTATAATTTGGGAATTTTTCTTTTTATTCCCTTTGTACCCTTTTGATCATTTTTTAAAAAAGTAAAAAAACTGTCCCTAAGTGTTTTTAAACATTTTATTGGAGCATTTAATAACTTATAACTATGAAATCATGAGTTTGATAGTATACTTTTTATCATGTAAATAAAGAAAGAGTCAACTTAATAAAAATAAATAAAATTTATTTAAATTAATGTAAAATATTAATTCATTAACCATCGTCTTTAATTCTTGTGAAAAAAAGACCACACAGAGTGAATATGACTCATGGACTCAGTTTAACTTTGTTCAGTGTCATTTTGCTGTCAGATAAGATTTCGTGTAACTTTTAACGTTTTTCAAAATTCATGTTTTGTCAAAGTACTCTCTCCTACGGCCCCAAGTTGCACGGAATTTCAAAAAATTAGATAAAGGTCTATTCCTGTTTTTTGAAATTAAGAGTCTGTTTGGTTTCTATTTTTATAATGGTTTTTTTTTATTTTTTTATCTGAAAATTTTGTTTGATGTACTTGTTTTGAAAAATAATTTTACATAACAGCTCTTTAAATTATGTTTTCAGAATAATTCTTGTAGAACACCTTTTATTTGTTTTCTTTTTCTTTTTTGGTTCTTTTTCAAATAAATTTATCTCCAATTCTAAAGTCATTAAAAGTCACCATTGCTATATGTTAAAAATATTTTTAAAAATATTATTATTAAAGGTATTTTATATTTTATGAAAAAAATAATACTTTTCTCAAGTTTTTTATCTTATTATTATAATTTTTTAAAATTTTATAAAAATAATTTTGGAAGATTGATACTTTTGATCCCTTACCTTTTTTATTTTTATAAAGTCTACTCCAAAAACTTTTTTTTAAAATTTTTTTTATCCTCTATCATTTTTTTTTTTATAACTTTGATCCATATCGATTTATTTTACCTTTTCAACCTTTTTATTTTTTTCATCATTAGTCTCAATGACCAAAAAATATGTTTTTGAGAAGTTTTTTTTTACCAATCAAAGAGGGATAAATTTGAAATTTCACTTTTTTAACTTATTTGGATCCAGTTTAACCCAATCTAGATCCAATCCCATCCTTAAGACATTAACCACAGATTGAATCGATTTCCCCCAATACCATATTAGGGCAGTCGTTAAGGTTGCTTAACATATTATAGACAGTCATTTTGATTCCAAATATAATTTTTTCTGGCAAAACATTTGTTGGAGCCAATCATGTTACTACTCAAAATCCAACAATCCCAAAGGTTATGAAAGAATTTTGATTGTCTGATTAATTTCTTTGAGTTTGTTAGTCTAAATGTATCTAAAATTCTTTTTTTAAAAAAAAGAAAAAAAATCATCAATTAAATTTTGAGTAATAAGGATAAGATTAACAATTTTATTCCTAAAAAGTTATCTTGTGTCGATAAATGAATAGTTTCAACTAGTATTTCGTCGAAAAATAATAATTAAAACCATAACAGCTCATACTATAATTTAATCCAAAAATGTGAAATCAAATAGATAAAAAGCCCTAATAAATATTCTATATAATTTAAAATCAATCTTATGAAATGAGAATTTAAAAAAAAAAAAAAAAGGCTCCGTGCAACATTCTGCTCCAATTGGGCCAAGGAAACCTATACTTCAAAAGAGTCGCACACACCTTAAAAAAAAAAATTTAAAACTAGACGAAAATATGCATATTATGGGTGCAGTGTATTGTTTTACCATAAATTTCTTAAAATAGAATGTTCAACATTTAAATATAGAAAAGTTTCATATTTTAAAATACATGATGTTTGCCTTTGGCTCATGTCTGGTTATTTCATGTTTTAATTTTATGTATAAGTAATTTTGATTCGTTAGAAATTTAAAGTTTTTTTTTGAGAAATTAATAATTTTTTCATTTTTATTTTATTCAAAATTTAATATATTTATGGAGGAATTAAATATTTTTTGACTTATTTGTCTATGAATATTGTGAGTAGGTTTTATTTATTTAATTACAAATATTTTGGTTTGACAAAAATTAAAAAGTTTTTTTGATACATAAATGTCTTTAAATAAATATTATTTTTTATTTTATAAAAAATCCATTTGTTTTATGGAAAAATTAAAGAATAAATATTTTGAGTTGATATATCCATTGATGAAGGCATATTTTAAGGTTGAACTACTAATGTAACCATTAAACTTATAACTTTTTTTCAATTTAGCTATCGAACATAAAAACTCGTCAATTTAACTTTATGAAATTGGACATTTAAACCACTTTGCTATGATTTGACAACTAGTAACGAGCAAGTGTAATTACTCTCTAGTGAGATTGATACAGGAGATGTTCCATGCCAATAAATTATCCACGTCATTCATTTTAATTTTTTTTTTTTAATAAAAAAACTAAACTATATGATTCGTTATTCCAACAAGGCTTCTTTCATGAGTACCACCCTCACCTAAGAGAGTTGCTACAAGATTTTGATAGAAGTTGATAATCAAGAATCCTGCTTGTTGATAAAGCTCTCCTTGTTATCTCTTTCTTACACTCACTTTACAACTGTTGATCCACCAGTGGACTCTAAAACCACCAAACATGCACTTCTCCGAGCAATTGAGATGGGATATGGATGAAGCTGTAATTCTAGTTAAACAACGAGTCCTCAAAAGTCCTAAACCAATCACCAAACCCCCCGGAAATCAAGTCCTGAAAAGTTAACTACATGATTAACTAGAATCACATGAACTCTGGAAAATCATTGAAATTATGATGAAACTACGAAAACATTTTAGCATAAATAACCATTGAAAGACAAAAGGAAACATAGTTGGTTTCATCATCCGGAGGAGGCTGTGATGGGATGGGGGTGGAGGGGGCAGGACTGACATAAAAAAGTATGGGTATAGTCACTCAAGAGATCTCCAACGATGAAAGATTACGTCCATAGTAGAGAGAGCAGATTGGGCAAGAAGCAAATCCAATATAGAAAAGTATGGGTGTACTTGCCCAACGGATTGGTAGCCATGAAAGATTACATCTGCTACAGAGAAAGCTATTGGACACACACGTTGGGATTTTTGTTGCCGGAAGGGGGAAAAAAAGTGAAAGAATGACCAGATCTATGCCGGGAAAGAAGTTGGCGATGGAAATTATTGTTTTGGTCTTTCCACATCATTTATTTTGTTTATACCATGTCAACATATAATTACAAGATGCATGCCAAGTCAGTAAAGATGAGTGTCTTTTCTTTATTACTTGCTAAGGATTCACCTGTGACTCACTCGTAGTCAAATCATTACGAAATGGTTTAAATGTCTAATTCGACAAAGATAAATAGTTAAATTGACGAGTTTATGATTTTGATAGCCAATCTGAAAAAAATTAACAAATTCAATGGCCAAATCCATTCAGCCCATATTTTAATATGTGTAGGCACTGTAACAAAATATATGAGAGAAAGAATCTTTAATAGTCGTAAAGGGAGGGATACCTATTTATTTAGAGAAGAAAGTAGATAATGACGAGAAAATAAATAAAGGGTTTTAGATAATGATAGAATAAATAAAATTTTTTGTAGAAAATTCAATTGTTGTTAAATGACATGCTTTCAACTCCTTCAAAAGGTTGTGTTAGCGGATGATGAGAAGCTAATGTGTAATATTCAATCTCTTCGTCTTTGGTTTTATATATTATAATAGATAGATTGTTGTCAAATATAGCCTAATTGTAATTTATGTGAAAAGAAAAAGGATTTTTATCAAATTTTACGCATTTTTAATAATATACTCCTTTCGTTATTAAATATAAGTCACCTACTATTATTTTGCAAAAATTAAAGTAAATTTTTTTCCCTTAAGATGCAATCTAATCATCCTTTAAAAAATCTAAAAACCACTTCAGTATATATCATTAGAGGGATAATATAGAAAAAAATATCTTGATATACCTACTTAATTAACAACAATGCCATATAATTAATAAGAAGAAAAATTAATTAAAATAAGTTATATTTAATAATAAAGAGAATATTTCTTTGAGCTTTCTAATGATTATAAAAAAGAAGTGATATGAATTGTTGAAACTCATAAAATTGTTACCAAATTTCATACTTCAAATGGTTAAAATAGTAACAAGTTAGTGAAGAATATGAAAAGGAGAGAAGAAACGAAACCATTGAATAGTTCTAAACTCTACTTCAATCTTCGATCTTTCCGATGACGATTATAAAAAGAATTGATATGACTTGTTGTAGCTTATAAAATTGTTGCCAAATTTCATAATTCAAATGGTTAAAATAGTAAGAAGTTAAAATAGAAAAAGAGGGAAGGAGACAAAACTATTGAATATTTCTTAATTTTTTACTTCAATCTCATTCAAAAAGGTTATAACAAATGAGACTTATTCAAGAGGTAAAGTAATATCTCTTATATTCATTTGTTCAAGCAAGGTAGGTGATAAGAGTAAGATTTAGGATAATTGACACCTTTATTTCTAAAATATATTACAATTTGTGACTTTGATTTCCATTTCTTTTTCAAACCTTCTAAGTCCTCAAATATAGTGCAGTTTAGACCTAGAAAATTTTTTAAGACCTCAAAAATAAAAAAAATAAAAAAAAAGATATCAAAATTACCAATCATAATATATTTAAAGACTAGAGACGCCAATTATCCTATGAGATTTATAATTTAAAGATCCCAAATGCCAAAAATAGCAAAGATACCGGTTAAAAAAAATAATAATAAAATAAAAATCCCAATCCGTGGACATTAATTTTTTTTAAGTCTCGAAAATGAAAATTTGCTCAAAAATACCTGCCCAAACTGGTCTTATTCATTCCTCCAGATAAATAATTAAACAACACCCTGAGCTTAGAAACTTAAAAAAGAAATCAAATAGGATAAAATCACATTTGGTGAAACTTTATAGAATGCTACCTGGATCGAAAGCAACGTAGGAAGACCCTTGCATTATTTTCCTCAAAAAGTCTGTGTCCCAATTCATGAATTTTTCCATGAATGATATCCAGAATCAAATCTGTTTTAGACAGTAAAAGAAAGGTCAATCTGACTCGCCACTGCAGCCTTAAATATGTGACCTTTTAGAAAAAAAAATAATACATTAAAAAAAATATTCCGTACAACTCCACATCTCTTTAACTCTTTTAAGAAATACAACAAAAATACAAGGGTACTTTTAAAGATTCGTTTCTGATGTAATCTATCTATAGAGTCTTCCCTTTTGACATTACATGGAAGGATTCGGATTACCCGATAGAACAATTGTGCCTCTTAAAAAAATGCCAAAACTGGTTGGGTGGAAAAACCAAACACAGCACTAGTTAGAATTTCATCTGAAGATGAATCAGTCACTTGGAACTCAGACTCCCATCCAGCTCTTAAACTTCTCTGTTACAGTAGTAAAAAATTTTAAGAACTTAACGGTGTGAATTACTCATACCCAAGAAAACTGAGACATACCTTGTTATTTCCCCATGTGAAAATGCTGGCTCTCCCCCATACACATTACAGCCATATCACGACAAGAAATGCAAACACTCAGGAAACAATCCCCTTTGAATTTGTCTTTTGGCGGGACTTGGATTTACTTTTTGACTGCTTCCCTTTTTTAATCAAATCGTTGCCGGCCTTTTCATGGGAATTGACTTCCTCAAATTTGATTGGCTTTATTATGACACCAGACTTCTTCACCACCTGAAAACATTGGAACATATTTCAGCAATTTTATCAATATTGCAGATGAATGAGCCAAAGATCAGTATTTTCACAGTATGTTTGCCCTGACAACCAAATGTAAGGGATGTGATGCACCAAACAATCTTCAAAAAGAAAATAATTTGCAGGTATGGGACTCACTTCTGGGCGATTTAGAGCTCCAATTGCCGTAGCTGGGTTAAATTCTGGTCCAATTGGCATGCGAATACTCTGCTCAAAAACTTCTTTCGACGTATAAGGATATGGCAATGTCTTCGTATGAAGTTTCTCCGCCTGCAAATAACCAAATAGCATATACTTGTAAAGGTGGAGAACATTACATGTCAAGTGCATTAAAGACTTTCTGCATTTGATATGCATTATATGTATAATTAACAATGAATCTCAAAGCCTTACATCAGAAATAACACATTGACCTTCAACAAAAGCTGTTGTTGAGAAACAGAAGAAGATTATTTCTTCCTCAAGATGAACAAACAAGGAATACTTGATAGTAAAAAAAAAAAAAGCTAAACATGACCCGGCATCAAATCTTCTCATCAGCAACAGTTAAACCCCCATGATATCAGTTAAGAAAGAGATAGAGAGACCTACTGTACTCTGACTATTATAAACTCAGCTAGCACCAAGGGCACAGTTCTATTACTGATACTGTAGCTTTGTCCCAGGCATCCAGGATCTAGTGATCTTAAAATACCTTATTTTTACCTTCACATCTTCAAATATAAACGAGTTTATTTAATCTTAATGACTGCTTTAAAAATAGCCAAGCAGGATTAAATATTTCTATTTTCTTTTATAGACCCAAAAGCACATTAGAATGGAAGAAATTCAAAAGGTACAACGTAATGATGTAACACATCCATGTCACAATATGTTAGCAAAACACAAAGTTGATTACCCTCCCAAAGGACAAGAATCTCTGTGTTACCTGATTTTCAAGTCACATAGGGTCAGCAAAACATGCCCAAGCTCATATAGAACCCACATTCACATAAAATATAAAAATAAAAAATTGAAAATGATGCCATAAAATACAATATGAAGTACAACACTTGATGACCCTTCCACTACAAATACCATCACTAAATGAAGTACAAGTACTGTTATACAAATCATATTATCATCATATCATTGGACTTCAATAAGTTAATCAAAAGACATAAGAACCACTTAAGTTATTTACACATCATCTTGAACTTTTATGCCAGCTAAAACTTCCGAAGCTCATGTCTCACTCAGTTTAGTTTAACCCAATTGCAGTCCCCATATCCAACTAATACCCTTATTAGGTATCAAATTAGAATGAGGCCATATCATTTTTATTTTTTATTTAAAGAAAATAGATTTTGCAGATAACATTAGAATTTAATACATCATGTAATAAGATAGGCAGGTTTGCACCATACCAAACATGATCATATGACAGCCTGCTACCATGTTTTGACAACGTATGAGCTGCTATTTTCTCCTATGAGCAAAGTCTGAACAGACAAAGAGGGGATCTTCTTTTATGGATTTGAGATGATCAACGAAGTTACCAAGCACACTAGATTTGTTGAAATTTGATTTACCAAACACAGGTAGATTGGCTGAAATTTGATTTATCAGACTTACTATATGCTGACAACTAGATTTCAATGATAAAATGTTGGAACCCCAGTTCCTTAACCAATAAATACCCTTGTCAAATAGCCCCCAGCTTAACATGTGTTGGATTTACAGATATAATAACAGGCCATATCCATGTTAAAAGAAAATAGAAGGAGACTCGCCTTTTTATCTAACTTTTCAGATATAATAACATGATTTAGGTGTGCATCCCTTCTCTTCTTAAGTGCTGCTTCCCTTTTCCTTTTTGCATTCTCATGCTCTGCTACCATCCAAGAAGGCAAGCCTTTCTTTTTCTGTATGTGAGTCCACTGACCCCAGCCAGGAAGTAAAACAGGCTTTTCAGGTTCAGGATTTTCCTCATTCAAAACCTCTTCTTTATCTTTCTGAAAATCTTCTTCAACATCATCACCAGCAAAAGCCCGACGTATAAGTTCTTCCTGGGCAGGTAGTTCATAAGTCGACTTGGGGCCAGAAGACAAAATACCATCCACCATGTGTCCTCCACTATCGCTGTCACTATCTGCACTAGCATCCTTCATATAACACAATAACATAAGATCAGGAAACAGTGGACTACAAAAAATGACAAATGAAAAGCAGAAATACCTCTATATCCTGACCATGCAGCGTGGACTTGCTATTTTTTGCAGACTTAGACACTTTGTCACCCAGAACCCCTCCTTTCTGCTTATCAACATTTGACAAATTTTTCTTCTGTTGAGGACAGTATAATATTCAATGAGAACCGATGCAGAATAATTAGACGTTAGAAAAACAAAGAAAACAACAGAATTGAAAACTGACCTGTTGCCATGAGTTTGATGCAAAGATAGCAACTTCATATGAAGGTTTGGGCCCTGGATCTTTAGCAGTATCTTCAAAACTCTGAAAATCCTCAGAGAGAGAATTATTAATAAGAATTGCATCAGTTTAACACCATGAGAAGTAGAGAAAGGGTTGGGGGACACAAAAAACTTGTGGATATATCACCTGAAATAGAGGATGATGAACAATCTCAGACCCTTCACGTAAACAATCAAGCTGAATGTTGGGATCTCTTTGAGAACTATTGTTCTGATCCTCTCCATCTTCCAGACCTTCCTTGGCTTCCAGGTCTTCTTCACTGTCACTATTACCATAATAATTATCTGACTTGGCCTTATCCATAGATTCTGCAACCCGCTTCTTATAAGCACCAAAAACTATCCTACCACTTGAAATCTTGTCTTTTTTACCTTCTTTGTAATTCTTATCCTCCAACTGCTTTAGTGAAAGCTCATAATCTTGAAGAGCAAGTCTTGCTTCTTCATCAGCAGCCTCCTTTCTCTTTTTCAATCCACGGGCCTACAAGAACAGAACCAGGAAGAATAAGCTAAATAAAGATGTAAACTGCAGCCTGGTAACTTGATTTGAAGCAGATAACTGCACGAAAATACCGGAAGGTTCAGGAGAGAACTACCATGAAAGGTAGGGAAAGAATTCCAGACTTGGGCATCTCCTCATCCCCTTCTAGCACTCCAAGTGTTTTGTTTGTTGCTTTGCTTAACAATATTGATGGATCGTCTTTGTCTGAATCTGCTGAGCCTTCACCAGAGTCATCCTCACTGCTGTCATCACTACTCTCCATTGTATTCATTTTTCTGGTCAAGCGAGTATGTTCCTGAAGTTGTTCAGATATTGCAGCCCTAGTCCCTTCATCTTGGGTATCTAAACCACGCTTAATGATGCGCTTGGCCCATTTGCTAGAGTTTTTATGCTTCAAGGTTAGACGTTCCTGTATGAAATCAAAAATAGAAGATCAAGACCCAATGCTCATTATGTGGAACCAAAACATCATACTTTTACATCAAAGTTTCATGTTGCAAAACAGAAGACATTTTGCAATAACCTCTGCTCTCCTGAATTCTTGTTTCATGGCAAATTCTTTAGCAGCTTCTGGATCCATTTCCATTGCAGCAGCAGCAGTGCCTTTGAGCTTGTCTTTCTTTAGCAAACGATGATATGTCTTTGACTTTATCTTTTTTATACGCTTTGCTTTCATTTCATGACGGAAAAGAAGACCACGCATTTTTGCAAGCTGATTCTGACGATCCTTAACATCTTCAACAGAAATCTGAAATCATTACAATGCAAGAAAACAATCAAGATACTGTCATTTGTTAGACCTTTATTTTGTGGTGACATTAACTTAACCATAACTGACTCATAACAATTCAGGTGGGTAATTCATGAAAAACCTCAATTTTAATTGAAGTTACCTTGTTCAGTTCAAGAAGTCTCTCACCATCTTTTCTGTGTGCTTCAACAATTTCACCATCATTAACCAAAGATGCCATTTGCTTCTCAAAATCAGTCCTTGGTTCAAACTCAGAAGCAATTGCTCCAACAGTAGAGAATCCTATGTCCGTGTCTTCGTCAAAATAAACAGTAGGTGTTTCTCTGTTCCTCTTGACCAAAGGTTCCCACTTTGTAATATCTTTCTTCATTAACTCATGAGCTGCCTTTCTCTCCACCCTCTCTCGATCAGGTCTTGGAAGAGGTGCATGAAGGGACTTGGCATTTTTCTCCACCCGAACCAAACTTTTTCTAAGTTTGCTAAAGCCACTTTGACCTTGGAGTGGATCCAAAAGATCCTCAATGCTAATGTGGCTGCCACCCTCCAGAATATCACGACTGGGATTATATTCAGACTCCGGATATGCCTCGGATATGATAATATCATTTTTCTCCCTCTTGCCTAGCAATTAAATATTTTCAGCTTTCTATATAAATCATATTTAGAAAACAAAAGCAAAAAACATAAGAACTATTAATCTTGTCAGCATCTTGTAAGGATACCAATGTTCCACATGGCAGAAAGGTGACAAAAAAGAGACGAACTGGAAAGAAACGGAGGTGCAAGAGTAAGGATGCAAAGAGCACGTTTCTACAACCATCCCACATGGGAAGAGGCAGCTAATGGACTAGACTACTTAAAATCATATGAAGCTTCTGTATCACATGAAAGAGACAATTTCATGATCAACATTAAGCAAACAAAGCAAAGACACAAAATAAATCCGCTCCATGACCTCCAAAAAGATATAAATCATCTCCTCATTGTTAAACATGCTGCAACCCTAACAATGAGCAAAGAATTACCTTCAAAAATACCACCAGGCAATCCAGTGATCCCTTGCAACATCCGCAAATGCCTATCACCATGTTCATCCTTGCCACTGTTCTCCTCCTCAAAGTCTTCATCCGATTCTATCACTTCATCCTCACTTTCCTGAATAAGAAACTCCCACAATTAGAACAATGATAAATAGCACAAAGTATTGTGTTTTTTCTATCCATTCTTTGCCAAAAAGTTTACTTGCAGCTCAAATCAAATTTAGAAAGCCCAAGGCATAAAACTAAGCTCTGAAATCAAGAAATCAGCCAAGTTCTAGGATTTCCATCTCAAGAGACCACATTTGTGCTCAATTAATATTACCAATCCACCTTCCAAATCAATTTACACAAAAATCCAATCCACATAATTCATAGGAGCAGCTGAAAAAACCATCAAACCAATTAATAGAAAATATTCCGCACCTCAATTTCATCAGGAATCTGATATTCATAATTCTCAACATGATCGAACCGTCTATTCTTTTTCTTTTCCTCCTCAGCAACGGTTTCTTCGTATTCGTAGAAATCATCAGCGGCACCATCGCTGGAAGCGTATTCCTCATCCGAAGCCTCTGTAACACGGTTCAAAATATCAATTTCCTTCCTCATGGCATTGGGCAAACCAGGTCCCCTTCTGCTCCTTTGTTCCTTTTTATTTTTCTTTGCGACATTGATTCCTTTTCTTTTCTTGTATACTCTCCCCTTGGTCTGTTTGCTTTCGGCACTGTCTTTCCTCTTCTTATCCGCCATGGCTACTTCTTCTGAATATCTCAGGCGTGTAGCGAAGAAGAAAGAAACAGAGGTTTAGGGCTTTAGGTGGAGTGAGGAGACTATTCACTTTCACCACTCCGCCAGATTTTTAATAAAATTACTTAAGCACCCTTTGGCCCTTTTTTGTTTTCCTTTTTCGCAAAAGATGCGCTCATGCGCCTTTGGAGTTACAAATTTATGGGAAAATAACGAAAATTAAACGTCAATCATTTACAATTTATTTATAATATTCATAAATTTTATTTTTTTTATTTATATACATAATTAATTTACACATATTTTTATTTCTGGCCACCATCATACCCCATGATGGAATCAAGCTACTCTATTTCATATGAGAGATATGTGCTTATTGCTTAATGATAAAATAATCCTTTTAAGACTATTCTCACCAAAAAAATAACTAAAATCCACCCATATAAAGTCAATTGATCAAGGTTTCAGTTAGAACGATTATTCCAAAAACCTACCCATTTTAGTTATTTGTTGATAAGAATAGACTTAAAAAGATTATTTTACTCTTGTATAATAAAGCACACGTCTCTCGTATAAAACAGAGTGGCTTGATTCATCGTTGGGTGTGGTAGTGGATAAAAATAAAGATCCCTAAATTAATTATGTATATAAATATATCAAAATAAAGTTTATAAGTATTACGAGTGAATTGTAAATAGTTGATATGCACTTTTTGCTATTTTTCTTAAATTTACTTTAAAATATCTATAATAATTATAAAAGTAATATTTTTATAAGAAAATTATAAATGTTCCCTCATAATTGAACGTATCTTTTTTTTTTTTTTTTGAGATAGTCAAATTTGAATATCCCATTTTTAAAAAAGAAATCTTATTATAAAGTTTCATTATTCATCTCCTTAGAAGATTTACACCAAATAAAGGTTTTCACAAAGTACAAATGCGATATTCAAAATAAATAAATAAAAATAATCCACATGTGGGCATAAGAACTTGATATTTCAAATATACAAATTTTGTTTTTTTTTTGAACTTTCAACAACAATAACAATAAACTATAATAATAATAATAATTATTATTATTATTATTATAACAATGTTAATAAACACATGTTATCCATACATTAGACATTATGAATCCATAAAAAAAGTGTCACTTTGTTCACGCCTCTTCAGTTTAATAAATCAATGAAGATAACCACAAAATTAGATCTTTTTTCTTTTTTTATCAAACAAGATAATTTTGGTTGTATAAGAAAATGGATTGAGATCTAGTAAGAGGTGACCGTGGCGAGAGACGGTGACAAATCTAGCTAGGTAAGTTTCCTTTTAATTTTTAAAATCTATTTATTAAATAAGATAATTTTAGCTGTACAGGGAAATGAGTAGAGATCTAACAAGAGGTGGCTATGGTAAGAGACGGAGGCAAATTCGACAAGGTAGGTTTTCATTGAATTTTTAAAATCTGATTTTTTTTTTTTTTATATACGTAACAAGTTAATTTTGATTGTATAGGAAAATGGATTGAGATCTAGCAAGAGGTGGTTGTGGCAAGAGATTGTGAGTTGTCTTTGGGGAGTCATATGTTGTAGATCATAGGTCTTAGTTGTAAAAATGTTTTTCCAACAAGTTTTATAGTTTAATTTATAAACTATGAGGTCTAGGTCCGTTTTGTAAGTTGAGTCTATTCCTTGCACTCAGATTGGATCAGTTCATCAGGGTCATACCCATTTTACCCATCATTGGGGTATCATCCTATATATTATACTACTACAACCTACTAGTAGTATGATTCATAAATTTTTTAAATTTAATTTTAAAATAATGATAATAAATTGTGAAAATATTTTATTTAATAATATTTGGTAATGTTTTTTTTAAAATAAAATTGAATATACATTTGATAATAAACCTTCATTAATTTATTTATATGGAAATTGCACAAAATGACAACTTTTGAAATCCCTCTTCAAAAAATGACCACCTCTTAAAAAGTTTCAAAACATAGCTACTTTGGCTTGTGCAATTACCTCTGTGCTCTTTTCACATCTAAACAAAAACCAATCCAAAACTCATTTCAAAATTAGATTTTTAAAACTTGCTCCCTCTTTCTCTTCTCTTGGTGCGTAGCTCTTCCTCTTGCATCTCATCCTGGAAAAATCGGATATTTATCCACATATCTTTGCAAAGATTGCACCTTAATGGAAAACAGGTTGGCTTTCATCTTACAAAACGAATGAGTGTCTTTATTTTTTGTGTTTAGAGTTCTATCATGAATTTAGGGTTTGAAAAGGTTTCACCCTTTTTTTTTCTTTTCTGTAGATGAGCCCCGACAACCGCCTTGGCCTTTGTTGACATCGTTTTATGTTTTTGGTACTATTTGTTACATGGTTTGTTCATATATCTCAAATTTATGGGGTGTGTACTAGTCCATACACATTGTTGTGCAAAAAAATGCTTTTAGGTGTTGTTGGTGAGTTGCGTTTGTAGTTTTTTAGGTATATGTATTGTTCATAGTTGTTATGCTCTATTTCCAGTGTGTTTTTCTTTGACTTCTGAAGTTTGCCGCGTGATTGAGTTTTTCAGTTGCATGTAAGATTACAGTAAATAGTGGCTTCTTATTGTATTGAAAAAATATGAGGAGTTGTTAGAAGGCTCATGGATTGTTGCTCTTAAGTATTATGGATTGTTGATTTTCATGCAAGATTCTTGCTTCCTATTTTTCTAGGTTTATTGAAGTAATATGGGTTGTATTTAGTGAGATAATGGGTTGTTTTATGTAATGTGTCGGTTGTTTTCTGTAAGCATTACTGTTTGTTTGAATGGTGCTATAGGTTGTATGTAATAGTATATGGATTGTCTAATTTTGTTTTAATCTCAAATATTCGAAAGAGGTTCAACTATATTTGACCTATGGCGTGAAATGGTGGATGGCTCCTATAGGGGCTGCAATTCAATTCTATGTGAAGTTGGATGAGATTTAACTTATTTTAGTTTGCTGAAGATTGTGGATGAATGTGTTGGGATGGAGTTGACTGGAAAAGATATACAACTTTGTGATCAGTTGATAAAAAATGAGAAGGATGCCATGCCCCCAATCCTCATTAACAGTGATGCTCATCTTGTAATGATTTTTAAATTTTATAAATCTGCTTTCTGGGTACACGTGTCAATCGCAGACCAGCAAAATCTATGTAATAATATGACGGTTTTAAACGAAAAAAATGATCTATGTGATATCCAATCAATTGATGAATTCATAGAATCTATCCTAATTAGCAACAACCCATCGGAAAACATACTACGAGATACGAACAACCCAGATTTGTACAAAATAGATTTGAACAAACCAGATATGAACAATCAATATGTGAACAACCTAGATTTGAACAACCCAAATTTGAACATTCCAGATTTGTAAAAATCTCCTGATAATAACCCATTTGAGAACAACCCATGTAACAATGCATATGGAAAAAACCCACATGAGAATAACAGTGAAGAGGATGACTGCACAACGAGTCAGGCCAGACAATGAGTCAGGCTAGACAATGGGCCATATGGAAAAAACCCATTTTAGTTTGGGGTTGTTTTATGTTCAGTTTGGGGTTATTTTATATTGAGTTTTTTGTTGTTTTATGCTGAGTCCCATGTTTTTTCAGATATACCCGTTGGAGTTTAGATTGGTCATATTGAAGATTTCAATTCCTGGTCCTGGTTTCTTCAAAAGCTTCGAGTGTATGAGTTTGTGGTCTTAGATCACGATAAGAATGGTATCGTAGATTTCTTGAATCACACTTATACTTATGGAATGTTTCAGTTACTTGGCTTTCCATGTAGACATGCTTTTTCAACCTAACGGTACTTGGTTATCTGTATGCTTGTTCTGGATTGTTCACTTGTATGTTATGGATTGTTTGTATCCCAGTGTTGGGTTATTTGTTATCTGCTACAAATTGTATGTGCTCGTGTTCTTGGTTGTTCCTAGTAACCTTAGGATGTTTGCTTCTTCTATCACAAATTGTTAGCTCCCAATGATGGTGTTACTGAGTTTATGATATGCATTACAAGACAACGACATGAGTTGCATCCTATTCTGGCTCCATTAGACTCGTTCCACACCCATCTGATTGGATCGTCCCACAAATGGTAAAGGATGTAATCGTTTTTCCACCTTCATGGAGAAGCCTGGCCGGCAGACCAAGGACCAGAAGAGTTTCATCTGCTGGCGAGTTCCGAAGATGAAAAAAGTATGCACTGTGTAAAGCTCGCGGTCACAATAGACAGACATGGCCGAGGCCATCTGTTCCACTCGATGGAGTGTTATTGATCGAAGATAATGCTTATCCCACGAATACCATATTGCCTGCAATATGATTCTTCTTACTAAATTTTATGAAATGCCCCATGCAGCTCCTCCTTAACCTGTTCCATTTGTTTACAGGAAATCTATTTTCCATGGCTTTTTAATTTTGGAATCCATACTTACTTTTATCACGTGGTCGATATTGACTGAGATGTTCTCCCCCCAGAATGTCTTTAGATGTACTAGATAGAGATCTATCTGTATACAGTACAAAAACAACTTATACAAAACATAGAATCCAGAATATATACACTTATTAAGGATGACCAAAATAGGCGCACACGGAATAGACATAACTCATGCAATACATGAAACAACCTAGAGGATATGTTTAGGAAATATAAAGAAAGATCAAATCTTTTTTACAATCCATGCATGCCATAACAAATATTTAACTCATATAAGAAAAGATCACATCTTTTCAACAACCCATATAAGTCGTAACAACCCATACAGGGTCGGGAACAACCCGAACTTCTAATATTGAACAAATATAAGGAAATGTCACAAATTTTTATGAAGAAGACAAAAGAACCTATTTTTAGAAAGAATACATATTCGATGCACAATTCATTCAAAAATTAGCAAAGAACTCCTTCCACAAACAACGAACGAACATTTGCACAAAAAGATGTCACCTTTACACATAAAAATGGTAGCTTTTAGGTTATTGAAGTGATTTTGAAGCTAAAATCTCTATTATGCAACGAAGTCTGATAGTTGAAGTTAATTCTCTCGATTTCGAAGTGATTTTTTCTATGTGATCTTATATACGAGCCAAAAGGAGTGGGTTGTGATGCTTCGAATGATGACAGGTTGAATTGCTATATTGTTGATGGGGTGTAAACTTGGCTGTTTTCGTTTTGCAATGATGAGTTACAGACACCAAAAGTTTTACTTATTAATTTATCGTAAAACATTGCGACGAATAGTAACAGGTTGCAAATGGAGCGATTTAAATTCCAACAACCTTTACATTTGTTTTTATTTATGAGTTGTTTTTCTGTGTTTGTATTTTTAATTTAAGGGACAACCGTATTGAATGACAAACAATTCATTTTTTTTTTTTTGGATTACTGATTGTTTAGTATATTCTGCCAATTCCAGGGATAGTACAGTCCAAAAAAAATTTTCTTGACTAAAATTCAAATAACTTTAAAGTGTGGTCAAATTTTAAAATGCATATCCATTTTAGTACTAAAAACAAATTATGCCTAAAATAAATTGCTTAATTACCTAAAATTGTGTAGCCCAAAAGAACGAAAACCAATTCAATTGTTCATTATATTCTATTACCAGCCTGCATGTGAAAATTAAAGTACAAGTCCAATCGGTTGGATTTAGAATTAGGTGATTCGAATTTAAACTAGCTTAACTCGAGCTTACGTTAAAATTAATTACATGAGTTCAAAATGGCTCAGATCTCCTATTTTATTATATATTTGTGTGTCTACTTCTTACTATATTAGCAAAAGTTTAACACATGTGTAAAGTATCCTTAGAGGTTTAATTTATTTTTTTAGGGTTTAATATATAAAATATATTAAAAAGATAATACTCCTTTCATCCGAAATTGAATATCTACATTTCTATTTCGAATTATCTGAAAATGAATATCTTATTTCTTAAATTAGTTAAAATTTTGTTAACAAATTGATATTATTAAGTTTAAAATGAACTAGTCAATTATTTTTCTTAAAATTTGTACGAATCAAAATCAGGCATTTAATTTTGAACAAAGGTAGTAATTAAAGATTACGTTATAAAATTTTATTAATATTTTATTTGTATAACATAAAGTTAGAGTAATTGGATATTTAAGAACTTAACCTTCGGTCAATTTTACGTTTTAGTCCTTAACCTGTTTTTTTGATCATATTGGTCTTCAAATAAATTACTATTGAACAAGTTGATCATTCGAATCTCATTCTTTAAAAAAAAATCATCGGAAAGATCAGTCAAGGATTTCTTAACCAAATTAAGAGAGATAAATTCAATACTACACTATTCAATTTGTCAAAAACGGTTATAAACTGAAATTTTGTTGAACTAAATTCATATTTTTAACTTTGCAAAATCCATTTCTTTTTAAACCAAAAATCGAAATTTAATTTAATAGGATTTCAATTAATATCTATTTCTAATCAATTGAATGAAATAGTATTGAATTGGTTCCTATTAATTCATTTAGATGGTTGTTGAATTGATATTTTCAAAAAATACGATTAGAATAATCAAGTTAAATAATGATAATTTGTTTGAGAAAAATGTTAGGTGTTTAAATATCCATTTATTCCATAAAGTCATATAAATGTGTAATAAGATTAAATCGTTCGAAATGAAAATGAATATCAAATCCAACTTACTGTTCTTACCACCTACTCATTATCATAAGTATTCTCTTTCTCCAATTTCAAAGTAGTCGCTGAGGTCAACGCCTCATCGTCATACGCGAGGGATCCTTGGATCCTTTCTGTTTCCTTACTCTGTTGACTCCTTTTTCCATTCTGATGATCTGTGAGTGCGCAGTGTTATATATTTGCTCCTTGAAGAGTTAAGAACTTCATTAATCGAAGCTGAAGAACCTCTGCATTTGGGAAAGAAAAAAAGATAATGGCAACCTTAACCATTCCTCCAGTTTTAACTTCTCCCCGTGATGATGCCATGCAACTCTACCGGGCTTTCAAGGGTATCTTTTAATTTTTTTTTCCCCTTTAGAAATGTAATTGAGCACAAACATTTGTCCTTTTTATGTTATAAATTTTCAATCTAAAATTTATATTTTCTGATTCTTTGTTCTTATGTGAAGAATTTTGCTCATTTTTTTTAAAATTTTTTTTCCCCTTTGTCTTTGTCTTTGTTATGATTCTCTTTTGTCTTTATATTTTTCTTTCTTGGGCAAAGGATGGCTTCTTCTTTGTTCTTGAGAGCTTCTTTTGTATTATGATGTGCAACCGGAACATGAAATTTTGAGTTTTGGCCTTTGTTTCTGCTATAGTAGTAGGATGTCATTTGAATTCTTTGATTTGAAGGGATTATAGTTGAGAAGCTCTTAGGGTATGGGATTTTTCTGGGTTAGCTTAAGAAGTAGCAAAAACGTGGAAGAAGAAGAGTGGTTTGAGAATGAGTTAGTACTTCTAGGGCTCAAGAGTTAAGTGATGTGTGTAATTCTAATTTCTTTAAGAAATTCTGGATTTGAAGAAAAGAGAAAAATAAATTTTTTTCAGGAAAATCTGGGAGAAGTTCGTTAAGGGATAGGTTTTTAGGGATCCAGAATATATGAGAAGCTCGCTTGGAAAATTGTCATGATCGTATCATAGGCGTTTTCTGCAGGAATACTTGTTTCCAATTGCTTGATTGAACTAACATTTTGTTGACCTAGAAACCATTATATTGGTACGTTTAATGGATTTTTATTCTTCTCACCAATTTACTAGCATCTGTTCCACATTGCTTTGATAAGCATTTATTTTTCTAAGAGAAGAAAAAATCCAGAATTTTGAATTGATGAAATAGCTGATTCTTGTTAATCTTTCAGAATCATTTATTGTTTATTTTACCTGATTTGTTTTTCTGTTCTTGGGATTTTTGTCATTCTCTATGAAAATGTGTAACATTCGAGATGCCTCTTGCATATAATAGTGAACGGCATTTGCACCCACCTGGTCAGGAATTAATCTCTTTTCAACTGTTATCTAGGATTGGGATGCGATACTACTGCAGTCATAAATATTCTGGCTCATAGAGATCAGACACAGCGTGCTTTAATTCAACAAGAGTATAAAGCAATGTATGCTGAGGACCTTAGCAATCGCTTGTCTAAAGAGCTTAGTGGCAAAACTGAGGTAAATAAAAGTCCCCACACTTTGCCTCCTTTTGTTTCAGAATACCTTCTGTTCAGGCATTCTGGATAATTTCATGATTTGGTAACTGGAATACCCTGAATAAAAATTCTAGCAAGAGTGAAAAAGGAATTGACAAGATAGTGTTGAGATGGAAAATACAATTAGTGTACTTATATTTCGACCTTTAACTTTTTAATGGGTTAAATGTTAAATTATTTTCTTTGTCTGAATATTTTCAGCAAGCAATTTTGCTTTGGATGTATGATCCTCCAGGTCGGGACGCTGCCATAGTAAGGCAGGCTTTGTGCACTAATATTGATTTGAAAGCTGCCACTGAAGTAATTTGCTCCAGAACTCCATCCCAGATACTACATTTTAAGCAACTTTACTATGCAAGGTTTGGTGTTCATCTTGAGCGTGATATCGAATATAAAGCTACTGAGGATCACAAAAAGGTTATCTTTGCTCTCTCACAAAAATGTCTGCTAGTTCTTGTGTTCATAATGCTTTCTGACTGTATACTCTGAGGCATTATCTTGATCATGAAATTGAATATCAAGCTACTTTCGGTCAAAAATCGGTTATCTTTGCTCTCTCACACATTCAAGGGTTATCATGCCACTGCACACATGTGTGTGTTAATACATGTTTTAATTCATAGATTCAGAACTACTTTCGGAGTCAAATTATCTTAGCACTAGTTCTACTTCATGATGTCAGAGAAATTGAGTCTCTGGTCCAAGATGCATCTGATTCTTTTAATTTGAAATTCCTATTTATTTCTTAAAATCAGTAAGTAGCTTTCATTTTTACTGTTAAGTTATAAGGTATTTCTTAGGCTAGTGTTAACCATTTCATCCTTTTTAATCCTCCTGACTGTATAATTTGAGGTGCCATGAATCTATATCTGATATGGGAGATATCCATGAGCTGAGCCCATTGAATTGGTCCTTTTTTCCTTTAGGGCCTTAGGGAAAAGTACACTGAACTTTCATTTCTCTTGACTTCCTCTACTTATCATAAAGTTCAGGCCATTTTATTGAACCAATTCTTATTAGGATATTATCTAACTACAAAGTACTGCTGCAAGCAAGGAAGAAGACAAAGATCACTAGCTTTCTAGGAGAATTCCCTTTTTGTATGAAACCAAACCCAATCAGAAACGAAATGGTCAAGATTCATACCTTATGTCCTGCATTTGTCAATTCTTGAGCTCAATTAGCTCTGTTTGACTGTTTATCCTACTTGTTTCAGAAAAACCATTTGTACACTAGATATTGATGGAGAAACTGGCAAATGAAATTTCTTTCTCGATACATTCTTTTGTTTGTATTTTTTTTGATTCAGCTATTATGAATACCAGCATTGCAGCTGCTTTGAGTTGATTGCTGAATAATCTAAGTCTCTATTCCCTTGTTTTTAATTGTATTGTGACATTTTCCCTTGGTTTTAATTGATCACTGCAGTTGTTGCTCTCATACGTGAGTACAATATGCCATGAAGGCCCAGAAATTGACAGAGCAATGGTCGATCATGATGCCAAAGCTATCTTCAAAGCTGGGGAGAAGAAGTTGGGAACCGATGAGAAGACTTTCATTCGCATTTTTACTGAAAGAAGCTGGGCTCATTTGGCGGCCGTTGATTCCGCTTACCATAGCATGTATGGAAACTCACTGAAAAAGGTATTTAAATCTCATAAATTCTCGCGTAAACTTATAATAAGATGCTTCAAAAGAATTAAATTTATTTGCAATATGCATCATCATTTTGTAGGCAGTGAAAAGTGAAACATCTGGATTATTCGAGTTTGGCCTCTTGACAATCCTTCAGTGTGCTCACAACCCTGCTAAATACTTTGCCAAGGTATCCCCTTCTCATTCACATTACTCCCTCAAAGCTTTGACTTTATGTTTCTGCTCTTCTTTGATGTTTTGAATCTTTTCTTATTAGTTTTCTTCTCTATGAAACATTTTTCAAATGAAAAAATTTACATAAATTCAGAAATCCCTTATTATTATTGTATACATCCAACTGTTTTATCTGCTTCAAAATCCTGTTATTTCAGATGCTACACAAGGCAATGGAGGGTCTAGGAACCAATGATTCGACGTTGATTCGGATAATAGTGAGCAGAGCTGAGATTGACATGCAATATATCAAAGCAGAATACCACAGGAAGCATCACAAAAGTCTGAATGATGTAGTCCAATCAGAAACATCAGGCAATTATAGAACGTTTCTTCTTGCACTTCTGGGACCCAGTCATTGATCGTGATGCACAGGGCAGCTTTAACATGGCATGGAGGATGAAACTCCAGAAAATGGAAGCAATTCTGTTTCGAGTTTGTCATTTCCACAAATACATGAACTATTGTTTGCGAGCTAAGCATTCATACATACATACTGATAAATATTTATTTCTGCAATTTATGGATATTGGAGTATTAAGTGTAAAAGTCCCGCCATGAGAATGAAGATTAAAATTAACTATTTTTTGAAAAGACAATTAAAAGAGAGTAAATCTACTGTTTAAAGATTTAAGAAATTTACTCAAAAATTATATATATATATATATATATATATATTAAAAAAATAATAATAAATTAAAATTTAATTATTACAGTATGGATTTGAGCTAACTACTTGGGTTGTTTGAATGAAATCAAATTCTCTATCTAGGGAAAATTCAAGAAGTTACAATCAAGTCAAATATGAATTTTAGATAAAAAATTCCTTATACATAATTCCCTTTCCTCCATTTGAATCAGACTAGCCTTAATAAATACTTGTTACTCCTTTTGAATGAGATTGAATGTCTCTATTTTTTATTTTGAGTTATTTGAAAAAAAATGACTCATGTCTTAAATTGATAAAATTTTTATAAAAGAATTGATATTATTATGTCCAAAATTAATTGAGTCGAACTCTTTTTAATAAAACTTGTCAAAATTAATATGACACATTCAATTTAGGATAGAAAAAGTAATACTCCATCCATCCAAAATTGAATGTTGTCGTTTCTATTTTGGATTATCCGAAAATGAAGGTTTCATTTTCTAAATGAGTTAAAATCTTACGAAGGAATTAAGGTGGTTAAATTTAAAATGAATTAAATCAAATAATTTTAATAAAATTTATCCAAGTAGAGATGAGATATTAATTTCAAGCAAAGTAATATAAGTTCATGTTAGATATGAATGAATCAGAATACGAACATAATAGTATACATTCTCCAAATTGGAGGGAAGAGTATCTTTAGAGTCTCTTCCACATTAACATTTAGCAAAAATTATTCCTTGCAAATTGTATAATATTTATTCATATATTCCCTTTGGACGGTAGAATTTATACCATTCCTAATCACCGTGACCTCATTAATCTTATCATTTGGTAGTAAATAAACTTAATGATCCATAAAATCGACAAGAAAATATACATTTAAGGAAACCTCAAATCTTTGACACCAAATTACATAGAACACAATTTAATGGCCAAATTGATACTTAAGCCCCCCTTTTTTTCCGCTTGAAAATGACTTTCCTATTAAAATACATATTGGATTAGGAGATAATTTATCTTTAGTGGTATTTAGGGGTGTTCACGATTTGGTTTCATAATTTTTTATTTCAATAAATTGTGTAAATAAAATAGGTAAATGGATAAATGAAAAACACCTCATTTTTAAATAATAAAACGACATATATAAAGAGAATATAATATAAAACAATTTCAAGCATAAAAATTTAACAATTTTTTAAAGTTGTAAATTTAGTTGTTTTAATTATTATTTTTTTCAAATAGATTATCATGTGATTATATTACCTATCGATTAATAAGATTCAAAAATAAGATAATAATGGTAACAATCTTACTAAAAAAGAGTGATTAGTATATATGAAATAATGATCACAAATAGAATTATATTATAAGTTAAAAAATAGTGATTAATATACATGAAATAATGACCACTAATTGCATTATAATATGAGTTCAGAGATGAAAAATGTAAAGAATGAGGGTATAAAGAACATTAATTTTTTTTTTAAAAAAAAGGTCTAGTGAAACATAATTCTCTTATAGAAGATAATGTATAAAATGAAAAATAAAAAATATATACAAAAATTCTCGTTTGGTTTGAAAATGAATATTTTTAAAACCAAACCTAAAGCACAATATTCATTTGAATGGGTTTGGTTTAATTAGCTTAACTGGTTTTTCGACTTTCTTGAAACACCACTGGTATTTAAGACAGAAATTGACATTGGAAAACCAATCTATTAATGTTCACGTCAATTAATCTTTCAAGACATACATTCAACTTATTAACTGGTTGAACTGGGATACTACTTTCTTTAAAAAGTGCTACACTTTAAGAATATATATATAAATACATATATAGAAATGCTGCTGTATGTGTAGTCACACACAGCAGCCGTGTGGTTTTTTTTTCAAAGTGCTGCGATTGAAATGACGTTGTTTTAGGTGGGGAAAAAAAATCAATGGAAAGAAAGAAAGAAATGAAAGAGAGAGCAGGGAATTCAGTGGAACTAGTCTCCCTTGAGTGAACTAGTCTCACGGATTATGGAAGCTTGTAAACCTTGCCTTTTCCATAATCTAAGTCGCACTATTAGGGATCTCTCTTGATAATTTGCCAGGTTGAGAAGATAGATCAGTGTGAAGAAGACAAATTGGTGCGAACATTGTCGAGATCCTTTTCACGGTGTCCTCATAGCAGTGGTGGTGGTTGTGGTTCTACCAGTTCTTTTACATCTGACAGTTGCAGATCGGTGTGAACGCTGTTGTCGGGGTTCTTGTCATGACGTCCTTATAACAGTGGTGGTGGCCGTGATTCTACTAGTTTTCTTTCCTTCGACAGCGGCTCATACTTCTTCACCTCACCGCCCAGTTCCTTTCCTCCAACAATAGCTCATCATCCAACTACGGCAACTTAGATTTGATTTCGGGTGTTGATTTAATTTTTTAAATTCTTTTGTTTCTTGGTTGTTTTTGTTTTTGGGTGTTGTGTTTTGGATAGTTGAATTTTGATTTTTGGATTGTTGATTTTGTGTGTTTCTTCTGCAAATCATGCCCTGATCCAATGAAGATGGTACTCTCCAGTGAAAATCGCTCAGTTTTGGTTCTCTGCTCTCTGGTTCACAAAATTTTTTTTTCATTTTTTTCCGACCCAAAACGGTACCTTTTCGATCACAATACTTTTTTTTTCACACGACTGTTATGTGCGATTGCGCACACAGCAACATCTCTCTCTCTCTCTTATATATATATATAGAAGAATGATAGTATGTGCTACAGAGCACATACTAATAAGTGCTCCAATTAAGTTTTTAACGGTCAAAGTTAACGGTTAGTTGTTAAGAAAAAATAAATTGTTCTATAAAAAAATTATTTTTTCAAATATTTTTTATAAACTACATCCTAAAAGGATAAACTAAACTCTAGGGGTACTTGATTAGATTTTAATTAATTGTTTTTTTTTTAAAACATAGTTGATCGTTAATTTTGACCATTAGAAATTTAACTGGATCACTTGTTAGTATGTGCAAGTGCATGCTCCGTAGCACACTCCAAAATCTTGATGAATCTATTGAAAACTGTTGTTGCCTGTTTTCTTTTTTCCTTTTTGGCAGTATACGGGTCAATTCGCACGTATCTGGACATTCATCTTAAACAAGAGGGTATTGATGGAATTCGAATTTGAGATCTATTATATATACGTTGATCACTCCATCCATTAGGATATCTCTAAATAGACTATGCATTACTTATTTATGTATCATTATTCTCCAATAGTGACCTTTTTACTTCTTAAAAAAGAAGAAGAAAGAAATAGAATTCAAAAGGAGCACGACATGACATCATTTGGCCAAAATTTCAATCCAACACCGATGCCTACTTAGGTGCCGAAGCTTACTTTAACCTTAAGCAGTCACATAATCAGATGTCCTAAAACACACTCCTATTCTCCCAGTCACACACCTCCCTATTAATTTCCTCTCGATGTGCAAGCAGCTTTAATAATTTGCCAAATACATTCCGATTAATTATAGCGATTGCATGTTTTAATAGAAAAGTTAGTGTTATACGATAAGTGTTGTAATTAGTGATAATAAAAGTTAACTCTGATAATGTATAAATAGTGATGGAAAAAATATGAATTTAATTAATTGAGTTTTTCCTAAAAAAGTAATTGAAAATTATATATGGATATTTCTCATTTTTTAATTTTAGACAAATTTTATTTTGATCCAATGATGAATGACGGATTAAATTACTTTTTCTTACCTACAATTTTATTTTTTTTATTTTATTATTTCATTCTTTTATATATTATTATTAATGGCTTTTCGAGCAATATATGAGTTTTCATACTAGTAACCAAATTAAAGTAAAAACCCAAATCTCATCTAACGACTGTTATATTCAATGTTTTCAGAACCGGACCGGTCATTGAACCGGAAAAGTTACTGGTTCAAGGTTTAATGGTTGGACCGGTATTG
>JAOXNR010000013.1:7591818-7608958 GCA_028571225.1 Parsonsia alboflavescens
GGAGCGCACCATAGCAAAACCGTATATATATATATTTATGAAATTAAATATATTCTTTATTTAAAATTTTACTAACATCATCTTCCTTAATATAAAAAATTTACATCTCATTTAACTTATATGTTCTTGCTATTAAGGATAAGGATGCTGAAGCAGGTACCATGTAAATGAAGAAAACTCAGACTTCACTATTTTAACTCATTCAAGTGAATCAGACTAGACAAGGAAGGCAAGGGAATGAATCAAACCTTGAGAAAGATTTCCACCATCGATCGTTGCATCATCATCAGAACTCAAGAACTGCATGGTCAAACAATGTGCTCCTGTAACTTCCGAAAAGCATCAGATCATGGAAAATGAAAAGATGTAATTAATTTTTGCTTCCCAAATGCCATATATAGTGGTTCCAATCTTCCCAAAGTGTTGACCGCTCATGAAAAAAGTGATTGAATTAATTTTTTTCCTTTTTTGGACAGAGAAAAAAAAGTTGCTTCTCAAGCGCTACACATGGCAGCAATATAGTTCATTGATGACAAAGAACCCTAAAGGAAGTGCCTAAACAACAGGGTACAATGCCAAACAAAATCCACAATGAGTGTAACCCTGACCAGTAGAGTTCTAAATTTTAACTGATATTAGGGCATGCAAGTCCTTTCAGTTCCCCGAATCCACGGACTGAAAAACATCAGAGAAGCTTCAACTAGTAATCGATAATTAAGCAACATGTAAACCAGAATGATTTTTAAGAAACTTGTTAGAGAACCAACCAAGACCATCTCCCGTGGGTTGAATATCACAACACAAACCTTCCCACTGAAACTAAATGGCCTTTGTGCTGTTTCCAAGTATACCTGTTCCATGTAAATATTAAAATAAGTGCTCAACTGTCATGCACTCTATTCTTCACAATCTTTTCTGCATCATGCATTGTCAAATGGGTTATCTCATTCTCCTTCAACCATCTCTCACCCCCAGCCAAACTACCTTGAAGCTGCTTCTTTCCCATTTTCAACAACTTCAATCCCTCGTTCACTTTGGGGAAGAAGCCTTCAGGTCTCAAACACCATGAGCTGAATACCCCAAACAGAACTGCCAAATCATTACAGAGCTTCTCAACTCCACCATCACGGAACTTCACACTACTCATAAAAATACCATTATATATAAATTGATCAATCCCACTTGTTACAGTTCTCCACACCCTAACAAAGTCCACCTGGTTCAAATTCTCTTCCAGTACTGATAATTTTCCTTGTAGATATTCTAATGCCACAACAAAAGATCTGGATACCCACCCATCTTCACCTTTTTCTTGCCATTGCTTTCTATTCTTCAAGTAATCTCGACAAGAAGAGTCAAAACCCCTCAAAATAACTGTTGATAATTTATCAATCCATTCTAATCTGAATTTCTCAAGATTGCTGATTTCCTTGTCAAATTTATTTTCCACTGGTGGCTCCAATGACATTCCACTATATTTGTCATATGCTGATTTTTCGACCTCTTCAAAGTGGTCCAATCCCATTTCAAGGAAAAAAACTTCCTCAAACCATTCTTTTAGAACAGACGCAAAATGACGAGCAGCATTAATGGAGATTGTGACCTTGACTAAAGCATCATCATCCGTTAGAGCAGTCAAGCCCTCAGCTTCTAGGCACCTGAGAAGTAAACAATCCAAAAATTTCTGTATTATTGGCACACATGTAAGAGTCACAAACCTTGACCTTAACAAAATAGTATGCAGTGACCGACAGCGATCAACAACGTAAGACAGGTGTCGGAGGAAAACACTAGATACTGATGGTGATCTATTATCTTCTTGACCCAACAGAAGAGTAGTCCCTGGACCCTTAGTTGACCAGTTCCTTTCATCCTCCATTTCAGGTTTCAGTTTATCCATAATGTCAGTGAGCTCGATTTCAGCCCACAAATCAAGCCAATCAGGCCTATCACAAAATACTGACAGTGAAGAAACCTTCTGATGATCCCCATCTGGTACAGAAAGCAAGATTCCTGATTGGGTAACCAAAGATTTCACTTGCTTGTCAAATGCAATCATTAAGTCAATAAGGTGTAGCCAAGATATTCTAGCCTGCGAGGGAGTTCCTGTGATGCTCTCTTCCTCCAGCTGTGAAACATGTGGGGGGAATATCTCTTTCGCCAGATATGTTATTAAGGTACTTACCATAGCTGAAACCCATTCTTCCCGGCAACTGTAGCCAGAGAGCAATGCTTCATCAACCAGTGGTTGCAACAACTCATCCATAGAGTCAACATAATCTCGTGTAATTTTATACACAAGGGCAAAAATAAATTCAGGCTTATCAATCCATTTAGAGAAATGGCGTTGAGAAGTAATGGATATAGGATTAACAAGTTCTTCAATAGCCCAAAGAGGCTGGTGTAAGGCAACCTCTCGGTTATGTCCGTCAAGCTGACGATGCTTCCTCAGTCTCTGAAGTTCTTGAAGACTGCACAAAGCAAGAAAACTTTTACAGTACTTGTGTTTGAGGTCCCCATGCGCTGTGAAAAGGGGATTATGGACATCACTTGATTTCTTCATATCAAGATTGGAGGAACCTAAAGATGACAGGGGTGGAGGCCAACCAAGAGAAGTAAGAAGAGCTCGATGGTCTGCAATAGCTTGCGGTCTAAAAATGGCTAAAGCCCGATCTACACGATGATCAACAGCTGAGACAAGCCTGGTCCACTGAGGATTTGTTTTTGTAATGGATTTAAGGACATCTTCAATCAACTTTAGAGTTTTAATGGCCCCAACATGTGCATCCTGTGGAACAAAAAGTATTTTTCAGGATACAGAAGCAGAAGGGAAAAGTTCAAACATCCGTGCAAAATCACACTTTTATGCATATAAAGGGATAGTGACCTCTGAATTATTCGTTGATGCATGCCTCGTAATATTCCTATTAACAGCCAAAGATACAGCATCTTCAATGTCACCCACTAAAGTGTCGAGTTTAAGTGCTGTCTCTGAAAATAAAGAAGAGCATTATACTGAGATAATGTATTTTCAGGACAATAAAAACAAAATAAAAATTGAGACAAGCAGCTCTCAAGTTGATACAGAAAAAGAATTCCAAAGTGACATTGAGAGAAAACGACAGGAATGAAGGTACTCAAAGAAAGTACAAGAAGTAAAACATAGAAAAGGTACACTCGATATGAGACCCTCAGGATAGGAACTCAATCTTGACAGAAATGCCAAGGAATCTTGCAACCAGATATTGGATCTCATGAACTATGAAACATATATTTATTCATGCTAATATGCTAAACACAATCTTCAATTGTTAAAATTCATGCATATAAAGCATTTCACAAACAAGTTTCAAATGCTTAGGTACAGAAAAGACAATTTTTACACACTTGATTTAGATTGGAACCTTTGTGAATATATATTATTTATACAAAGAATTGTTTTCACAACCCAGAAAATTTTGTGGTAGTTCACTTTAGATCCCACTAGAAATATGCTTAGCTCCTACTTATGAAACAATGCATTTTCCCAAGAGAAATCTATGTACAACATTTACACAATTTTACAGTGACTAAATTATGATGTGGAAATGATTGAAATGAAGGCTCTTAGCTGTTGAGTTTATGTGAAGACAGTTCCCAAAGTGGCAGAAGATCCTCATTAAATTCTAAAGCAAATGTTCTGTTGTGGACACATTTTTAGGAAAGGATGTGAGAGGCAATATTTTAGGGATTCTCGTGATTATTATTTTTTGTTAGTTAGTTTCCTTTTCCTATTCCATTATTGTTGCTATTTTTAATTCTTTTAGGGAGTTATTATCTTTAAAGAAGCCTACCAAAATAGGTCCTCTATTGCTGTAATAAGTCTTGCCTATTAAAAAGGCATTAAATTGAATAAATCGTAAGTGAAGAATTTTAATTAAAAGAATGAGATCGAAGTTCTCTTCTCGGAGTTCCCTCGTCCATTGAACTCTTTGAACTCTAAGGTTTCGGCCTCCATTTGGCGAGCTGAATTATTCTCCAAGATAGGTAGATCTAAGAACGCAAGAAAGGAGACGGGGAAGGTGCTTGATTCGAATTTCACAATACTCTATCCTGCGCTAGGAGTCATAACATGTTCATTTTTTATTATTCTTCATTTTATCTTTGCTCAGTGAATAAACTGGAAATGAAAGGACATGGAAAGAAACAACTTACATTTCCAAATTTAATTTTCTAATTGGTAGGGTGCCATAATCAAGATGGTACCAGGAATAACTAAAGAGAGAACCAAGTACTCTTCTCAGGCAGCCATCTTTCAATTGAAACAAATCTTTCTGCTATATTTGTTTTGGTGACGGAGGAGAGGACTTCCTAGTAAGTTTGTTACTAGGCATTAACTTGCAGGATGACGTAGGCAATAAGGCTAGCCCTTGTTCATAATTTCTTACTTGATTCAACTGCATTTGCATACATCATCGACACCTTCTGCATCCACCCAAGTATAATTTTGTGGTGCATCATTGTCTGGTGCATGCACCTCAACTTGACAGAAATTTATTCAATTCAATAAGGGGATGGACTAAAGTATACTTACCTAATGAATTTCTCTCTGTCTCCAGCAATTAATACTCCATATAATGGAAATGAGTCAAGTATTCTCTCACTGTTTCCTCTCAACTCAAATTTTCAAATATCAGATATTTCTACCAAAAAGGAGAATTACATAAACAACCCCAGTTCGGAGACGGGAGGCATAGACTAATGCAGGACTTCAAGTACATATAATCAAAATTCATAGCAAGCACAGAGCAGCATTGTGTTGTGTCTTGTCAAAATGGCCAGATATCAACATTCTATTTATAAACTCAAGTCTTTAAACTCCAAATAGAAAAGCCTTTTTTCTTTTTCCCTTTTTTCAATAGAACAATTGATTGATAGTTTTACCTGCATATTTCCTCACAGCCTCAACCCTGGCCACTTCCTTTGCCAATGCCGGTAGCTCCTCCCCCAATATTTTTTCTGATCCTATAAGCATACATAATTAAGGGTCCAAAAAGATAAAAAGAGACTCTAAATTTTAAAATAAACAAGATATGAATACAATATTGCATTTGTAATTTTTATATACCTCCAGGTGAGCTTGGGGAGAGTGTGGAAGTCCGAAGATCGTATAGCTTAGAATTTATGTCACTGAAAAGAGGTCGGATTTTATTTGAAGCTGAAGCATAGTCCACTAGGAACTGCTGGAGCTGGCTATTGAGATCAGAGAGGCTCCGGTCAAGAGTCTGAGACTCAATACGGAGTGACGATACGAGTGTTGGAGCTTCTCCATGGAGGTCCTCTTTGGTGCTGAGTTTGGCATTGAGGAAGGAGATGACTTCAGGGGAGATGGAGGAGACCGCAGGCAGTGGCCAGATTGAATGTTCTGCTTGGGTCATTTCGCCGGAGGGCACATCAGCAGGACAAGAGGGGAGGAACTGTAATTAATGTAGAGAGTGAATGTGGATTTGTTAGTAGTTGTTGACACTGGGATTCAGTTAGTAAGAATATCTGGGCCAGCTATGTGACTTGAATTGGAAACATATTTGGTACTTGTACTTCCCTTTTGATTCTTTTAGATTTTCACCCCAAATGTAGATTAAAACCAGAAATTGAAGAATAAATAATAGGATTTCATTGACTCTTTAAAAGGCTAAAAGCATGGTCGGGACCAGATCCTGCCCAGCCAATTGCCCTATTTAATTCAATTCTTCTGTTCACCCTTCCAAGGAGTCAGGAATATCACTATCAGTTTCATGCACATTCTTAGAGGAAGATCAGTTAGGATCTAAAGTTTCCAGTTTAACTTCTCAAAACCTACCAGACACGCAGCATGGCCACCAAAAAAGATTTAAAATTCCACCTCAATTATTCTCAAGATCCTCGTTGTAAGAAAAGTGTGCAACATCTAATCATGTGAATGTAAACAAAACAAATACTCCTTTGAGAAAACTGGAAGTTTCATTACCCAAATCAATTTGAGAAATTTTACATTACTGCAAGAAGTTAACTGACTATTAAAAATAATTCCAAACGGAATGGAAAAAAAAAATCAAAGGGACTCATGGCACTGATATCGGAAATGAATAATTTTATACAGTAAATCAAATTAATCTTCTTCCCACGAAATTGCTAAAATATGGAAAGCTGGATATGTCAAAATACAAAATAAAGCTTTAACACTTACATTTGAAGTGCAGAAGGCAACGGAAGGCAGGTGATAAGGAGAGGCCGGCAGCAGTGGCTGTCGACCGCCGAAGGAAAAGAGGCCTAAGAAGGGTTTGATGCCGCAGATGACACCAGAGTGGGGCTTATGGGCCAACCAGAACTTGACCCGACTAGAGCACACAATTTACAGTAGGTTATCGTCCCTCAGACATCCGAGAGTACAATCCTCAATGCAGGTGATACATTAGGGAATTTTAGAAAAATATTTTTTTTTTGTATACTATTAAAAATTTCTTGTTTAAAAAGGTAAGGTGATTATTGTTTTAAAATTATTTTGAATATTTTTTCTTTAATTATTTCAAACAAAAAAAGAAGTTTAATTGAAGTGTAAGCAAATTGATCATTTGATTCTTTTTTACCTAGACTAACGCATGTTGATTTTTTTCGACTCATATTAAATTAAATTTAAATTAGAAAAATTACTTATATCTTATACGAAATATTGATGAAAATTTATATTTAATATATTTGATAATATATTGCCATTATGCTATAAAAATATATAAACATTTGGTTTATAATTTATTTATCATTTTTTAAAAAATGAAAAAGTTTAGCTAGATTGAGGATTCATTCCCCGCTAACATTTGTTATATATATATATATATATATATCTAAAATTTATTGAACTTTTAAATTAAAAAATAATTATGAGATATACAAGTGTAATATTGAGTTATCAGAATTCTTGAAAAATTCAATTTCCTTTTATCAAAAAAAAAAAAAAAGATTATATAGGTCTAGGGTTTAACTTAGCTCTCACCTACGCAATGCTCTACAATTTGGATTCCCATCCCATCCCATTCCATTAAGAAAAGGACTTATCTTTCAACCACAGCCCACAACCCACGTAATTAACTCGATAGGACCTAATTCATAATAAAAAATGCCCTATTGACAAACTTAGTACTAACCTTAATATTTGCAATTAAGATAACCTCTCAAACTCGAGATTCTTCTTACGTATCATCATAAATAGAAAAATATTTAGTTGATACCAAAAAAAAAAAAAGAAAAGGGATATCATTCCAAGTGAATTAGGATTTTACGGTATGTTATATATGAAACAATACCGGAACATGAATTCATTCAATGTCATGCTTGGGCCGTTCCTTTCCAGTCCACTTCGATGGCTTCACCTCTTGTAGCATACAAGAACAGGCTTATTCCTCACCGCAGCTCCTGATGACTGGTCAAGAAATCAGAAGCTGCATGCATTTTTGTTCCTGAACTTGAACTGAGATATTATGGCAGAGCAGATCAATCATCAAACAATGTAAAGCTAGTCACATTGGAGGAGGTTTCACTGTTAATTTTTGAGGGGAGACTTAGAGGTGAATTTATGTATATATATAAAGAATCTAAAGCTATTGTTGGGCACGCATGGTGAAAAAAGTAGCTGTTTGGACTTGTTTAGCATGGCTAATTTAACCAAAAGCAGCAAGGAAGGAAAAACAAAGACTAAAAGAAAAGAGCAAGGAGTTAGCTGCAGATAAAGGGACCAAAACTAGATGCAAATATGGAGGAGGGACAAACATCAGCAGATAATCTAACAATCAACTGTCATAAATATATATGAAGTAATGAAATTATGACACCAGATATTCAAAAATGTCATCCACATTTCTGAAGATTTTTCTTTGCAACTAAGATAAGGTATATTGTTCAATGTACAACAAAGATCCACAATTGTTCATGGACATTTTTGGACATTTTCATGACAACTAATTGATTCTAAAAACAAGCACTCAAGGTGCCTGTAAATTATTATTGTTTCTTCTAAGTTCATATACCCCCAAAACTTTACTATTGAAGATTCAATTAAACTGTCGGAACAAAAAGAAAGGAAAGTGGTCAATCATTAAGAAATCATTCCAAGGGGAAAAACGTTTGGTCAGTCAGGCACCTTCAGCAACCCATCACAGCACAATTATAGACGAAGCTTCCTAAATACTTTCTCCCCATCATGGTCCACACAGGAGGGCCTTCATTTGGTTCCCAGGCATTTATCTCCACGAACCCTCCTCCAGAACCGGACTTTGGTCCACCAATAACAAGAAGGAGATTTCCACATGCCCGGAATGCTAATCCCCAACCATGCAGTGAGTTGGCATCTTTTGGCAATTTACCTAAGGAATTCCAGCAGTTCTTTTGCTTGTCATACTTCCAGAGCTCCTGTTCAGCATAAAAGGCAGCATACAATTCATTCTTTACAACAGCAAGTAAAGGAGGTGCCTTAGAAGTTATAGGTATATCATTATCTGAACTACCAAATGAAGGATACATGTTCGGTATCTCCTGCCAACATTTTGTCTTTAGATCATATACCTCAGCAGATGTAATAGGAGTAAAGTCATTTGGATTGCCCGTTCCAACCCCATCAGCACCTGGATTGCCTTTTCCAATACCACCAATAACATAGAACTTGCCATCCATGAATACCGCTGCACATAGTTTCCTAGGCTTAATCATGTCCGGAAGAATTTCCCAAGTTCCCTTCTCTGAGTTATAAAGCTCAGCACAATTCATAACATTGCCTTTAAAATCACAACCACCTGCCACAATTGCAATTTCACCAAGACTGGCAGAGCCAAACAGGCATCTAGTTGTGTTTGTTTTCATACCAGATGACCATGAATGGTTCAATAGGCTATACTTGTAAATCACAGGAGAATCAATCTGCTTTCCGAAGACAAGAAGTTCAGTACCAACAGCTAGGGATTCCTTGTCAGCACATATGAAGCACTCATTTGAATTCATCTTAGGCAATGTCATAAATTTACAGGAGACAGAATCAAAGGCAACCCATTCAACAAGATTGCAACATAAGTAAACCCAATGTTCTGTAATACCTGTCTGTCTTCTTAACTTATAAATCTCACCACTTCGAATCAGAGACCTGAAGCTCCGATTCAACTTGGAAATTGACCAATAATTTGATCTCGATAAGTAAAGTAAGCAATTGATTGTAAGATCTCTGCCAATTGCAGGGATGAGTGAACTAGTGTCATGACTTGAGACCAGAACTAAGCTGCTCAGTGAAAGATCAAGGCCACATAAATTAGGATCAGACCCATTGCTACTTTGACCCTGGACAACTGGTTGATCAGGGGCAATAGAGCCATCATTTGAATGCACTTTAAGTAAGCTATCCAGTGAGAGTTCTAGATCAACACCATGAGTGAGTGAACTAGTATCATCGTAATCCCTTTTGTGATGTCGGAAACCTAGATCCCCTTGAGGATCTTGGGGAAACAGATTAAGAAGAACTGGTTGAGTTTCTTCTTTCTTGATTGTCTCCTGTAACCTTGATAGCCTTTTCAATCCGGCCTCCTCTTCTTTCTCTTCAGACTGACGCTTACGCTTTGAGAGTTCAATCACTTGAGACACATTATAAACCCATTGACTCTCTTCCTCCACGGCATTTGGCAAGTCTCGTGAAACACGAAATGATGGACCCTCCAACATGATTGCTGAATAAGTTTGAAACCTTGAGCAAAATAGTCTAGAAAGAAAAACCTGTGCTCCAGTTATCCTACAACATGAAATAAGAAAAACAAAAGGGTAAGAAATCATCAACAACTCTTATAAACAAATGTGATCTTTCCTAAATGATACAGGAACTTGAATGAATTAAATGATATTCAATAAACAGAATACATCGACATTTGGGAGGCACTTCTCAATTTGAGCTGGATGGAGTAAATCAGAATATGAATATAAATTTCTCCAGAGTATGGGACTACCGATAATTTACTGAGCCAGAAAGGATGATTTACCATGGTTGCCAAATCAAATAAGTTTATTTCCTTACAGTCTGTGGACAATGTATGGAAAAGAAATGTTGCTCCACAATGACGGACCAAAACAAAAGGATAATAAACTCATTATAAATTTTAACAGGCAATTAAGGTAACAATGATGTCTAGGATGAGTTAAAAGGTAATGATGAGAACTGTAAATTAACAATGTGATACCCTATCAATGAAACTGATAGGAGCAAGCCAAGCTCAAGCTGCCTTATCTGCTTTTCCTGATTTATTTTGGACCAGGAGGATCACACAAAAAGCATTTAATTGATAAATCGTTCTCAACAGGAACACGTGTTTGGTACACTAGAAAAAAATAAAGGATATTGTGGAGATCAACAAACAATAGGCTGTTTTTGGTTTTTCACCAGCAAACGGTTCACAACACACATTCAGATCAGAATTATGATATGATCTGACTACCCAGTTAAAAGTCGGAAAAATTTTCATAATTGATCCATTAAACTATCTGAATCTTCATGCCACCATTGAAATGTAATCATTCGCATAACATATTTGCAAAAATTGAAGTTCTTGACTAATACCAACAAAATTAAAGATATAGTCAAAGAAATCCACCAAAACCATTAAGCAACAGAACCATTCCATTGCAAATATAAAACACATTCTACATTCACAAACCACATAAGACAGAATCTGTAATGTTCAGTAAACTCAGGACAGGAAGAACAACCATCCTTAACAAGTACCTCAAAAGATCAAACTGATGCCAATTCCCAACCCATTCAAAACACATATGCAGTAATCGAATCAATAAATCAAATCACAAATCAAGACATGCATGCAATTCCAATAGTAAACAATTCAGTAATCAACCATCAATTTCATAAACTTTTAAGCCCTTAATCAAAGGAATACATCCATACACTGCATGCACTTACTGTTCAAGCAAGAGAGGTTGCAGAAATCCACGGAGATGAAAAACCACCCAACAAATTAGCCAATTCCAGATAACCAATACAAATAATTTCTGCAAAACAAGTAAGGAAGCATCAATTAACCATCAATGATCATCCATGCATCCAATCAAACAGTTTAATTAAAAAGAAAAAGAAAAAAGACACAGAAAAATTCAAACCCACACATGCAAATAAAAAAGAATGAACAAATGAACATACCCAACAAAATCAACCAAAAAGGAGAGATCTTTATAAATTCCTCCCTGTCAAAACTCCAATTCCTGCATGCATTTCTTCAGCCGAACGAAGAACACCAAGAAAGAAACACCCAGCATTACCAACTATTACAATTTCCAAGAAAATTACAGAAGTTAAGAATCAGGAACTTACAGATTATTCTGAAAACATACCTTGATTGAAATTAAGCAATTCAAACCCCCCAAGAATCAACAAAAAGAAATTCTGGTAACCATTTCCTTCCATCTTTGCCTTTCTATTCTCCATCTATATACATTCCTGAAACTCTCAAATCTCAAAAAGAACACACAACTCTCGTCATCTTTTTATTTCTCTCTCTAATTCTTGAACTCTGATGATGGGGAAGAGAGAAGAGTGTGTTTTTAATTTTTATTCTCCGTGTGTATATTTTATGAGTTGTTTATGATTGTGGGGAGGCATAAATATATATATATATATATATATATATATCTGTGACTGAGTTAACGGAAAGAGAGAGTGGGAGACGGTGACTGTGGCCCCTTCTCGTAAGAGAAGAAAAAAAAAACCGTTTGATTTTTAACAGCCGTTAGTTGCACGTGTAAGTAGTCTGGAACGGCCTCGCCTTTTAGACCGTTTTTGCCAAAAAAGAGGTGTATGCCGTTCTTCGTACGCCTCTCCGCTCCATAGCATTCCTCCTGCACCAACTACACCGTTTTATTTTTGCTGCTTTTCTTTATTTATTTTTTCCCTTTTCGCTTTTCTTTTGCCTCTATTTGAGGATTGACGAGTCTTTTTGAATTTTTAAAGGCTTTAATATTAGCAAATTTTGTCATGAACTGAATAAAAATACTAGTTTACTGTAGTTTATATTTTTGTTACTAATTTACTGTCACAAAATTTATATGAATTGAATTTTTATTAAAATTTTTTTACAATTCTTTGTTTATTTTAATCGTTATTGGTAAACTTTTAGATGACAATATTTAATTTGATGCGTATTTTTAAATAAATATGTAATTTTTTTTCTCAAAAATATGTTTTTTTACATATGTATTCATTATTATTACAAGTGTAACAAGAAAAAGTATATATTTGTCGATATTATAATAATTAACTTGAATTATTATGCAAAATGTTAATTAATCAAGTCACATTTAAATTACGTTATGAGGAATAAATAAAAATTGCTAGCAACATATGCTTCTTTGTGTAATCTTTATCGGTATCGAATTATGTAATCATTAAGTAAGTAAAAAAATACCATATATTGTAGGTATTCAGATATTAAGATTCTTCAAATAATTTTTGTCGTGATCAATATATAATTTATTTTTTTCATGCAAATACGAATTTTAAATGTAATCAATGATATTAAGATTTTTTTTTTTGCCCCAATTAACTAATTTCATATGATAATTATTTTGAAAACCAAAAGAAGTAATAATTTTTGTAAAAATAAATTAATAATAATCCACTACCTGACTTCATTGGCTTTAATTTCATAGTATTATTTTCTAAATAAATTTCAACACATGGGCAATTGTATCATTGTGAGTAGTAATAATCAGGTGTGCCACATATGATTGCAATTTTCAATCACATGGTATATCATCAAGGTTGATTGATGATCACAACATCAAACTTCAATGATGTAACAAACATGGGATAAGTTTAAAAGAGGATTTGTCCATTTTTAAAAGAGGCAAAGAACCACACCCAACGGACAATCAAATCACAGATAAACATATCCTATTTGACTAGTAAGCATGGATCATGTGAAACCACCATCCATTGCTCTTCAAATTTTGTGTGATACAGCTTTTGAAGGTCCATTTACTCTCTCCCCCGTCCTAATTTATATGTCCACTTTGTGAATAAATTGTCCCAAAGTAACGGTCCAAAGAGAATACTTAATGTCCTATTCTTCCCTTTTACCTTCTCCATCCAATTTATAGGTCACTTTGGCCAATAAACTATCCTAAAAGTTTACCCTAAAACTTTGTAGGGTAAATTTTATGATGAACTTGATTCATATCCCCATATATATGAATCTTATGGTCATTGTCCCTATGCATGATTTTTATTTTTATCCATATCAAATCAAATAAGCAGAGCATCATCATTCTATATATCAACCATAATATCTTGTAATCTATATCAAACCAAGTAAGTAAAGTGTCGTTAACGGGCACAAATGTTTACAGTTCTTAGTCCGAGTAAGGTTTATTCCGACCAGGAGTTACAAAACTTACGACGGTTACTTTTACTTGATTAATTAATTGAAAGAAAGACAATTTCTGTTGCAATGAGTTTGGCCTTATTATCAAAGGGATCAAGTATTCCAAGATTTAATACATATCTAAACAATATTTAAAAGTCACGTGAAATATTTTTATTTATGTAATAAAAAGTGTAACATAAAGTTGCATTAGAAGATTTGGAACTTTTGTTTTCCATAAATTAAGAATAATTATATTTAAAATAAATAAAACACTTATATGTTAAAACAATGGGAATAATATTTTTATAGATGCTCGTGTTCATAATATTTGATTCATTAAAAAGGTATATTACCAAACTACAGAATCAATATTAGAGATGTAAAAAAAAAAAAAAAGTTGAAAAATTGAATTGAATAAAATTTTAATTAATTTCTCCATTATAATAATTATTTTTATTTTTATTTTAGATGTTTTAATCAAATGCCTATTAATGATCCACCGATGGACTAATTTTCAAAAACAGAGATAGAGAGAGAGAGGAAGGAAGAAGAAAAAACGTGAAATCAGCATCGTGTTTAGGATAACGTCATTACTTTACGATCCAAGCGTGGGCAAAATTCACAAAGTGAGCGTGCAGTTTAAAAAAGAGACAAAAGATCATTAAGCAAAAGTTTAAATTCACATGTGTAGTCCTCTTGACACCTCGAACAATGTGACGAAAACATTAAACCACCCACTACTCAAAAGTTGAACACAACTCAGAGCCTCGCCTCGCCTCGTAGCTTAATGCTAAATTTGAAAGATTTGATACAGTATTAACTTCGCTTTCAATTCGATTTCTTTCTTCTCTAACACATTTGTATATCAAATAAAATATTAATAAAAAATTTTATTTGTAATCTTTAATTATTATTTTTTCATATATTTATATATTAAAATCTTAAAAAATAAACTAAATTATAGAAAAACTTGATCTTTTAAGGAGTAGATGTTAACTTTTTACTATTGTAAAATTGAGCTGCACACTATTGTATAATAGAAGATTTTGAACCTTTTTTTAATCTTAATTATTCTATTATTCTTTTTCTTTGATTATTTATCTTAGCTAGAGTAGTTATGGTTTAAGAAAGTTGATCCATTAAATAGACATGTGTTCCATTTTAATTGGTGGTTTAGTGAATGATGTAGAGAATGAATTAGAAGATCTAGAGTCGAGTGCAAAATGCATCACCTAATTATATCATAACAAAGGATTTTTTCATTTTGTTTATTTCAAATTAAATGTCTTATTTTTATTTTAACATGTTAAATATTAAATAATTTTTTTAATTTTAAACTTTTATTAGCATTCTCATTATATTAACACTATTTCATTCGGATCACTAACTAATAATATAAAGATAACATTAACTCTCCCTTTGAATTAAAAAATATATATTACATCACCACGGGTTCCATAATATAAGGGTTTTTTTTTTTTTTTACATAGATTAAAAATATTTGAATACAACTGTATTATACTTGTAATAAATATTTTTAATTCATTTATATTTATAATAATTCCCTTTTTATACATTAAATGAAAGAGAGTACTATATACATCAAGTTAAGAATGAAAAGAAATATCCTAATTATACATACATTAACAGTACTAAACAATTTGTATTGTGGGATGAAAGGAATCATAAGCATAATGGTATCATTGATTAGGGGTGTAATTAAATCGAGTCAAATCGAGCTTTGTCAAAAAAATAGAGCTCGAGCTAATCAAGTTGAAATTTTTGAGCTTGAGCTTAACTTAAAATATATGTATTTTAAAATTTTTAATTTTAAATAAAATATTATATATAATTAATAAAATATATTATATTAATATTAAATTCTAATTCCTGAGTTTCGAGTTTAATTGGAAATGGCTCAAGTTTAATTATAACTCTACTCAACTCGAGTTCGAAGTGATTCGAGCTTGATTCATCTAGTTCGTAAATAAGTTTGACTTGTTTGTTTTCATAAAATGAATTGTTTAAGGTTTCTATATAGGTATTGAGGGTAAATAAAAACTGCATCCAAGGGTATATTCTAATGCATTGGAGGGGAAGCTTACAAAACGCAAGTTGTGAGTTCGACTCAATTTTACTGTATACTTTAACCTTTGTGAGTTATAACTTCTAGCGGAACAGTTGAGGTGCTTGCCAATTACCCAGACATAGCTTTAAAAAAAAAAAAACAACCCTCCCTTAGTCAAACAATCTAAAACATTAAAATAAGAAATATATTAAGGGGTAAGAGTGGGAAAAATAGAAATAAAGACTCATTAAATTATGTAAATTGAAAGTGATCTATATTATAAAACAAAATTAAAAGTTTAAAGAGATTTATATTATGAATCAAAAAGAGTAATAAATTAAGAGTGAATTTCTCTTAAAGAGAGAAAACTATATAATAAATTTATAAACAAAATATAAATCTCTATAAATATTTTTACTTAAATTACAAATATTTAAATGCAACTATATCATGCATAAAATTCATTTAGTTTTCTTATTTATAATTACATTTCTATTTTTTTTCTCATAATGAATAAAAATGAATGGTATAGTTGAAAAAACATCACAACGTACGTCTATAATTTTCAAAATGGGTTATATTGAGATAGCGGAGATTTTAAATAAGGATAAGATTTTGCAACACAAGTTTAAAAGGACTTGTATTCTTTAATTATTATTTTAATGGACTGATGGAGTAATAAAACAGCTATTTATTAGATGTCATTCTCATGTATTTATAAGTTTTAGAGTGCCCAGATAATATTGAATGAATCTTGAAAGCATTTATGGTGAAGATCAGATGATATGGCGCTCCGTCCAAAAATGAATGTCATATTTTCTTAATTAATTAAGATTATCTTAAAAAAATTTATATTGTTAAGTGTAAAATAAACTTATTTTCTTAAAATTTGTATAAGTCAAAATGAAACATTCAATTTCGGATTGAGAACTAAGTCTCAAATAGTCAAAGTTAATGGTCAATTTTATATTTTTTTTCAAAAAAAAAAAAAAAATCTAATCAAGTGTCGAAGGGTTTTATTTATCTTAGATTTAGTTTGTAAAATACATTTTAAAAAATATTTTTTATAGAAAATTTTATTTTTTTCTTAACAATTAATTTAACGATTGATCATTAGAAACTTAACGGGAGTACTAAGGTATATGCTATGGAGCACACCATAACATTACTATTTATATACAATATTAAAACACTTTTTTGAACATTTAAGTTGTGAATAGTTTTACTTCAATTTTATAATTTTAAAAATTTGATGTTATAATTGATTTAAAACTATTAGAAATAATAATATTAAGTAAACTGATTAAGATTTTCTATATCTACAAGGAAAAAATAAAAAGCTCAGTCTTCATAGGATTTAGAAAATAATTTTTTTTTCTTTTTAAATCTCCTTTTTATTTTCAATTAAAAAAAAAATCATCAAATCAAGTCATGATCATGTCAAATTATAAAATTTGACGGACTCAACATTTAACTTATAGTTTCATTACAATATATTTCTGTTTTTTTTTTTTACATAAAAAATATAACTATTTAACTCGTGACTTGAGATATTCTGCACATTATTCTACATTACCAAATATAATAATATATATTATCAAATAAAAATCAATAAACCCGTAACTAGGGTTTCATATTTTTTTTAAAGATTTTAGTA
>JAOXNR010000013.1:7609058-7629993 GCA_028571225.1 Parsonsia alboflavescens
TCAAAATTATATTTGACATATCTGTAATTTTAAAGGTTTTTTATGTACATGAACTTTATATAAAATTTATTTTATTTAATTAAACTAAAATTCTCAATTATAATAATATAGAAAATTGATATCTTTAGTCCTACATCCTTTATTTTATTTTTGTGCTATAATAATTTTAAGTTATTTTACTTTTTTTTTTGATTCATAGTGTATTTTATTTTGTTTCTGACCTCAACGCCTCTACTAAGTTTTCATATTATTATAACTGAAACTTTTTGTTTAATTAAATAAAATAATTATGATATAAATTTGACGAATACAAAAATGTTTAAAAATGATAGACATGTGAAATACAAATATAGAAAATTGTTATGCTAATTATTTATTATGAGGTTATATTTAATATCTGAGAGAAATTCGACTGAGAACGATACTCCCTCCGTCATTAAATATAAGTCATTTTAATTAACTTTTTTAGTCGCTAATTATAAGTCATTATTGTTAGTTAATTAATTTTTTAAAGGCATTTTTTCTATATTACCCTCTAATAATATACTCTTGAAAGAGCATTCAAATTTTTTAAAAAGTGATTATAGTGCAGTTTAGGGGGGGAAAATATTTTAATTTATATAAAATGACGGTTGTTGACTTACATTTAGTGACGGAGGAATATATACTATAAGATGTGAAAATAAATCAAAATTTATTAATGATTGAATTGATTAAAATCTTTAAACTCAAATTTGAAAGCCAAGGCTCAAACCCTATTGTAAGTGAAACAAAAAATTATTTTTAAGAATATAGATTCAAGATCAATGATTTAAAAAATAAAGAGATGGAGGACAAAAAAGATTTTTTAAAAAAGTGAGGAATAAAAAATTATAATTTACTTCATGAAATTCTTAAAATATCCTTCTTTGATTGGTCCCAAAAACTGCTTAAAACATATTTTATATTCATTTGTATCAATCTTCCGACCAGCAAATGAATCTATGAAGATATGGCAAGAAAAGTTTTGGCTTTTTATTATGGAAAACGTCTGCCTGCATGGGAAAAGACTCGACGGCCGCCGGGGCGGGGCGGGAGTTAGGCAAAGACAAATTTAGGAAGACGCTAACGTGCACGCACATTGATGCTCTCCAAAAACGGCCCTGCCGGACCGGGGGTGCACTGCATACGCATGCCATGGAGATCTAAATTTAGATCCCTTGCTGATCCTATTATGGTGTCTCGCCCCTCGGGCCACATGGTAGTTAATTTACTGAGCTGTCATATTTTATTTATTTCATAATCGTTAATTTTTCATTCATGGTATAAGCATTTAATTTATAATTATCAACGGTATACATTGTACTTGCATGATCCAAAATTACATTGGCATTGGCCAATTGGCCGAATTGTCAACCCCACCAAATCTCCAAATATATCCACGTGTCGAAATATAAGTGACTGATCATTCAGCTTTCCAGTTGCTGACGTGTTGGACTAGATATGGATTGCCACGTCAAAGCTAACGGACTAAAAACAGGGCACCTCCTCGTATAGTTGTGAGTTTGAGGATTATCCTGTGCGAACGTTGGCATCAGCCCACCAAAATAGCCTACTGCCTGGAATCACATGGCGTACTGGTCCTTTTGTGGGCCCCTCCCCCTATTCTGGTCTACCTACCCTACAAATGAGGATAAATGCAAAAAAAGTAGGAGAATATTATATATAGAAAGTTTTGGACTTCATGCCATCATTTATTTTTATTTCGAAATATATAAAGCTAAATATTTTGTTTTTAAAAATTCAGTTAGTTCTTTTTTATTAAAAATTATATCAATTGAAAATAAGAATTTAATCTTTCTTTTTTTTAATATAAAAACATTTCAGAAATCTCAAAGGAAAAAGTGTTCTCAATTCTTCATCCATTTGAACAATAATTTGATTAACTTTATCCGAACTAAAAGCTTCTCCTACACTATGGTCACTTGAATCTTACATATTAGTTGGCCTTAAGGAAAGTTTTCTTGTAATATTTATACATTAAAATAAACATAACGACTACATGAGAAAATTTTAATAAGTGCCATATCAAACAAACAAAATTTGTAATCATAGGTATTTGAAAATTCTACTAATCGTCAAACTACTTTCGTTAATAATTTAACCATAATATTGATATTTCTTACTAAGTATTATGGAGAAATCAAACACAGTTATGGATTGTAACTCTTTTCACGGTTAGTTATTTTACTTAAGATTGTAATTTATTAGATAAAAAATAAATGTAGAAATAGAAAAGAGTACTTGATACATAATGTTTCTTAGCCCAATTTGGCTATGCCTACTTCAAGGGGCCCTCACCCAACTTAATTCTCACCATAAATATAATACAAGTTTGCAATGAGGTTTTACAAATCTTGACTGAATAGTTGTGAATTCAATCGGCAACTTCTAATTACAAGTCCCCTTGTAATTCTTTAAACATGGAATGACTCTAATGTAGATCCTCCCAATCTAGACAAAGTTTTTTCTTCCGAAAAACTGGTTTTTAACCATAATAATGCTTTTCGGATGTTGCTTTCAAGAACTTCATCTTCGATGATTGTGATAACCTTTAGTAATGTAGATCAGTTCTCAAAGTTATAGTACTTGTAGGATATTTGGTTGTTGCTTGAGTACATTCACTTTGCTGCTTGATGTCATATAAATAGTCTTCAGAATTCCTTGATCTTCGACATCCTATGCTAAAATTTAAATTCAATCTCTAACCATGAATAAGATAGAATTTAAATAGACTAAATAGTGGCAAACATCTAAGCAACCTATCTAAATAATTATCTCAACAATTACAAAAGTTTGAACTCAAATAAAATACTGTTTGATAATCCATACTAGAAAATTTTGCTTAGATTAAAATTGTGTCATTTTCACCAATTGTAACTCTGAACTTAGTTGCAACATGGAACAGTCAAACCAATAAGTTTTTGGCCTCAACACTTACAATAAATTAAAAACAACAAATATAATAAGATATAGGAACAAAAGAACAATATATATATATATATTATAAAAAGATAACTTTTAATATACATAAGTAACTAGAAAAATTGAATACGAACCACATCCGTATGCAACAATGAGAAAAATTGGTTTTTGCTTGAGAAGAGTTGGGATTGCTGCTAACAAAGTTAGAAGGAATTGAGTCGACTTTTCTTTTTATGGTAAGGAGTGACTTAATTGACTTTAAGATTGAACCAAGAATTAACACCCCCTTCCTTATACAGAACTGGTTCGTATAAATAAAATTTCATGTCAAGTTGAGGTACGAACTAATTACGTTTTTTTCTCCCTCTTTTATTGCAAATAGTCCATAGTTAATCATACCACGTCGAAGATATAATAATTCAATTCCTCACTAAGTTTCTTAATTAGGGATAATCTCAAATTTATAATTATTTCTTAATTAGTAATCATTTCCTCCTAAATGTCAGCTTTCAATTCTATCAGATATAAAATTGACTCATACATATTAGATTACTGGGCTAATATGGACCTAATCTTTTAGGATTCTTGAGTTGAATAATACGCATGGTTGAAGACTCCTGAATATGAATTTTCTTATATTTATTACTATGAATTTGACTTATATTTTTCTGTGAAGGTGAGTGGGGGGATGACTTGAGATGAGCATTAATTAATTTAATAAAATAAGGGACAACTTTCGGTGAGAAGTAGTAATAATAATGCTAAATGAAGAGAGAGCATATGGATTAGAGGTCCGTGAATGATGATTACATGAAAGAGCGGAGCCGACAACAAAATCTGGGAGAGAGATCATTGCGAAGACTACCTTTTTGACATTTTTCTATGATGAGAATCTGTCAAACCCATCATAGTTTTCAACAAATTGAAATACTTAGTACCATATTTATTTCAGACAAACCGTTGGCTGGCTTACCAGATTCATAAAGAAAACTTGATTAAGACATGCACTCAGTACTTGGCAGTGTAGTGTAGTGAAGTGATGCCTCCATGACCATCATGAGGACCAGAATCAACGTTCGGGAGAGAAATGGAGAGTAAAAAATTGTAAATTTATTAATAATTACACGTAATTTATTTCAAAACAGGGAAGGGGAAAATGTAAATGGGTAAATTATATAATTCATTTAAATCCAATAGGATTGAAATGCATTCGTGGACACAGTGTTCCTTTCAATTTTTCTTTTTTTTATATTATTATCATGCAAGGAATAAATAATAATAGAGAGGAACTAACAAGCTAGAGATACGATGAAGAAGGACGTACGTGTTTGAGGTGATGGATATATCTCTATATGGATACGATACCGCTGGAAAATGTTAGATTGATGCAAAACTAAGGCCTTTGGCCTCAATAGGAATTTGGGCTTTCGGAGTTTGGGGAAAAGAAAGAGAATCCATCCATTAGATGATTTGATTCAATAAGAGTACCATCTACCCGTATATATTTTTGGAGTATGGTTAAACTAAACGCTAACAAGGTGTTTGTTCATATGAATTGGGCATCCTGTTCCTGTCTGATTAATTCTTAGGAAATGGGACTCTTATGTTTAGCGGTTATCAAAATTGGAATTCCTTGGATAAAAGGATAGGATAGGTTTATTGCGCAATTGAAGGTCTTTTATTTCACATGTTTGGGATGGGGGTGAGGTTATGATGCAAAGAAACATGAAGGGATTAAATTGTAATTAAAATTTTTTTAAATAGAAATCTTGATATCATCGGAATACATAAAAAAGATGATAAAAATTTTTGAAACTGTAAAAGGCAAAAATATCTATATATATTTGGACACCATATTCTAAAATTTTGGGGATTAAACTCACCAATTTTCCTGCATAGAATAGGTAAGTATTCATTTTTTAAAACACAAGAATCTCAATTCCACAATTACGAAGAATGGGACTGGAAGTACATATTACAAAAATGCCCCTCATTTTTTCAATTCCTCTTTTTTATTCTTTTTATTTTTTTGATGACAGAGATATGATAAACCCTTATCTATTTATTAGAATAAAATAAATAAGCTACATCAGAGAAGACTTAACGTACCTTACCTTTCAAGTAGGAAGAAACAAATCCACTTTTGACAAATTATATGCGATTATTTAATCCAAATATAGGGAACTTCCAATTTATCAAAGTCCCCTTACAAGAATATGCAATTCCTCCTTATTGCCCAATCGTCTTCTTCGTACACAAATCATGAACGACCAACCTTCCCGGCAACTATGGATTTCACCCCTTTTCATCCTTCACCTGAAGGTTTTGACATCCAATCTCGCTGCTTTGCATTGAAGGTTTTTTTTTTTTTTTCTCGATCGATTTTCCAATTAGTCGTAGGGACATATGCACACAAATTATTCTTCGGTTTTGGGACAATTAGTTTTTTTTTTTTTAATCTGTTTTCAGATTCTTTATGCATCCGATATGTTCGATGAATGAAATGTCTTAGTGAACTTTATTTTACATGATTTTTTTTCACCCAAATTTTGCAGGAGAAGTTAGGCAATTTGAGTTTAGAAAATTTGTAATTCTAACTTGGCATGAAATTGTCAAGCAATTCCTTTTTACTCCTTCTATCCGGAATTGAATGTCTCAATTTGAGTTGTCGAAAAATAAATATCACATTTCCTAATCTAGCGAAAAGTTTGTTGATAGTGTTAAGTTTAAAAAGATTAATCAATTAATTTTTTTAAAATTTATGAGAGTTGAGTTGCGACATTCAATCCCGGACGAAAGGAGTACTTGGATTTTTATTTCTTTTTGGTTAATGTTGAAAGAATTCTTCTGAATGTACTTTTGATTTTTGAATTAAAATAAATATGGTTCTAAATATATTTAGTCTAAGTTATAAATTTAATAATTCAATATACATAAGCATACATTTCAATTTTTTTTTGTCGTTTTCAATTCCAGAGCTATTTCACCGTATTATTTAAACAAGTGGTATCTTAATCCGAGTGAGGATGGCATTTCTCGTCTGCATGTCTATGAAATTTCAAAAAATCCAAACATCTCAGAGATGAACCACACTCATTTGTATACATGAGGAGTCCATTGATGAAACAGGGCTTGTGTTGGGGAAAGCTTGAACCCAATTCAAACTAATCAAACAGAATAATCATAATTCCATATTTTCCATCTTCGCTATACATCTAACCGATCAAAAGAGTAGGTTTTCAATATTTCAACCCCATTCCGGTGAACCAAATGTCCCACAAGAGTACATGATCTTTTAAAGACCCGAATACATATAACAGAAAATGTAACGCAAGAGACGTCCATATGAGGATACCGTGTCACCATTTAAAGAATTGATCATTTTACCAGTGTTTGTTTTCTTTCTTTGAATTATGTTCATGAGAAGTAGCACTCAAGTTGATGTTGTTGATTAAAAGAGAGAATGCAGGCTTCCACCAGTCATCAATCTGAACTTTATATACACATGAAAATGAAAAGAAGAAATAAAGCTCTCAAAATACATCAATACACCTATTCAATTACCCCCTCCATACAACAAACAGAAACCATCTCTATACTCTCAGCCTACTATTACTCTCTATATATATGTGTATCCACAACAGTCTCTACTTATGACTCAAAAGTAAGTAAATTACAGAAGCAGATTTGCTGAAATTGTCAGTTACCCTGTTGTAATAGTATTTTGCTAAAGTAAAACCTCATTAGAATCATACATTAGTCTTACACTTTGCTTCCATATTCACAAGCTTTTCAGCATATCATCGACATTTTGCAGTTCACAACATCACACACAACCTGCACACAACATTTAAACACGTCTTTCAGGTAAATCTTTACTGCTAGAAATACTGGCCAAAAACTTCTACTTCCCTTTTTTAACAATTTAAACCCACCCTCATAAACTGGAAGATGTAAAAATCCTTCGAAAATAATAAGCAGAAGCGGTCCAGTTTTATAGCATCCTTTGGACTAACTTGATGATGACTTCATCTTCTATCTCTTTTTTTCACTTTACACATAACAGCATTACAGCCCCTCATGTTATGAAAATGTAAATGGGAATAATTCATTTTGTGATGATTCCTTTGTATCAGAAAACAATAAGACTTACCCTAGCACTGAGGTGGAGACTCTGGCTCTGAACCTCCAACAGATGAAAACGACATTGTATCTTCCTTTGATATTGCTACAAAGTTCAATGGTGCTGTTGAAAGTCTTCTCATTTCCTTAAAATAGCCATTCTGACGTCCTGAATAGGATCGAGGTGTTAGAAGCTCTGGAGTAGCACTGCCAATTGAGTTTCGTCGAGGTGAAGGAGTCACAGATCCATTTCCATTTGCACCGTATCCATTCACTTTCCTAAAGCTGCTGGTTCTTCTTGGACTTGGTCTTGAACCAAACATTGCTTCCTTCTCTGCTACTAACATGTCTTGCAGTTTCTTTTGGTCCTGCAGAAAAGAGAATAATGACAGGGAGCATCCTTGGTAAGATTTATACCATCCCAGTAGAGCAGGAATTAATATTTTACTTTGGCTTGAATTTTATCCTCTTTTTTTATCAAAGCCTAGTATATTAAATCCATTTAGCAATTTATGTGGGTAGATAAACTGTTCAAAACCAAAATTTTCACACCATTATATACTATTATTTACAATAAAAGGTTGTCCAGTACAATAAAGTATAATGTTAATTTGCAATTCATAACTCAAATTAAGTTTAATAGTTCAATGTGCAGTTTCTGTTTCGTTTTGAGATCTGTAATAAATGAATATGACATGGAATAAAGATAAAGGCGTAACCTTATATCTCTTAGATATTAAAATTTGAAACACATGCTACTGATCTGTAGTTTGCTTAGATTCAGTCAAAAGAATAATTTATATCATACTAACCCTAGCTCTCTTTTTCTCCTCTTCTTTCTGTATTCTGGTTAATTTGTAATCCTCCAATATGGATACCAATCGCACCTACACATACAAAAGAGAAAACGGCATCAGCAAACAGGTTGCAACAGAGGTCACCCTCCACACCCAGCCAAGAAAAAGAGGTGGTAGAAGACAGAAAGAAACTCACTCCATCATAAAGAAACAACTTTCTTTTCTCATCTTCCCAAGCTAGGGTCTTGCTAATCAGATTCTCAACCATAGCTAGAAAAGAAAGCTCATGAATTCCAGAGATATTACTAGGTCAGGCAATAAATCGAACACCCAAGTTCACAAGTACCTGGAATCTTATTCACCATAATTCGAGCTCGTTCTGCACGTTTCAGGTTTATGTGCACACCTCTTCCAGCACTATAGCGATTCTGGTCCTAGTAAGGAAAAAAGCCAATAAAGCATTGACACATACATCCATTCAATGCGGTACTTTCATGTATCCAAGTAAATAACTCCACTGTCCAAAATCCAATAATTGACAGACCTACTCTCCATTTTCAGGAACATGGCTACATAAGCAAATTGTTTCTTACTTACTCGATTATAATCTTCTAACCAATTTTCCTCATCACAGGCAGAAAGCCACCTGTCTATCCTATCCATAATGTCCTTTCTGCTCAAGGCTTCATCTTTTGCTTTGTTAATTTGTGTTTCAATATTTGCCAAAAGTTCACATGGATCCAGTAGACCTGCATAGAAAAGCTTTCAAGCTCATTGCTAAAAAACAAGAAGACAAAAAAAAAATGAACATCTCAGGGTACAAGGCATTTGCCCTACCAGAATCTATCATGGCATTAGCTTTTTCCGCAGCAGTGCTCGGATCAGGTTGAATATGGATTCTGGAGCAAATATCTTCCAATTCTTGTCTCCTCTTCATGACTAGTTCTTTCATCCTACTTGCTTTCAGTTTAGTTAGCCTCTCAACTTCAGTAGAGGCCTATCAGGAGTAGAATAATATTAGAGAACATAGCAAGTGTTAGGGTGAAAGAGAAGAATAAAACTGTGTGCTATTTCAAACCTGTTGAATAATCTCCATAGAAAGAGCACCTGGGTCCAAAATCTCTGATTCTGCTGAATTAACAATTGAAATAATCCTTGTAAAGTTAGCCCTGTCTTCTTGGGTAGTGTCCATCAAGTTCCACAGCTTACATAGTGATGCAGCAACATCTTTCAGCTGCATATTGAGAAGAGGATTAATATACAGATGGAAACAAAGTTAGCCCTGACTTCTGGGTAGTTACCTTCTGAAGCCGAACTTTTCTCTCTGTTTTTAACCTTAGGATGGTATGATCTAGGCCTTCCAATGTGGTGTCGCTGATATTTGTTGACTGTTCAGGACTGGTACCATGCAAACTTGGGTGAATTTCACTCACAGTTTTGCCAAAGTCCAAGCCAAGTACACCACACAAAGAATGGACCTCATTCACGAACTCTAAAATCTTATTGAGACGTTCAGACTGCAGAAAGAAAGAACAGAAGATCACGTCTCCCTATCATTGCCATGGTTAAACATGATATCAACATTCCTCTCCATAAAGATACCAATTTTCCCATTTTATGCATATATTTCTGAAACATGATGTGATGATTAGCATTCAAAAACATACAAAAGCTAAGAAGTGGACAGTGTATATATATTCTCATGGAGGTACCTGGAGTTTGTCAAGGTAAAAAGAGAAGCTCATCTATTCTCTTTAAAAAGATGAGAAAATGACCTCAATCAGAATGCCTTGCAATTAGCATTGTTAAATATAAGGACCAGTTTTTGCATCGTTCTAAGTTTATCTCTATGACAGGTTTGCTCCAGGGAATTAGCATAAATCTTCTAAATTCATTTTTTTTAAAGTTTGCCGAGTTTCTAAAATAGGGCCATTTCTTGATCTGAAACCTGATCTCAATCTTCTGTTTTATCAATATATGCTTAATAGAGAACTATAGACATACATCAGTGCAAAATATGTTCCACAAGAGAGGATCTATCCATTTATGAAGCTATAAAAGAAAGTTGATGTGAAATACAGCAGTTATTAAGCAAATTAACAGAGAGGAAAAAAAAAAAGGTTAAAAAGGCATACCTTCTCCTTCTGGAGGGTGCGGAGATGAGCTTGGTACTCAGTCAGCTTTCTATGTGACAAGTCTTGTTCTTCCAGACTCATTGAATTCACTGAATTCAGAAGATGACTGTATCCAGAAATCTCATTCTGTATCTTGTCAATTTGCGCCCTAATATCTGCAAATTGCTTCATCCTTTCCTCTTTCTTTATTTTAAGGTCATCTACTAGCGGTTTAATATAAGCAAGCTGCTCTTTCAAGGTTGACGACTTCTTATCTGATTGGATCTGCCCAAAATTTCAGAGTATACAATTAGAAACCAACATAAAAACTAGCTCATAGTCAAGAAAATTTTGTATGTGAAGTTTTATCATTTTCTATCATAGAGGTTAAGAAAATCCAAACACCATTAAGGCCAAGTTAGGCAAGTAGTTGTCACGTTTTCCAAATTATGTTAATTTACCCATGAGGTAAATTCATTTAACAAGTGAAACTAAATGATATAGTTCTTCTGCTAATCTAAAATCAGACCAAACAAGATGATAATTTTCCATTATCTATGCTCTCTAATTATGGATCTAGAGAAAGAGGAACGGGAAGAATGACAACTAGCAGTAGAAACCTCTTTGCAGCACCAGTAAGAGAACAAATCAGATTTCAGATTCCATTGCAAATTCTTAAAGCATCATCTTGAAAAAAATGTTATTTGCAGATAAAAATGCTGCTGCGGTAGTGGAGCTTAGTGACTGATTTGTGCTATGTCCTGGGACATGAGGTCCAAGAGTGCATCGTGCACAAGAAGAGACTAGAGGTTTTATTCAAGAATCTGCCATAGTGGGAGAGTCATTTTAATTCAAAATTTTCCAAAAATAAAACTTAAAAACCCACATCTATACTATACTAAAACTGCTATTTCTCGCAAGATTATGGCTTGGAATATGGAAATCAACTTTTTAGTGCTCATTCAAAAGTTCATATAAATATTGAATTTATGTATTCTTTTCTAGTAGAAATATAATCAATTATTTCCCACTTGTTTTAATAAAATAAAGATTGGAGACCTGTCTGGTCAACTAGTCAATAAAAGCTATGATGGTTTGTTCAGCCATTACAAATTTTTTTCGAACTCAGAACACACACTTGACTGCTTTAATTGAACACAATTCTCATTACCGGTGAATTAACCTTCATTTCTCCAAGAGAAGCCATAAGGGTAGCAAGTTCTGCTTCTTTGGCAGCAAGGGTCTGGTGTAGCCGTACTTTTTCATTAAAAGCCTCATCAACCTTTCTTCGGTAAACTTCTAGGCACTCTCTCTCCAGCTCCAACAGCATCCTGTCTCTTTCAGCCTCACTCTCACCTATATCAGTCCATATTTGCTGCTCACCAACAGAACAAAGTGAATTCCAATTATAATACACGAGGCTAAACAAGCTAATACAATCTCCTCCAGGTTTAAAAAACCAAGAAATTTTAGTGAGACAGAGTCGGCAAATTTCCAAGAAAAAAAAAGGAAAATAAATTAAGAATAGTTTGCAAAAAATTACTGAAACTGTTCAAATACCACAAAATATAGTAAAAACCTATGGGAATAGAACTTTGAAGTCTCTATAATTGGTCAAACATTTCAACAGAATAAAAGATGTAAATACTGATGTTTAATGAAATACCAATAATTGATCATTGGAAATTTCAAGAACCCTGTTATCAACAGTGAAAGAAACATTTATAACTCTTACTAAAAGAAAAAGAAAAGAGGAAGGACTGAATTCACATTTGCTCCAAGTCGCAACCTTTCCAAGATTACCAAGACTTTACATAGAACTCTCGATTTTTCAGTAGGCCCAAAAGGAACCCAAAACAGTAAAATTCCAAGAAACCAACAAAAAACATGAAACACGGGAGCAAAATTTTTTAAGTCAAAACCATTCAAATCTGCATTTCTGCTGTCATAGTCTTCTGTACACACAAGACATACCGGAGCAGAGAGACGGAGAAGGGGAGGAGAGGAAGAAGGAGATACCTGAAGTTCTCTGAGCAAAGCATCGCAAGAAGTAGGTCTTGCACGTAGGGTGCTAGAAGGACTTCCAAATGCCAACATTTTTACTATTCTACGTCAATCTTTGCGATAACAGTCCCAATGAGTCTTCCTCTTCCTGTTTGAGGCACTTTCCCCAAAGCACCTCAAGAAAACTCAAATTCCAGAAAAATTGAACTATCTCCCAACCAGAGGCACTTGACAGAAAATCACACGGGAACTTCTCAAGAACCTCAAAAGTTGCCACACACTAAAAAAAGAAAGCTTCTGGTTCTCTGTCTTTTTCTTGTACCCTCTATATCTCTCACTCTATAATTAGGTCAAAACTAAAGATATTAGAAATAGCAATGATTGTAAACCCAACAATGAAAAAGGGCATTTCTTTATCCTCCATTTCTCTCTCTATATAACAGATCTGAAGCTTCTTTCCTTAACTCGCAAAAGGGACTTTAGCTTTAAGACTTGTACAGTACCCACCACCTAGCCACCAAACAAACCTCTGTATCCCAAAATACAAGAAAGAAAAAGAAGACAAACAAAAGAATAGCTATTTTCTTGGTTTTTTCTAGTGGTTAATATAAAGGCAAAACAAGAACTAGAAGTGATCTGTTCATCTTCGGAAAAATTAGGTGTACAAAAAAACAACAGTGGTTAACCAGTACTACTACAAAATGACACAAATCTGACAGCCCAACTACGGAAGAGGGGAAAAGGAGAAGAAAGGCAAAAGTGGTGGTGTTGGTTTTGTTTAGGGTTTGTGAAGAATGGGGCCAAAATGCACCAATGCAGAGACGGATCTGCTCAGTTCAGCTTTGAAGTTTCAAATAAGTGGAGAGAGTACATTATTGAAGCGAAGTGAGAGAGTTAAAGTACAGTGAAGAATTTCAACAGCAGCAGGGAAAAGATATGTCAATTTTAATTAGATTCCAAACTACTAGTACTAAATTATATGTATTTTTTATTTTTGCCCCAATTCCAAGTCCATGCAAAAGGCTCTCTTTCCCACTTTTTTCTAAAACCCTTTTTATATTTTTTAGGTGATGAGCTTCTGGCATATATACGGTGTACCCACCACTAATGATTGTATCAGAAGGGTCCACCCCCCTTCAACTATTACCACACAATCACACCCGGAAAAAACAAAGAACTGGGTAAAAATGTTAATTACTTTTAATTTTTTAAAAGATATTTTAACCCTTTTTTTCCCCGTTCATTTTAACTTAATTATATATTTGATTTTTAAAAAGTTATTAATTTAATTCTGAGTGTTCAAAATTATCAAAATTTAACATAATTGTCTGAACTAAAAATTGAAAAGTTAAAGTGCTTGTGTACGTTTTACCCTAATAATAATAATGTGTTTTAACATATTAATCGGTTCATTTGAGATGAATAGGAAGCCATAATCAAGATACTGTAGCTAAAGAAGGGCTCGAGATATTTTAATTTATTTTATATATAATTCAATCAAATAATATATATTATTTGATTCAAATATTGTATAAAAAATAGTAGAGAAAAAGGGTCAAGAGATTCGGAGTTCTAAAGAAATGTATTTGGAGTTCAAGATAAATGTAATATATTAAAATAAATAATGCAACTAGATAATCGAGATTTTTTTAAAAAAATAACATTACTTAAGAAATTAGGATAAAAAAAATTATCAAATTTTGTAAAATAATTATATTTTAAATAAAGTATAAAATGACTTGTATACTCATCGAAAGGCGACGGGGAAGAAATACCATTAAGGATTTTGATGTTCCAAATTCCACTTCCTAATAACCCAGTAATTGTCATATCAATAACTGCCTGATAGTAAGGAGTCAATGTTAAAAATTTGAGGGATCCAAGATCTTGACTTTTGTGGCAAAATGAATAAAATTTTCATCGGTAATGTTAAAAATTAATGTATTCTTGATGTTTTATTTGTTATGTAATATAAGTCATTTTGTTATTATCAATGCATCGTTATAATATATATTTTTTTTTTAATTTTTACCCTCCATTGATATATCCATTCATTTATGATAAAGAAAAAAAATTATTCTTATTAAGGAAAAAGAAAAAGAGTATTTCTGTCATAAAATAACTATATTTAAAATTGCTCAATCGTGCCTAACGCTTTACACTGAGAGACATATGTAGTATATTTTATATGAGAGGTTGTTATAAATTTATAATGATAAATTTTATTTTCTTTTAAAAAAATTCTCCATTTCACATTATACCCCTTATTTTCTTTTATTTTTCAATTTACTGGAAAAAAAATCAAAATTATTTGTCACTTATCATCTTTAAAAAGAATATTTTTTACTCTCTCTGATTTACAATGCAAATTTCTTTAAGCTTACATATTTATCTTATATTATAAATTATTTTATAAAATTTTATTAGTATTTATTATTCTTTTTCCGCTTTTACCCTGTTTTGTTTATTCAGTGTAATGATGGGGTGGAAATTGCTTAACTCTTTTGCTGTGCATAGAAATGGCCAGGGCCTTGAATTTGTCTGCCAAGGAAAGATCATAGAGACAGAGGATAGAAAGTACATGAATTTGGGAAAGAGACTAAAGAGGGTCGTCCGGAGTAAGGGGCGGATAGGCATAAATGACAAATCTTGGAGGTCTCAGCGAAAAGACACTTATTGTCTCTACATAAAATTAAATATTTAATTTTCTATCTCAAATGTTTTAAATTAAATTTTACTTCTTAAAAAAAATAAATTTAAAATTTTCATGATAACTTTATTTAGTTTCTTTTACTGATGGTGTTATATTTGAACTTTCAAATTCAAAATTTGACTATGGATCTAACAAGACTTACTATTATTTATATCAACCATCTATGCTATGCTAAAATAAATATTTTAAGTGAATGATGGGTTCTTAATCTTATTTTCATCTGACACATATTCTTAACATTGGATAGAATATCAGTGGTAGAGGAGACGGAAGAAGGCCATGATACAAGGGTAATATAATCTAATGTAAGTAAAATTTTGATTATTAAAAAAAAAAAAAAAAAAGGAAAGTTAATATGGATCAAGGAAGTATAATTAATATTGAATTAAGATTTATTGTGGAGTCTTGGAAAGTACAATAACAAAACTTGTATATGTGATGGAGAGGGTTGTGTTTTTATCCATGGCTGCGTTTTTGTTTTATGATTTTGGGACATGGATTTGATTGGATGAGATGATTGTTTGGCCTTGTGTCCTTCCAGAGGCAGTGAATTGGAACTATGTGCATAGTATTTTGTACTGTTTTGCATATGAATATGATGAGAGTGGATTGGCATCACTAGGTCCATTCAAGATTATGGATGTAAATGAGAAGGGATGATAAGGGAGGTTGGGATTTGTTTCGATAAAGGCTTGAATTCAATAGGTTCGTTTCACTTGTAATATAAGTCAATTTGATTCATTATGTTCGTCAGTTTAAACGAGCTTTTTAAAAAATATATATATATATTTATAAAAATATCGTTATATATTACGGATCAAAATGATATCTTTTTTATCAGGTTTTCAATACGATTTCATGTCAAAACGATGTTGTTTCGATCCGTAGCATATAAATTCTATATGTTATGTAACACACAATAATATTTCTATACATATAAATATATAAAATATTTTATTAATAATCTATTGATGTTGTATTTAATAATAATTTATTTATTAAATTTATATTTTTAAAATATATTTATTAATTATATAATTTTTTTTATTTATTCATATATTATAGATAATATATTTTAATAAATTTTTTAGAAAAAGAAATCAAAATATGAAAATAAGCTCAAGCCTCAATTGGAATCACGCTCAAACAAGTCAAAACTCAAATTTTTTGACTTTAATTAATTGAGTTTGAGCCCAAACTTTCTAAAGGTTTCATAAGTCAAGCTTGAGTCCAAGTCTACAAAAATGTAAATGAGCCAAATTCAAACTTCATAAATTTGAACTCGCATCGACTCGACTCATTTACAATTCTATTCAAATCAAAGATCATCAATTAAAAGGGATTTTCTTCATAATAAAAATTAAATTTACACAATCAATTTTCATTTTCAACTTTTTCTTTTGCCATTTTCACTTTATCGTGCTAATATTATCGTGTATCACTTTTTTTTTTTTTGAAACTATTTATCCTCTCACACACATATGCATACATAAATATATATATATATATATATATATGGTTTTGCTAAGGTGCTCTCCAACCGTTACTGTAACGGAATTTTTGCTCCGCTTGGTTGGTTGCATGAGTATTATAGCAAAAATTCCATTACGGTAACAGTTGGAGCATGCATTAAGACACGCTCTGAAGCGCACCTTAACAAATCCGTGTATAAACATATAAATATATAATTCCCTTAAGAATTGCCCGTGTCCTACCCTTGATGCACAAATTTGCACCTGTGAGGATTTGATCTTGCCTTAACTATAAACTAATTTACTTATTTCTCCATTCTTTGTCAAATGATTTGCTTCGAGGTTCGAATTGATAACCTTTTAATTATAGATAGAATTACTCTACCACTTAAATAAGTCTAACCTGCCGTTCAAACAAATATTTTATGTTCTAAATGCTCAAATTTAAAACATTTTTGTTTTCAATGAGTTTTAGAGCTAAAGACCTATATTTCTAATGAAATTTTCTTATGTGCAAGCAATAAAAAGAACACTTCATAAAATTTAAGTGGACAATAGGTCAACCCCTATTGAATATTTTTATTTTTTGAAATAATTAAAATTATTGAGAAAAAAAAAATTTAGTTAATTAGTTAGTTAGTTTTTTTTTTTATTAAAATTTGTGCACTTCAAAACTCCATCGAGGGAGTAGCTATTTATTTTTGGTAGCCGATCACTTCCAACTTCCAATCCATGCATTTTGCATTTAAGCATTTTATTTTATATTTATTAATTAAACACATTAAATTAATTAAGACAAAAAAAAAATTAAGGAGGGGCCCAGCCAGGGTTGACTCAGCACTGCTCTTAGGATAAGAAAAAAATTGCCAGCTAAGCCCTTTCCGGGCAGCTGGTAGGACGTTTACATCACCACCAACATTTATTAATTCATTTATATCGAAATAAGAATAAAATAATCCACTCCATAATTTCCAATGCAAAAGTGTCATGACTTCGAAATAGAAATGGCCATACTTGGAGCCTCGAGGAAACTATACTTTAATCTGGCTGAACATCCAATTTTAATTTTTTTTTTGTAATATTTATTTTATTAATATGTATTTATTTATTTCATTTTTCAAATAATACTCCAGAACGTTAAAATGTGTAATACTTCAAAAGTAGAATTTTAGTTTTATTAAAAAGTCAAAAGTTTTTCTCTTAGAAATCGAAAAGTCTTTTGAGTAAGTTTTACTTGTTAACTCTGATTTTTTTTTTTTTCTGTTTTTATAAAAAAGTTTAATAATTTTATTGAAAACTAGATAGTCAGACTAGTGGTCAATAGAAAATTAATAATTTTTTTTTTTAAAAAAAAAACTTTGATGCCTCCTACTCACATAATAACATGATTTGGAATATGCAGGTGAGATGAGTTATCTGATTCTCAATAAATGTCACTGCTTGTTTATGGTATATATGATATGATATGATTTGTTGTTTATATGTTTTGATGAAACTTTTCTTTATATTAGTAGTTTTTTTTTATTACAATTATAAAATGTTCTTGTAGATTGAGGATGGAGTAAGAAAATCACATTTTTTTCATGAAAAAAATTATTTACTTATTCGAAATAGTTTAAAATTTTATTATTTTGATCACAATTTTTAATAATTTTAAATTTTAATAAAATTATAATAATAAATTAAATTGATTGAGAAGTTGAATCAAACTTATAATTTGCAAATCTTATCTCCAACCAAATTACCCACACCTTGGTTGCACTAAGAGAACAAGCCCTCCTCCTTACCAGGGATGAGATGTGAGGGAAAATGTAAAAAGGATCACTTTACCCTCGTTAGGGTAGCCAGGTGCAATTTTGATTGTTGCATAGTGCATACAAATGAGTAATAGAAGACTTTGAGTCCACAATATTGCACACGTCCAAAAATGGAGGTATCATCATTTCTTTCCTTAAAGAGTCAACTTTGGGTCTCAATTAAGTTCTATTATTCTTCTTCTAAAGGTCAAAATAATGTACCTTGAATCTCTTATTATTCCTTTTCTTTTTTTATCATTGCAAAAGTTAATCCTTTAGATGCTTAGTCAATCCTTATGCTTTAAAATGATCCTATTAACCTTCAATTTTCAAAATTGCTCCTCCATAACCTTTCGTTAGATAGAGTAATTTTGAAAATTGAAGGTTATGGTACCATCATTTTAAAATTTGAAGTTATTTTTAGGCATTAGATTTAGGGAATCATTTTACCCTAATCTTAATCATCCTTAAAAAGATGAACATGCCACACACTTTTGCTAGGGGGAAGAATCCAACAAGGACAAGATTAGACTAAAAGCATGAATAAAAGGGCCGGCCTTTAAAATGATTAATGCTTTGCTTTCTTCACTGATGTAAATCCATTTTTACTTGCATGTCCCACACAAAAAGTCATAATTACAATACTGGCCCAAGAACTTCTTGGATGCTAATAATTGAGGATAATTAATTAGATTAACCTTTTTTCTTCTTTTGGGATGTGCTGGGGAACAATACATGGGTGTTCGGCTAAGCTATGTTTATTGCTAAGAACCTTTTCTAACTCATAAACTGTTTATAGTATCAAGAAGTTTTTCTTTTAATACATATATATTAGCGGTGTCTGAGTTAGTTTACACGTACTTCAACATTCCACTTATCCAAAAGAGTGTTGGTGAGATTCGAAATCAAAATCTATGGTCTATACTCTCATCCCTCCATCCATTGAGATGTCTCCGAAGAGATAAATATCAATAAGTTAAATTATCTTATTTTTTAAATATGTAATTGAATTCTTTGGAAAAAAGAAATTATAATTGCTTATTTTATTTTACGCATAAAAAAACTAACCACTTAATTTTTCTTTTAATGGACTTTTTTCAAAAACTTTTACCGAACAAAATGAAAGTGTTTATAGGTACATTTGAAGTGCCTATAAATATTGTCAAACGACCTCTAATATAACTCCAAACATAAGGTTTTAGAACCACAATCTAATATTACTAAATTACATAAGTATTTATGGGATAAATATATATTTATATTTATATATAAGTTAAAAAGTTGCATCACATGTCAAAATTAGCTAATGAATTTGTGATTTTGTTATCTTCCCTCAAGGCATGTTTTAATTGTATACATTCAAGTTTATATATACAATCAAAATGAGTACTCCTCCGTTCAAAAATAAATGTTCTAATTTAACTTACAAGTGTTTTAATAAAAAAAGTTTGACTTAATTCATTAACATATTACATTATTAATTTTCTTAATAAAATTTTTATTAGTTTAAAAAATAAGACATTTAATTCCAAACAACATAAAATAAAATATGAAACGTTCATTTTCGGACGAAAATATTATTTAGATCTTGCACGGACAATGCATTGATGTGATTTTGTCATTAAGTTCTAGTAGTGGAAAAATGTACTCAAATACAAACGAGGATGTGAATCTTAAATGAATAATGTACAACTTCTAGTTGGCCGTTTATCTTCATCATCAACCCTTTGTCAATATAAGGACGGAGTGAGTAGTTGACAAAGATTAGAGAAGTATGTATCCAATTTTTTTGATTGATACAAATTTGAATTTTATCGCAAATGAACTTGTACATTAAAGCTTGAGAAATAAGATCACCGATGTCCCGGGAGTGGAGCCGATAGACTCTTGCAAGTGTAATAACAAGGATGGAGGGAGTCAAGGGATCTATTTGAACCCTGTTTGTTTGAGCTTTTCTTTTCTTTAAAAAAAAAAAACACTTAAAGTAAAAAAGCAATGTTATTTGTTTAGACTTGAGCCAAAAAGTATAGCTTGAAAAACTGAGTCAAAATTATACTTATTTTTTAAACTTTAAAAAATATTTTATAAAAAACAGTACTTTAACTTTCCAATTTTCATACTATTTTTTTCTTTCCTTTTTTTTTCCATTGTTGTTGTTGATTTTCCTCCCCTTTTTCTCCCTTTAAAAATTTCCATTCTTTATCCTCACCCCACCCAAGCCTCTAACCCCCCAACACAACCTTGGCTATTTTTTTTTTCTCCATTTCTTCCATTTAGGTGTTCATTTTCTTTTCTTTTATTTTTATATTTAATTCATTAACTCCCCCCCACCCAACAAGCCCCCGCTCCACAATCCTATCTTTTTTTTTTAATTAAATGACTTCATAGTTCAACCATCCCCAAACTTTAGCCTTTAGTTGTACCTGGACTTGTTTTTTTTTCCCCTCTTCCTTTTCTTTCTTTTTTTTTTCTCCTTTATGTTTTCTTTTTAATAATTTTTTTCTTTTTTTTATATTACAGTTTTTGTAAAATTCATTTTTTTAATTCATGTATTATCTTTATAATTTATAGAGAATAAAAATGTCAAAAATAGAAAAAAAAATTAATAATTTTTTTAGATACTTCAAGATTAAATTGAAAATATATTTATTATTATTTTTAATCTATTTTTTATTTTAAATTAAATATATTATAGCTTTTTTATGTTAAAAATTACTATAAATTTGTGAAAAAAATCATATAAAAAAAGATTTTAGAAAAAAGATTCATAAGTGCTTTTTCATCAAAACAACTTTTTTTTTCTTCTTAAAAACACTTTTATAAAAAAAAAAACCATTCAAATACAAAACTGCTTAATATAAATAAAAAAAAAAAAAATTTTCCAAAAAGCACTTTTTTAAAAAACCTATTCAAACGGATAAGCCAAACCAGTTGTAGAAGGACTTCGATTAAA
>JAOXNR010000013.1:7637976-7649250 GCA_028571225.1 Parsonsia alboflavescens
TATATAGGGTGCTACGAAATACACCTTATAGAGTGCTCTAGTCAAGTCTCTAACCGTCAAAATTAACGATTAATTTTTAAGAAAAAAATAAATGCTTCTATAAAAGATTATTTTTCAAATATTTTTTATATACTAAACCCTAAAAGGATAAACTAAACCCTAGGATACTTGATTAAGTTTTAATTTTTTTTTTAAAATAAGACAGTTGATCGTTAGAAATTTAAATGGAACACTCTATAAGGTGTGATTCATTTCATCTAAAGAAATTATACATATGAATCTATTCGAATAGATATAGGAGTAAATTTGACAAGATTTATTGCCCTTTCCTTCTCTTCTACTTTTCAGAATAACCAAACAAAAAAAAGAAAAAATCAATTTACTTCCTCTCTAGTCATACCAAATAAAATCGAAGTAATATAATTACTTCCATTAGGCTACATAAATTTAACGCTTCCCCTTTCTCTCCCCCTTTCGCATACCAAACAAAGCGTTAATCATCGACTAATAGAAATCTACCTCAACAGCCTTGATGTGCATTTGGAGCCTACTCAATTAGGAGTCACTATCCCATAGATGCGCTCTAGCCTCAACTAAAAACAGGTATCGATGGAATTCAAAGTCAAACCTTTGATCTATTAGTACATATATAGAGCCACATTAGACATCATAATTGTTAGCCTCCTTCAATTTCTTTAGTTGATCAAAATCTCACCTTCGTTTAGGTGTGAAGATCAAGAATGCCTGACTTACTAGAAATAATCTATTTTTTCAGAGTTGTAATGCATATTGTGGATTCCATGGACATAAATTTGAATATTGTTGAAACAACTTATATAATTGCATGAGCTCTAACAATAATTTCTTCTTTCTTTTTTAAATATTCAACATAAAAGTTTGACTCCATTATGATTAAGCTATCTAATAAAAAAATTGGCATTAATTTACAAATTTTGAGGATTGACGTATCACACACTGAAAATTTTCATATCCATTAATTACCCTAGCCAATACAATTACAATTACTACCTTTGATCAATAATTGTGTTCGTTCACCAAATCCACAATTCCCACTAAAGAGAAGGGAAAAAAAATTAAGGGCGAAGAACTTAGGACAAAAGAGGCACATGATTTCCATGGACCACCAAAATTATCTAATTAATTAATTAATTAATTATATATATCACATGAGAGCAATAAAGCTAGATAGGGAGAGCACTAAAGTATGTTAGCCACATATTTCATACGTAATTATATCTTTAAACTAAATAGGAATATATATCTTTTAAACAATTCAATAATTGTCTAATCGTTAACCAAAAAGGGAAATTGTGATTTCACTTCTGTGATTGGTTATCATTGACCAATCAAATTGCTTCTTTTCCGTAACCAATGATTAAATTAGCTTGGTTTTCTTTTTAAAAAGTTACAGAATTAATTAGTTATGAAGATTCCGGCCATCCCAAATTGTGATGACGTCTATAATCATAATCGGAAAGAAATTTGATTATCAGAGTCTGCTGTCGCTCTAAGGATAACTCCGATGTCAAAATTAATATTTCATGAGAGTAATTGGATGAAAAATTACTTGTGTAATCCATGTGTGATTCGATGATGTATGTCGAATAATAAGTTACCTTTTAGGTGAAGTTACTTTGTTGGAGAGAATCTCAATTACATGAAAATAGACATTTAAGATAATTGTGAGATCACATCCTACCAATTGCTCCTAGAATTGTGGAGTTTCAATAATGGAAGATATCTTGCCATGCGCGTCTTTGATGTATGAGTTATGAGCTTGCTACTAACTTGTAAACTATCTTCACGACCTTTCAGTAAGCCTCGAAGATCATGATAACCCTCGGGGAGGTCGTGGTGAGTAATTTGAGTTTCATTATGTGTATCAAGAGTTTTAGATATTTAATCTTGGCATGGAAGATTCATGAGAAAAGTCGGAGCTCATTGGTTTGTAGCTCAAGGTCTAGTGAAGACCTTTTCTTAGCTCGTTGAAGGTCAATGACCTAAGAGATCACTGGCAAGGAGGTCGGTGTCCACTTTCCCCTTAATATTAATTCAGATCTTAAGTATTCAGGTCTTTTTTTTTGGGTTCATTTAGGTTGAGTCGTTCGGGTCATGCACGTTTTGACCATCATTATCCCCTTTTAGGCCTATCGAGCTTCTAGGTAGCAATGCCTAAATTTTTGCGACCAAATTCTGACCTATGAAAAGTAGTGCTGGTTTTTATAATGGCTAGTTTTGAGATTTCGTGTCTCATCGGTTTTTGTTTGTTGCCTTGGTTCGCAGGTAATGCATCTTTCCAGAACTTAAGAGACTTCATTCCTATATAAATTAGGGAACTTTGATGAGTTTGAAACTTACTAAAGTTCTTCTAAGTAGTTTCAAGCTTTCCTTTTGCGATTAAGCTGTCCAACCTTTCAAAAAACTTTCAAGCTCTTTCCTTTACTTTGGTGATTAGTTGGTGTTAGTCGGCTTTAGCATCTTTGAGAAGGAATGTTTCCAGCATCAAAGAGAGAGTCCTCTCTTTTCCTTCTTAATTTCTTTCTAGAAATTTTCTTTTTCTTTCTTTTGCAAAAGATGTCACCTCGCCAACTTCGTAGTGACTTCCCTTTTGTTGAACTTCCTATTGTCGAGACTCATACACCCAGTCATTCTTCTTCCTCAAGTACTCCTTCTCTTTATATCGATGAAATCCTTGGGTCTCTTCCAAACCAAAATTTTGGCAGTGAGATGTATTATTTGCCTCCTTTTACTGCTAGGGCTCCACGAGTTAAAAGAAAAAGTATATAGTCCTTCTGAGTTGGAGGTTTTTTCTCTCAAGTCTCCTATAGGTCCTTCTGAGATTTTTCAAATTAGTGGAGACAAAGGGCTAAATAAAGATGATATTGTAGTTGCCTAGGAATCCGAGCATCCTAATAGTAGGCCTGCTGGGCATATCGTCCTTCACCTGTCCAACCTTAGGGGAGGAATTCTTTTACCTTATCTCCATCCTCTTTTCCTCGACATAGTTTACTTTTCGAGGTTTCCCATTGCCTAACTTGTTCCTAATGCACTTAGATTTATCATAGGCTTTATTGCGACTTGTCACCTATACAGGATTCCCATTTCTCTATACCTCTTTAGATGTTTATTTAAGGTAGGCATCTCCACTGCACCTGGTATAATGAGCTTAGGATACATCAAGTTCAACAATAGATATAAACCATTAGGAGCTTTACAATCTTCAGGGGGACCTTGGAAAGATTCCTTTCTCTTTCCTAGACTTCCAGTTGATCAGATTTGGGCTGAACTGTACCCAGATTAGAATCTTAATAAAAAGTTTTACAATGGACTTCCAGCTTTAGCTGATGAGAGAGAGAGAGAGAGAGAGAGAGAGAGAGAGAGAGAGAGAGAGAGCTTTTCTTTTCAATCTTGCCAATTCCGACTTCGAAAAAGTCGGTTCTACTTAGCCAGTTTGTCTTGTTCCTTTTCTTCATTCCACTAACCTTCCTACTCTTAGGAAGTCTATGAGAATTCTTCTTGTTAGTAGGAAATTTCCTTCTTTTTTTTTTGGTCTTCAATGAATTGTGTTTCATTTTGCAAGTTGGTCATGAATATTATATATCTTTTCAATTTCCTTTTGTTTTGTCAGCAATGAGGACAACTTGGTAACTTAATCAACTTGCTGGATCCCAAGAAGGGCAACAGAATAGGTCGTTGTCTCTTCGAGCTCCTTTTAGTGGGGTTATTGCAACTGTTGGTGCTTCCACGGCTACTCCAGCATCTGGAGATTCATCTTTCAAGATCCCCATTCCTCAAACTAGGACCAAAAGGGTCACCATGGCAAACCGAACAAGGAATGCCCTGAGGAGAAGCCTGGAAGAGGCTGCTTTGCAAGCTTCTGGGCAACCTAAAAAGATCACGATCTCTGATTCCCCTTCCTCTAAGTCCATTTAACAAGGGAAAGACCTCCCATTTTGCTGAGGGGACCACAAAATGGGTCCTTGACCTTCCCATGGAGTCTTTTGACTCCCTATTCCAGTGACCACACTCTCAATCATTGATAAAGAAATTTGCAAATAGCGCACTGAAGTTGAGCCGGACAAATATGCTACTTCTCTTCACACTATTGTATAGTCTTCCTATGAATTCCCGCTAAATACTGACTTGTCTATGTAATTTTTTCTCAGAGCCACAGTTTTTTGGGCTAGCTTTTGAGGAGGCAGGAAAAGAAAGAAGGGAAAAATAAAGAACTCTCTACTTTAATCACCAACCCTCAAGACTACAATGCTCACTTAGAGAAGGAAAACGAGGAGCTCATCATTGCTGAGAAACGAGCTAAAGCCAGTTATGTAACTTTTAGCACTCTTTTGAAGGATAGTGAGAAAAAGGTTGCTAAGGCTAGAGCAGAGAATTTGCTTATGGTAGTTGCTCTTGATGATGCTATGAGGAAAGGTGAGGAGTTGCTTGCTCTGGGTGACCGGCAACAAGATTGTATTCATGAGCTAGAGGTTGAGTTGGAGGATTAAAATGCTTTTTGCAACGAGGATGGCAGTCTTTCCTTGGCCAAGCTGGAGCAAATTCCTCCTTTCCAGGACTATTTTGAATCTTTCTTGCGACCTCAGATGATCGGACTATTTGTCGATGTGGTTGATCTGCTCAGAGAGCTCAACGATCATATAAAAAATGACAAGGACTTTCATGACAAATTATCATTCGAACTTCGTAATTCCTCTTCCATGGGAACATGAAGAACAAGGTCCAAGTTCCCTGGGGCAGGCCATGGCTGCTGAGACTCAGGTAGGAGTGTAACGAGCTCTCTTCTTGAGGAGGAGAAGATTCATGATATTCCTCCTCCGACGACCTTTGGAGCTTCAGGTAGTCACACTGCTATTTCCTCTAAATATGTTGCTGTGAGAAATCCTTAATGAATTCAGAGAGTGGTATACTGTAGGTATTCATACTCTCAAAACTATTGAGGGAAATAAAGAGGTTCCCAAAGTGTCTGCTCCAAAAGCTCCCATGAGTGAGGTTGTTCTAGAAGTTGTTGGTGGCCATATTATTTCTGAGGTTGTTTTGAGCTTTCCAGGAGTTCTCGAGAAGAAGAAAGATTGAACGGTAATAAACTAGGTCTCTCTTAAGGCTTTTGTGATGCTCTTCTTCTTCTTCTCTTCTTTATATTTGGCGGATTAATGATTTTATGGATACATTGCTCATTTTTGAGCCCACTCTCTTTTTACTTTATATGTTTACTACTTTGTGAGGTTTGTTTGTGGAATTTTTCCTCATATGTGTGTGTTCGGCTTTGATCATTCTCTGCTTATTTTGATTCCATTTAGAGAGAGCCTTGCCTTGTCATATGTTGAAAATGTTTGTATAGGTACAACTGTGATAGAACCTTGATAGAACTTGCATAAATAGGACATGAATGATGTCTTTCTAGGTGATAGTGAGCTTGCTAAGCTAGTATTTAAGCAAAGTTTGAGAATTGAAGTAACCCTACAAAATCGAAATTCAAGGAGGTTGCAATGCCTTTGGAGTCGTTGGGTTGATTAATGAGCTTGCATAGTTCGGTATGCTTTAGGCATAGAATTTCTTTAGATGTAAAAAGTTCCAAGGCCTTAGAAGTTGTCTCCCTTTGAGATCAGCGAGCTTATAACTTCCACTTTTGTGAACTTCCTGGGGTATATAAGGTCCTTCCCAACTTTCTTGCAACTTTGATAGTTGTCATTGTTTTCCAACATCTGAATTTTTGAGTATGAGGTCACCAATTGTGAAGTGTTTTTCTTTGAAACTTTGTTGAAAAAATTTATGACCTGTTTTTTGTACCTTCTGTAGGCCTCCATAGCTTTATTTCTGACTTCTTCAAAGAGGTCTAGGTCTGCCCCTTTCTCCCCCTCGTTTAAGATTGAATCGCAGTTAGTTAATCTCAAGGATTTCATTCTGACCTCCAATGGCATTAAAGCTTTTGTATCAAAGCACAAACCGAAAGGAGCCTCTCCAATAGCCTTTCTAGGTGTAGTTTTGTAATCCCATAGGATACTTGGAATTTCCTCGGGCCAAGAAGGTTTCTGACCTTCCCTCTCAAGCTCGGTGTGCCTTTTTTCGGGACCTTCCAGAATTGTTCTATTCGTGACCTTGACAAGTCCATTCGCTTGAAGATGAGCTACTGAGGTCAATCTTTGTTCTATGTTCAAGTTTTCACAAAAGGTCTTGAAAGGATCACCAACAAATTGTCTTCCATTGTTTGAGATGATAGCTTGTGGAATTCCAAATCTGTGTACAATATTTCTCCAGGCAAAAGACTACACTTTCGGTGAAGAAATAATTTTCATAGGTTCAACTTCAACCCATCAGGTGAAGTATTATACTATAAAAAATTTAACACCCCCCCCCCCCCCTCAGTTCCTTTTGGAAAATTTTCTAATATGTCAATGCCCCAAATGTCAAATGGAACTGATGTGTTGATAGATTGGGGCACATGTCAATACTGATGCCAAATGTCAATGCCCCGCTCCTATTGCAACACATCAAGAAAGTAACTTCACCTAATTCGATATGCATTTTTGGATTACACACGGGTTACACAAGTAATTTTCATCTAACTCAGTCTCATCGAATACTGACTTAGACATCAGAGTTATCCTTAGGGTGACAACCCACTTTGATGATGTAATTTCTTTCTGATTGTGATTACAGACCCCATCACGATTTGGGGTGACCTGAAAATCGTTTTCGAGCTCCATCAACACAAAAATATTAGAAAAAGATATTAAGTAAAACTTTCCCATAATTAATTAATATGATATGTATATATATAGAGTTTACCTTTAAATTCAATTGTATATATATTTATCGATGTACATATTACCATAATACAGGATACACATATCACTATAAGTATATATTATAATATTTTAATTAAGAGTTTTAATAATTATATTAATTATTATTATTATTATTATTATTATGCTTTCATATTTGGAAGCTTGTTCTAGCGTTACATGGAAAGTCTTCAGGATCTCCTAAATGTATCTGATCTAAACTGTTCGTGATTTGCTCAAATCTCTCTGATAAAAAGAAATTCTGAACTTCCTTCAAGTTTCTTGAAACCCTAACTTCACTGCTAAAAGTTGCCTTCACCGGTCTGTGATCGGACAATTTTGATTCTCCTCTCGCATAGATCTGTTGCTTCAACCCATCTCCGAACCAAATTATCCTGTCACACCTGTAAATAAGCAAAAAAATTGTTACTATTTTCTTTTTCTAACATTTAACTAATTTGAAAAACGTATATTCAGTTAATCCCTAATGATTTAAAATAATAAAAATAGAGACATTTAATTTGATACGTAATCTTACCAAGCGGGTGCCCGTTTCTTGTCAGCCCTTTTGCCTTCAGGTGTGACACCATAGTACTCATCAGAGTTGAAATTGTATTTGTAAGTTGGGGCAAATTCAATTGTCCCTTCATGCCAGCCTTCAAAAACTTGGCCATCCATGAGTTCCGTTTTGAGCTTCAATATTCAAAGAATATTCAGAATTTATCTATGCTAATCTATCAAAGATCGATATATAATATATTCATCACAATTACATATATAATTTTTTTTATTTTTTTTATTTTTAAAAACCGTTACTTCTTTCCTTTTATACCTGATCATTTTCTAGCAATGCATCCCACTCTCCTTTATCAACTAATACTCGAGTTTTCGTCTCCGGTAGGGAGATCCTGTAGTTCAAATCTCCAAGCCAAACCACCAGGCTGCAGCAATTAAACCATGCACATGTGCAATTAGATTAAGATCAGTGAGCTCAGTTCACAAGGATTTCAATTCCTAGGGTTTATTAAATATTTAACATTAATAGAATTTATTAATTAGTCTCCAGAAGTTAGTATAAATTTTTCCCATATTACCGAAAAAAGAGTCAGAGAGAGAGAGAGACAGAGATAAAATCTATTTGAAGATATTGAATCCAGAAGTCAACTTGTTTACCCAGTGTTTTCTTTTTATCTTTAATGTAATAATAATAATAATAATACTCGGTTTACCAAATTGCTAGCTAGCAGACATTAATGTTCCTTTCCTGTTGGTATAGCCAACCATTTTACTCTAATGTATTCATTGGTTCAAATTAAGTTAATTAACGTTTAGTACATAATTAATCAACAAGAATAAAATATGTAGAAGGAAAGTGATGATTAACATTAATCATCATCTGAAAGTTTTAGCTTTTCCTATTGGCGACGCAATGAATCGATATAATATGCCAAAATTTAACCTATAAACTAACCAATAATTGGCATTTAATTTGTTTCTGCTAATTGTGTCTTATTTGATGACATATAGTTAAGCAAATTAATATGTGACACTGCTTAATTAGTTAAAAAAATTGCATATCAATAACGAATCAATTTGGACGGTTTTGTAGCAATTAATTACATCATATTTAACATGACAAATTAATTAGTAAACGTACTCGTGATCTAGAATCTTCCTTGGGAGATCAAGAGAAGGGCCTCTCGGAAAGATTGTCCTGGACAAAATCTCGGCGGCGTTGGAGTTTCTCTGCTTCTCATCTCCTCCCCTACCCCCTGAGGCTAGGTGGCTGCATACATAGCAGAAGCTTGTTTCATGTAACCGAAATCTAACTGAGACCGATCCCTGCAAAACCACAATTTTTGGGGGGTTGGAAATGAAACATTAATAAGTCTTATATTAATCTGTTTTGATCAAGATTTATGGATTGATTATCTTTTCTAAAATCCAAATTGCAACATATTAATTAATTAATTAATTTGTATCAAATTAATAATGAAAGTTTATAAAAAGTCAAAATGCAGGCAGGAAATTAGGACTTTGATGCAATAAGTTTCCAAAAAGAAAAAAAAGTAATAATAATAATAATAATAATAGATGTTCTTTTTTTCTTTTAACAATTACCTTATTTCCAAGGCATCCCATGATGCCACAACCAACGCATGAGACACTAGGGTTTCGAATGAAAGATCGAAGTTCACTCCTAATCCAAACTGAAATCAAGATTCCAACCATTTGCTTGCTAATAATGCACCTAAACTGGTGGGAGTCATGAGTAGTTTTGCTCTCTTCATCAAGGGATCTGTTTTGCTGATCAGTACTTTTCTCCTTATTATATGACTGATCTTCATGGTCATTAATCTCCTTCCGCCCGTTGATGAATTCTTTCCGGTTCAGAGCTTCTCTAATCAAAGAATTCCATTGCATGGTAATCTTACGATTATCAGACCCAAATACGCTTGAAGCTCTTAGAGGCACAACTTCTTGAAACCTGAAATTAATTTAAGACAAGCAGGTAGGTACTTAATTAAGAAAAATCCATTTTGGAATTATCCTGAATTGCTACAAAATATTATAATTATAGAAATATTTCGGACAGCAAATTCACCACACTAATGATGCTCATGTTTGTATTTCTCTATTATTAATATACCCCTCCTACATATATAAAAATTCTCAGGATCGAGTACTGCTATAGTGATCTCCCTTACCTTCGATGGTACTTATAATATAATATATTTATAAATTGTATTTATATAAAATCAAATTTTATACCCGAGAACATAGATGTCACAAGGGTTGCTGTCTGTGTCTAACCAATCATCAATGTTCAAGTCCTCAGTTGGTGAAACACCACCCACGTTCCAAGTACTCACGAAAACCCTTTACAGATAAGAACGAAAAAAAGAAAAGAAGAAGAAGTTAATTAATACAGTGATCTAAAAGAAAAGGTGACTTAATTATCATGAAATGCAACTACCTTCGGAGAAACAACCGTAAAAGGTTTATGTCGTGAAGGGAAAGCCTGTTTTGCTGGCACTGATTGATTTCTTTATTCCTCGTAAAAAAAAAAAAAAAAAACTAACTCTGAAAATATAGAAAGAAAAGGTTTTACTTATTTCTTACTTGTAGGTTTGAGTGTCTTCATGGCCAGTGAAAATGCTGCCTGAGCTGAAACACTTTTTTTCCAGTGTGGGAAGTTCCAGCCAATTCCCTGTACAACTTGAAAAATCAGCAACGAAATTGTTGCTGCCCACTCTCTTCCTGAGAATCTTGCTAGCTATTAGTCTTGGCCACATGAGCTTAAAGAAGATAAAATTCAAGTTAGCTTAATTTGAAGAAGAATATTATTAGGAAAAACAAGAAGAAGAAGAAGAGAAAAAAAAAAACAATGTGATAGAGAGAGAGAGAGATGGGGCTTAATTACTTTTCCCTGCTTTCTTGGAATTATATATGATTCAAAGCTAGCTAATTAAGGCGGCCAGACATGAAGACCAGAGTTTCATGGGCAATGAGCACACATAAATAGAGGGAAGAGAGCTTGGGGGAGATCATGCTGAGTATTATAAGAAAGTCTCAGACATGAAGCAAAATGAAAGAAAGAAGCAATAGAGTGACGTGAGTGATGATGGCTTTATAGTAAGAGAGAGAGAGAACGAGACTCAGGGCAAGTGGTAAATGGTTTTTGCTAATTGAGTCTATTTGGTTTTGTTTTTGCTTTTTTATTTGGTAAAACAATTCTGTAGAATTGATTCATAAAATAAATCTACTTGTCAAATTTTATTTCGAGACAAATTTTGCAGAAATTTAGAATTTTTTAATTTATCTTTAATTTAAAAATTATTGTTTATATATAATTCCCATAAAAATTTTATATATTAATTTGACAAATGGATTTAAAAAAAATAGAAAAGTTAATTCTTTATGAATTGAATTGAATTTATGTAATAACATAAGTAACTTTTAATAAAAAAATATAGTTAATAATCCTAGACTTTAATCCCTTAGCCTAAAATAATCCTAAATTTTCTCTTGAGATGCAATGTTAATAAAAACTTAAAAAGGTATGAAGCTCAATTTTATACATCGAAGTAAGAGTTCGACTGTGTGAACATACTCTGCATTGAATCCATATTAGTCTCGCTATAGCGTTTGGTGTTCTAGCCAATAAGAAAAAAAGCGAGATTATGTAGATTACAAAAAACTTGGGTCTGTTCATTAAGCTAATTGGTGGGATAATCACAATGTTAAATAAAAAAAAAATTGGGGCATCTTATGTTTGTTAAGCTAATAGGTGGGATAATCACAATGTTAATGACATAAAAAAATTGTGGATTCGGGTCGGTGCTTAATTCAAATCTTCAATTCTTTACTAAGTAATCTTTAGCAACAATTTACTATTTAATTTTATAACCTACTCTTTACATAACAAAAGACAAGAACATTACATATACTA
>JAOXNR010000013.1:7649350-7685566 GCA_028571225.1 Parsonsia alboflavescens
TATATATATATATATATATATATATATATATATATATATATATATATAGAGAGAGAGAGAGAGAGAGAGAGTGAGAGGAGTGCTACAATGGGCAATGGAGCTCAAATTATGAAGAGCTCTAATTAAGTTTGATATAGTCAATAGTTAAGTCAACTGTCTTATTTTTTTATGAAAAAATAAAATAAAAATTGATCAAACACTCTTAAGGTTTTGTTTATCTTTTTAGAATTTATATTTTCTTTAAAAATTGACTTAATTATTGACCATTAAAAACTTAGTTGGAGTTTTCTATAATTTGAGTTTCGTTGCACTCTATATAAGAAAATGCTATGAAATGGATTATTAAGTTTTTAACTGTTAACCCTTTTTAATTTTTTTAAAAAATAAATGTAATCTAGTACCCCTAGAATTTAGTTTATCTTTTTAAGGTATAATATATTTATAAAAAATAATTTTCTTATTACATATTTTATTTTTCTATAATAAAATCAGATATTGAATGTTAGAGATTTAATAGTGCACTTTATATATATACACACATATTTGAAATGTATTTTTATATATCTCAAAGATACAGAATACTATATTTACAAGAGATATATATCAATAAAATTTAATAGGTTTTTGAAAAAATAAAATTTATAAGTGAAAAGGATTTTCTACAAATACAGAATTGATGAGCTTATATTAATGAAGAAGCCTCATCGATACTATAGAACAATAAAAATATATCTTGAGCATTTCCGTACTTTAAAAAGAGAAGTAAAAAGAAAAAAAAAATTCACTACTGAAGTTTAACTGATTCTATCTGTTTATACCGAGAGTTTTTGTTAGATTAAGAATGTCCATTGAAATCAAAAAAATAATGAGATGTCAATTTTTTTATTGGAAAATTTTGAAATGTGACATCATTCTAAATGGTGATTTCAAAACAAAATGCCACATCACATGGCGATTTCTAGCAAATCACCACGTCAAGTGGCACCACCTGCTGACTGGACCAAGACTAAATTGCACACTGCTGAATGTACAGGAATCGACAATTGGGTAGCAATTTACACCCTACTCCCGTTGGAGGTGGTTTTCGGAAAACCAAACTCTCTAAGCCTAAACAGAGCGTTTCTTCCTCTGAGGGTATTGTTACGGTTGCGATGGCTCTGGCAAGGGAGCCTAATTCCAATTCTCATTCTAGTAGTGAGAGTTCCTGCCTCACAGCAACAAAAAACACAGCGACTGCCGGTTCCAGAGGTGAAGTTGCTTCGGCTACCGTGAATTCGTCAAGTACGCCGACAAATTTCATCAAATTCCCTATATCGAGATTCTTCATACTGCAGATTAACGCAAATAGTGGCTTTGATCAGCAACAACAACAGAAGCAGCTGATAGATCCTTCCAGTTCGTCAAATGGCCAAATTTTCTAGGACATTGGGAAGTTTCACGAACTTGATGACATCATCGAACGATCCAAATTTCTTATTTTATAATATGGTCGACATCTCAATGTGCAAGTTACAATAGGAGGATCATCGGGCACTAGAGGATTAGAGCTCGAATCAAGTATTTGGGGACCATAGGGGAAACCGAAATTGAAGCTGGAGCCGATCAATTGTGGGTTTATAGATCAAACTGGTCAGATAGGATTTTCCGGTTTGCAGCAAAGCAGGATGAGTAATGGTGGACTGGGAGGTCTTGATTGGCAAGTTAACGATGAGGAAAGTAGCGGAGGAGGAGACTCCCGAGGATTGCTATCCGAGGTGGTAAGTCATGTACAGTCAGCAACGTGGTGGCGCCAGTCGACATATACATAAACTATTTATATTTAACTCAAAATATCTTAAAAATTTGTTTTTAACTATATATACCACCAACACGATAGTGTGCTACTGACAAATTGCGACGTTAGTTTTTTTAAAGTTATATACCTCATTTTGTCGGGATTTCCCCTATATAGATTGAAAAAATAGACGTCGTAAAAAATTGTCGATACTTTTTTCATCAGTAGCACAGTGATTTCTGTACTACGTAACACATCACAATCTTCCTGATATACATATATATATATATATATTTATATTTATATATAAAATTTACTTCTAACTCAAAATATTGAAAATTTTTGATTTTATTGTTTTATCATATATACGATTTTCGTTTAACTTAAAATACTTAAAAACTTTATTTTTATTTATTTATATACATACTAAATTTACATTTAACTAATTAGATCCTACCCCAACATTCTAAGGTGATGTGCTTTCATGCCCAATTAAAAGTAAATTCAATATGCATATAAATGGTCAAGGAAGAATGGCTATACAATTCCCGAACTTGTTCAAAATAAATTCTAATAATTAATGATTAACTTTTACCAATTAAATATCTAAATAATTTACGTATTATCAAATAAGTATTTTCAGTCGCTTTTCCATTAAAATCTAGTAACAAAGCACGTGGATCCAATTAGTGGAGGCAAAATTGTCCATTCAAAAATTTTCTTTCTTTCTTTTTTTCCTTCTTTCCGGTCTTCTTCCCGTCATCCTGTACGAACTCCACTTTGCTGTTCTCAACACCATCAAGTGGTGCTTGTCCTAGTGGCAAACTCACTGGTATCTGCTGTCAGAGAGGTCTCGGGTTCGAACCCTGCCGGTAGCAAGGGAGAGTGCTCGCCCCCTCCCCTCTCCCCACTCCACCCCCCCAAAAAAACAAAAAAAACACCATCAACCTCCGCCTTGATGCCCGGACTATATCCATTCTCCTCCATCACTGTGAATCAAAGCTTGTTTTTGTTGATTACCGATCAATCCGTTTGTTTTTGTTGGTTAGCAGTAAACCCATTCTCCTCCGCCGGAGCTCCAATACAGTCTTTCCCGGGAAGCCCCGTTGCTGGTTTCTCTAGCTACAGATGAACCAACAGGCTAAACCTGTTTATCCCAGTGAGCTGTGCGCCCCAGCTGCCCAGGAAAGCTAAAGTTAGAGTGAGGAGCATGGCTGAAGTCAGAGGCTCTTAAGTCCATTCTCCATATTCCATCAAGAATCAAAATCTGATCTTTCTAAAATCTTGATTTCTTGAAGGTTCATTTTTATTAATTGCAGGATGATGAGAAAGAGATCTCAGTAGCAGATCCTAAACCAGCCCAGCCAATCCCAGAATCTCTAAAATCAACTGAACCTACTGCCCCTATACGAAAGGTTCTAACCTGTACACCAATTTCTTTTCATTTTTCTTTCTTCCAAAAGGGGAAAAAAGTTGCTATCTTTTTAACAATTACTTTGATGGATGCAGGTCAGTACCAGATTTGAAGATGTGCTTACCTTCAGTGGACAGAGGGTCAATGGCAGGCTAGCCATGATAGGGTTTGTGTCAGCCATTGGTGTAGAGATAGCAACGGGGCAAGACTTGTTTTCCCAGATAAATGATGGTGGGCTAACATGGCCCCAATCAACCCGTTTGTTTTTGTTGATTACAGAAGGATGTGATCATAAGCGGAGGAGAAAATTTGAGCAGCCAGCGGTGGTGGCTCGGCAGGATGAATGAGCCGGGGAACGGGAAGAGGAAGAAAGAAAAAAAATTTTTTTTTGAATGGACTATTTTACCCCACAAGTCAGAAGCATGTGACATTCTTGCTGGATTTTAATGGAAAAGTGATCAAAAATATTTATTTGACAATTTGTAAATTATTTGGATATTCAATTTAGAGAAATTAATTATTAGTTACTAAAATTTATTTTATGTTTAAGTTCGGGTACTATCTTGATCATTCTCCCAATAGTTAAATGTAAATTCAGTGATCATTACTTTCATTATTTGGGCTGGGTTCCTTAATAGAATACATATTTCTCTTTGTTTAAGTATTTAAACAGAAAAATTAAAAATTTACAGTATTTCCTTTTCTAAATTATTATTGCATATTTTACCTATTTTAGTTTAAATTATCAAAATTTTTAATGGTTATTATCTAAACTAGAGATAAATAATAACATAAAAATACTAAAATTTAATGAACAAAAACAAGATATCTTAACTCAAAATATAGTAAAATAATATCACTTAATAAGTTAGAAGTCATTTTAATTAAAATTAAGGACAAAAAAAAAAAAAAGAGGGTCATGTATGGAATAATTAAATAATTGAAATTCCAAATTTTTTTTTTCATAAGGAACCCTATTCCACCAAATCAATAAATACCAATTTCATAAAATTTATATTCCTATAAACCATACAATAGCCTGTGTATTTTAAAAAATTATTTCATTTCTTCTGTATTTTCTCGAATCAAATTATTCATTAGTTTAAGAAAATTTTCTATTTAAGATGATTTAATCGTTGACGTTAAAATGCTTACAAGTGAACCCCATTCCAATATTAAGGTTGGTAATAGACTATATTCTTGTGGTTCAAGTGTCAAAATAGATAAATGGTTAAATCAAATGATTCTTGAGGAGAGTGGTTAAATTGTTAGATCCGAGAGTTGAGTGGTTAAATCATTAGATATGTGAATTGAATGGTCAAATTGAAAGACAAAAAAGAGAGTATATGTATATCTATTACTTTTTTAAAAATTAAATCTCTAAATGCACTCAATTGAGGTCTTATATTGTTAATTTATTATAACCTTATATAGTACATTAATAAAAAAATTTATGCGTCATATAATTTGATTTTTAGATATATTTTATAAATTAAACTCTAAAAATATTTGATAATTTTCACTTTGATTATAAATTATACTCCCCCTTTCTATTTATAAATCATTTGACCTCACTTTTATAGTTTTTAATTATAAGTCATTGTTAGTAATTTGATGAATATTTTACTTATTTTTTTTTCAATATTACTCATTTGCATAAAATATTTTTCTTATTTTTTAATGTTCTTCTTCATAGGAATATTTTTTTAAAAAAATCTTAATATTAATAAAGACATTATAAATGAATTTAATTTATAAATAAGGATAGAGGGATTACTTTTTAATTGCTTCTTGAAAGATCCTTTTATCTAAGTCCACATAAATTAGTGGCCTGCATAGCTCAAAATCAAAATACCCGAGTAGCTAATTTTCCTTACTGGGCTGACCCAGTTGAGTACTTCGGTTTCTTTGCCCAATGACCAATTTGTAGTTGCGGGTTTGCAAGGTAACGGACAAAAGTGAACAAAGAGAAAAAATGAAAAACTCATACGAAACTTAAAATAAAGTGGCAATTGCACAGAATGACTAGGTTCGTCAGGGTTTAAGTGGAAGTATCCTGATCGTAACTACCAGCAAGCTCCACATGTTACTAGAGGTGAAGCGGGCAATTACCTGATACTTAAACTTGGCTCTGATACCACTTGAGTTAAATGCTATAGCTGGTGGTTATGGTTAGGTTTCTGAAACCCTTCTTAAAAAAATAGTCATCTCTTGAAAAGTTTCAAAATATAGCAATTTTGACTTGTGAAATTATCTATGTGCCCTTTTCACATCTAAACAAAAACCAATCCAAAATTCATTTCAAAATTTGGACTTTTCAAACCCACTACCTCCCCCTCTTCCCTCATCGAGTTCTCCCTCCAGCATCCCATCTCAAAAAAATTTGATCTTTATTCACATATCTCTGCAAAGATTGCACCTTAATTTGAACAGGTTTGCTTTCATCTTACAAAATGAATGAGTGTCTTTTTTTTTGTTTTTTCATTGTTTTTAGTTCTATCATGAATTTAGGGTTTGAAAAGGTTCCACCTTTTTTACTTTTCTTGGCTGTAGAAGAGTCCCAACAACCTATTTTAGCCTCTATTGACATCATTTTATGTTTTTGGTATTGTTTGTTACATGGTTTGTTCTTATATCTTGGATTTTTATGGGGTGTGTACTCGTCCATGCATGTTGCTATGCAAAATAATGTTTTTAGGTGTTGGTGGTGGTTGCGTTAGTAGTTTTTTAGATTATATGTGTTGTTCGTAGTTGTTATGCTCTGTTTCTGGTGCGTTTTCTTCTACTTCTAAAGTTTGCTGCTTGATTGAGTTTTTTAGTTGCATGCAAGACTACAGTAAACAGTGGCTTCATATTATATCGGAAAAAAAGAGTGTTGTTAGAAGGCTCATGGGTTGTTACTTGTAAGTGTTATGTATTGTTGATTTTCATGCAAGATTGTTGCTTCCTATTTTTTTGGGTGTGTTGAAGTAATACTAGTTGTTTTAGAGGATAATGGGTTGTTTTAGGTCCTGTGTCGGTTGTTCTCTATAAGTGTTACAATTTGTTTGAATGGTATTATGGGTTGTATGTAACAGTATATGGATTGTCTAATCTTGTTTTAATCTCAGGTATTTGAAAGAGGTTCAGCTATATTTGACCTACGGCAAGAAATGGGTGGATGGTACCTGTAAGGGCAATGATTCAATTCTATGTGAAGTTTGATGTGATTTAACTTATCTTGGTTTGCTGAAGAATGTGGATGAATGTGTTGGGATGGAGTTGAGGGGGAAAAAGAAACAACTTCGTGGTTAGTTGATAAAAAATGAGAAGGATGGCATGCCCCTGATCCTCATTAATAGTGATGCTCATCTTGCAATGCTTTTTAAATTTTGTAATCAGCCTTTCGGATATACGTGTCAACCGCAGACTAGCAAAATTTATATAATAATATGACGGTTCTAAAGAAAACAATGATCTATGTGATGTCCAGCCAATTGATGAATTTATGTAATCTATCCAAGCTAGTAAGATGCGACAACAATGATGTGAACGATCCAGTTGTGAACAACCTAGATTTGAATGAAACATTTTTGAACAACCCAAATTTAAGCAACCTAGATTTGAACAACCCAAATGTGAACAACCTAGATTTGAACGAAATAGTTTTGAACAACCTAAATGTAATTAACCTAGATTTGAACAACCCAGATGTGAACAACCTAGATTTAAACAACAAAGATTTGAATTTTCCAAATTTTAATAGTCGAGATTTAAATTGCCTACAATTGGACAACCCAGATTCGAATGGTCCAGATTTGAACAGATCTTCTGATAACAACTCATTTGAGAACAACCCATACAACAACAACTCATATTGACACAACCCACATGAAAACAACAACGAAAAGGTTGACTGCACAACAAGTCAAGCCAGACAATTTGCCATGCCAACGATCGACGCCGATTGTATGAAGACAGTATTAGTGGAGGAAACATTTTTTACTCTTGACCACATATGCAAGGAAAAAATCTTTAGAACACCTTCCACAAACAAAGAATCAACATTTGCACATAAAGATGTCACCTTTACGCATAAAAATGGTACCCCTTTTTTTTAATTGAAGTGATTCTAAAGCTAAAATATTTATTATGCAATGAAGTCTGGCCATTGAAGTTAAGTCTTTCTATTTCAAAGTGAGTTTTTTTTTTGGTAGAACACTAAGCCACTCTGTGATCTTATATACTAGCTAAAAGGAGTGGGTTGTGATGCTGCGAATCACTCTATGCTGCGTTACTGATAGGGGGTAAACTTGACTGTTTTCTTGCTGCAGTGATGAGTTACAAATGCCAAGAGTTTTACTTATTGACTTATCGTAAAACATTGCGACAAATATAAATGGGTTGCAGATGAAGCAATTCAAATTCCAATAACCTGTGATAGAAGACCAACAACCCATATATTTGTTTTTATTTATGGGTTGTTTGTCCGTATTTGTATTTTCAATTAAAGGGACAACCGTATCGAATGAAAAATAATCCGTATCTTGTTTTTGTTATGTGTTGTTTAGTATATCCTGCCAATTTCAGGGGTAATATGTCCAAAAAAAAAAATCTCTTAGCTAAAATTTAAACAACATTAAAGCGTGGTCAAATTTTAAAACACATATCCATTTTTGTATAAAAAAAATTTGCCTGTTTATCTCTTCCTTGAATGTTTGACTTTCTATATGTGTAACATAACTTTGTATCTAATTGTAAATGCACGTATAGAACAAGTGCTTGATTCTCTTTGAAATTTAATTTCAAAAAATGAAAATTCAAATGCTAAATAGAATAAATATAACATATATTTTCCAAAGTCTTATTCACTAATTTAATTTGATTCATTACATTATGAAATCACAATACACAATATTTTATATATATAAATATACATATATTTATATTAAATCATATCCTCTTGATGCACTCCACTGGTGCAAAACATTGCCAAAAATATCATAAAATTTAATCTCAACCTCAGTATTGGTAAAATGCATGGACATGAACCCTTGTCCATCATAGTAAAACTTGAGTGTTTTTGGATCCCATTCGCGAATAACATTTTTCCATGCCTTTGAACCTCCACCACTTGTCAAAAATTGTAGACCACTGCATCAATGAAATTAATTAAAGGATTAGTGAATTAATTTTCTATTATGGTTTCCTGAAGTTTTTCCCTTTTCTTTTTCATTTCCCTTTGGCTTCCAATTTATCCATATCCAAGAGAATGAATTAATTTACCTGTCAGAACTACTAATGTGTTCCAAGCAGTGATCATGTCCATTCACATACAGGTTAACAGTATTTTCCTGCAAAATTCTTAAAACTAATCACTTATTCACTCCAAGTTTATGAAAGAACTTGTCTCCAAAACTACTCATATTAATTTATCAAGACAAAAATTTTTGCTCTGTCAAAATTAAGACCCATCTCGTCTTTAATTATAAGTCAATATTTATAACTATTTTGTCAATATTAAAAAAAAAGGGTAAAGATTTTTCTTTCCAAAATGTCTCTATGGAAAAAAACATTACAAATGAAAGAGGGAAAAATGAAGAATTGAAAAAAAAAAAAACATTATCATTAAAATATCAATAATAACTTATAATAAGGGACAAAAGGAAAAGTGAACTCAAATGATCTGTAACTAAGGGCGAAGGGGTATTTTATATCAGGAATAATTACTGAATAAGTAATCATATTCTCAATAATTTTCAAATCTATTCCAGATCGTAATAGAATTATTATTGGAAATAATTCATGAAAGTACGATACCTGAAGTACAGGGAGAAGCCAATGGACGAGTTCTCGGGTGCTACCGTGATTTCCTGCACTCTGAAGGGTATGGTGACCTACCACTACTTTCCATTTTGCATTTGACTCCTTCAAGGCAATGTCTAAATCCTGGTAGAATTAATATAAAAGATTTAGTGACGTGATAATAAAAAGAATTAAAAAATTTCTTAATTCTTCAAATTTAGCAGCATTTAGGATTGGATTTTTTTTTTTTTGAAGAAAAAAGAGTGAAACGTTGTCTAACTAATTTGAGTACCTTTATTTGATTTCTGAGATATGTGTTTCTTGGTAATACCCCTCGCCAGTCATACGTGTGATCTTCTGGATCAGTGAAGTACTTGTTTACAAATGGAGTTGTATCAATGAAGAAAAAATCAACCACCTCTGCACAATAATTAAACCAAAAATAAATAAAAAATATTAACCATATATAATTACAGGTAGCTTTTTCACGATCCTGGGTTTTTTTAATAGTTTTTTGAGGTCCTAAATAAGTTGAGAAAATAGAATTAATAATCTTATAAAAGATTTTAGAATCACAAAATTCATCTAATCCGATGACAGAATTTTTTTTTAAAAAAAAATTAATTACTTGAAATCTTGAAATAATAATAATAATAATTTCTTCTATAAAATTTTGGCGAAATATTTTCTTTTTCCAATATTTACCTGCATCGAGAACATAAGTTCTCAGGCAGAGCCATCTTTTGTCCTTTTCTGTTAGGAGAGGACTGAATTGTGCTAAAGTATCACCCCGGTAATCATGGTTTCCCAAAACTGCAGCAAAATTAGGAAATAATTAATCAAATTTCCATTTTTAATATCAATAATTATTTACCATTTCAATTTTTTATTCATAGAGAGAGATTTTTAAAAATACTTATTAATTAAATGTTTCATTTTAATTTATATATATTTTTTAAAAAAAGTTTGACATAATTTTATAATGTCAATTTTTTTAGTAAATTTTATTTAATTAAGAATATGAAACACTCATTCCTAAACAGTTTGATGAAACATGGACGGGAGGGAGTATGTATTATATAATAAGTGATATATATTGATTATAATTCTTTTGGAGTGGGGTTAAATGAAATTACCGGAATACCATTGCTTTTGCAAGCTTGGAGCTGTATAAATATTGGTAAAGCACTCCTGAAATGCTGGATCATCTTCTCCGGTCAATCCATCATCGTAGAAATTGTCGCCGGTCGAAATTACAAAGTCTACTTCCAACTTTTCTCCAATAATTCCCATCTGAGAAAGACGGAATTAAGAAGAGAATAATTTTTCAAGAACAAATTAGCAAAAAATAAAATCGGATAAATAAGAAGTTTACAGTTAATTTTTAACTTTGCTCTATTTATTTTTATTTTAAATGTTTAATCTACTCCATTTCAAAAGTGATAATCGTTTAAAATTGATTTGGAGAAATTAAGATAATCAAATACTTTTTCTCTATGGACAATATTATCCCTCATTATTCCATCATACTTTTCTCCTTTCTCATCTTTTTTTTTTTTTACATTCATCCACCCTCCCGTGACCCTTCTTTTGCCTCTCACCTCAAGAATAAACAATGACATCTCACCTATCCGTAATGTGTTTCAAACTTAGACCTTCGATCCTTTTCTCATCTCTTTTATTGACTTGTTAGTTATTAAAAATAATATAATAATAAAAAAATAATTTTGAAAAAAATGAAAATGAAAATTTATAAGAAAGATAAAAGAGGTAATTTATTTTTATTTTTTATTTTAAAATGTATAATCATTTTAAAATAAAACCTTTTACTTTAATCGATAATAATTTTGGTTCGGATGGAATCGTGATGATGAAAATGGAGGATATTATTTCTCAGAGAAGAGAAAAAGCAGATGGTCCACCTGGCGCACTATTCGCGACACGAGTCTAAAAGTAGTTTTCTTTGGAGAGCATTTGACGAATAATGGAATCTGCATGGAATTATACCTTTTTATGCAATCCGAAAAGAGACGCAGACATCAAATTTAAAACAGTGCTATCCACGCAGCCCACAGCTAACGATAATAATTCCAGATTTTTTAATAAAAATTGACGTATTTATGACAAGAAGGCTTTCAATAGACGCATAGACACTCCACTCACTTACGCAAGCAATTTTATGATTAAATTTTATAATTAATTAATTATCACGTAAATTCTAGATCTTAATTACTACTAATTCGAATCAAATGAAACCTTCCCAGATAATCCCGGAATTAGAATTAGATGAACAAGCAAGGCCTGCTAGCAAGATTTAGTATTTATTAATAAATACTTAATATCGATCAATACATAGTTAATTATTATAATTTTATAATCCATCATCTTAATAATAGTAATAATAATGGATATCGTCATGCATCTTAACTTGTCCTAATAAACGGATGGCATACTGTTCCAAACAATAATCTATTCAGAGCTTGCACCGGCAAGAATTTTCTTTTTATATAATATGTACACAAAAATAATTTTTAGAAAAGGAAAAATTAGGAAGAGCCAGATATGGATCTCTGGAAGCAGTGCAGATATGAATTAATTCTCAAAAAGAAGAAGTTAAAAATATGTTTTCAAAGTTGCTGGAGTTTATGCTAAACTTATAAGTGATATTAAATATACATATATATAGAAAAAATATAAATTTGAAAACCTGAGCTGCAACTCGAGATTGGTTGTAGAATCCATGTCTTCCCCAGTCTCCGACGACGAGAACTCTGAGGGATTGATGGAGTTTGAGTGGATGTTGGAGGCGATGAAAGGCCGCAGCTTCAGAATTATATTGAAAGGAACAGAAGAAGAGGAAGATGAATGTGATGATGAATTGGATGTTGCAGATGCGGCAGGAGTTCTTTGAAGCCATGGCTGGTTTGGTTTCTTTACCTGTTGGTGAAGCTTTTAATTATAAGCGTAGCGATACAGAAGTTGCTGCAATCTCAAACTGGGGATCAGGAAATTGTGGGAAGGTTCCTTCGCCACTAAAAGACTTATTGGTCGCTATATATAGCCTTTTGTCTTACGCTTGGACTTTTCGAAACCGGACAAAAATGTTTCCAAATATGAAATTGAATTTGTTGAAGTTAATTAATATATTTTCTTCCACTTTTCAATTATGTCTGACAGTTTGTGAACCAATTTAATTAAGGGTTTTTAATTAATTTGATGTTATAAATTTGGATTAAAAAGTAACTCAGATCCGTTAAGTTTTTTTTTTTCAACCATAACGATTCCTCACATTTTTATGGATAGTCAGAATGATTCCAACAATTAATTGTCAACCATTTACATTTCAGAACCAGTCACGTGTAGTGTATATGAGGGATAAAATTGTCATTCGATCATAAAATGATATCGTTTTGAAGCTGAATTTTTATTATAAAAAAAAATATACAGCGATCTTCTTCTCCGGTTGTTTTCTTCCAACCGCCCAACCAGCTTCCAGATCTGGCTTTTTGGACCTCAACAACTTTTTCAATTTTAATCTCGAAGCTGAAACTCACAGTCACAGAGGAAGAAGAATTTCATGAAGAATATAATGAGGAAGAAGAGGAATACGAGGAGGAAGAGAAGTTTTCTTTCTGTGTAGCTTTGATCGGGTGAATATTGAACTGATTTCAGCGGAAGTAGATTTGCTTCACACATGCCAGTTTAACTAGTTAATGAAATCGAAGAATATAAATCTGAAGAAACTCAATTCCAATCAAAACCCTCCCCCTATTTACAGAGTATAAATAAAAGCCTCTTCCTCCTCAAGCACAGACAATCCGCAATCGGTCATTTATACAGAGAATTCTTCATCTATCTAACATTCACCCAAGGCTCGCAAAGCATTGCTGGTAAAGGGATCTTAAGAAAAAATATTATCTTTTGGTACTTTTAAGAACTGGAATTTTGGTTCCTTTTCTGTGTTTTTTTCTCCTGGAAAATTTGAATTTTTTCTCTTACCGTAGGAAATATTGCAGTTTAGTAAATTATTTGTGTATCATCCTTGCTTAAACGAAAAGGAGATCTGTATTTTCCTTTTCTTTTCCTGTATTTTTCAGTATTTGAGAAAGCAGCTCCCGAGAAGCTAGCCGAGCTGTCGGAAGAAATCAGCGGTAGAAGAAGATTGATTGATTTTTTTATTTTTTTAAATCCAGTTTCAAAACGACATTGTTTCATGATGAAATGATAATTTTACCCCTCATGTAATCGGCTCCACCGTGTGAGTGGTCAGAAATTGGTGGTTGGGACCATTTTGACTACCCGTAAAAACGTGAAGGACCGTTATGGCTGAAAAAAAAAATTTAAGGGATCAAACTATTTTTTGGCCTAAACTTGTATTACTAGATCTACTAAAAACCCTTCAATTAATTATTTATATTTTGTAAGTTGGGAAATTAGCCAATTTTGTCTCTGAAGTATAACCTAATATTAGTTTCATCCTCAAAGATTTTTTTATGCTTTTATTGTCCCAAAACATTTTACGATATGCCATTATGGGATTTCAATCCATGCCATAAAGTGTCCCTTTAGTTAGGGGTAAAATAGACTTTTAATATGGGATTAGCCAATTTCACCCCTAAAGTTTGACACAAAAATCAATTTCATTCTTAAAGTTTTTTTTTTCCTTAACTTTGTTGTCCTAAAACATTTTAGGATCTGCCATTGTTGGATCTCTGTTCATTCTAACAGTTATTTTGTAATTCCCAAAACAACAAGGCACCGTTAATCAAAGGTAAAAAATACATTTAACCCGTTTCCCCCAAAACCAGACTCGCCTTTAGTCACTTAACTCATTTAGGCATTTCATCAAACACTGAGCATACACACATCGTACTGGAATTTACATGAGAGTACCAAGATTCGACCATTTACCAACAATCTTCACAATAGTAGCTTCCATATTTGAAGTGATGAAAACAACTTGTATCCTTTATAATAATTTCTCTACCCACCATTCTACAAATGACCTTAAGTGTATCATGACAACAACAACAAATATGAAGATTTTTAATACTTGAATCGTACTCTCGTCTATCCTATGAATTAATCTAAAGGAGGTGGTTAACAGTTTACTATGTCCAATGGGAGCGCATTCCCTTTTTTCATCAACATCTGATATGATCCTAGGACCATCTTGTTCTTCTATTTCCTTCATCTACCTCTATAACTCTGTATGTATATACATTTAAACCATGAGTAAGATTTATCAGTTGTCCTAGTGATGGGAGAAACAGGCATAACCCGGACGACTCAACCTAAACGAGCACGATCCGGACAAAGTCAACCCAAGAGGGCTCAAGGCAGCAACCTTCAATACCTAAAAGGCAAACTCACGAAGTCAACGACTAAAGGTGGGAAGCTACCATTGATCTCGAAGGTCACTGACCTCCTAAGTGAGCTCAAGAGAGGTTTTGCCGGACCACGACCTTTGACCAGGTAAGCTCCAATCTATCTCATACATCTTCCATGCCACGACCAACTGTGCGAGACTCCTAGCATCCCCCATGAGCATACGATCACTCGGCGCGGCCTCTAAGAAGAGCTAATCGAGACCTTCGATGTCCACGGGCAGGTCGCGAAGTTGGTCTAAGGGTCGGTTAGTGAGTTCGTAGCTCTCGACTAGAGATGTGAATGACAAGATATTTAAACCAAGGGTAACTCCACGATTTTAGGAGCAATTGGCGGGATATGATATAATCTCACAATTATCCTAATTTCCTAGTGTCACGTAATAGAAGAGCCCTAATCAAAGAGGTAACTTACTTCATCTTAATATATAATCAAATGATAATCAGTCTACGTACATGGATGGTATTTTGGAGTTAATCACATAAGATTACTCTCTTAGAATACAAACTTAGGCATCAGAGCTGTTCCCTGGGCGACAACCCACTTCGCTGACCTACTACTTTTCTTTTTAGGTTGTGATCATCGACGTCATTGTGGTTTGGGGTGACCCGAAGGCCACTTCCGAGCGCTATCACTTCTGGCACCATTTGTGGGAAGAAACACATTCTAAAAACCCTAACTTTCTTCCTTACACAAAAAAACAAGAATGGTGATGACTCAATCACAACCAACACAGGTTCAGCCACTATGCCGAGGCAGGTCTTCTGGCAGAATGCAGTTACGCATTGGAGAAGCAGTGCCAAAAGACCCGCCCCAAATGGAGAACAATAATAATAATCTAGGGCCGATCAATCAACAAGAACACCCAAGACCAGCACAGTTTGTTCCATCTCGGAGGGACCAAATGAACCCTCCACCTGAGCAAGAGAGGCTTGAACAGAGACATCCTGACCAGGCCAACAATGGTGATAATCCCAGACCATAGAGATCAGGGAGGAGTCAGGTGTCCATTCCAACAGACTTCCTGGAAGGTATGGTGGCTGCCTTAGAGGGAATCTCGAGCAGACAAGATTATATGTCGACAGGACATACTCTTGTACCATCTTCAAGGGGACCATTGCTACCTCAAAATTAGGTTGGACAAGTGCAGTCCGGCCAGCCCGCACCTCCAGAAAAGAGGAACAACCTCCGACCTGATAAAGAAGGTCGGGAGATAGGTCTATCACAGGACAGGTCACAGAGGGGGAGGGGGGGAGTCCCATCTATGACCGACCTCAGAGAAACCCTAAAAAATGAAAGAGGTTATGACCTACGAGACAGGCTTGATCTAGTCGCCATATCCCAAGGTCAAAGACAAGAGACTGGTCTTGAAGAGCAGGAGAGCTCACTAAGAACTCCTCTTGGGAAAAGGATATCCGCTCGACGAGACTTGATCGAAAAGACAGGCAGCAATGCTCGAGAGGAAGCCCTGACTCCATTGAGGAGAGCGACTCTCCTAGCCCATCAGGAGAGAAATGGGAGAGAAGAGATACAGAGTAGGGTGGAAATATCGGAGCTCTTGCCATTTGTCCACAGCATTAGAACTGTTCGAATGCCACTGGGATTTAAAGCACCACAAGAGGAAGCGCAATGAGATGGAATAGGGGAATCACTACAACACATAGACAAATATGAGTCCTACATGGAGATGTTTGAATACCCTAACCATGTCAAATGCCAAGCCACCTAGTCCATGCTAACCAAGAAGGCACAATCTTGGTTCAAAGGCATTCTACAAGCAAGTATCTCGAGCTGGACTCAACTAAAGGAGTTGTTCTTGAAAACTACCAGAGCAGCATAAGATGTGAAAAGAACATCAATAATTTGTTCAACATCAAACAAAAGTTTGGTGAGAGCATGAGAAGCTACTACAGTCGTTTCAATGATGAAGCAGTGGAGATTGAGCAAAATAACGATGCCATCAACATCACTACTTTCAAGCAAGGATTGCAAGGGGGCTACATAGAACTTAGATTAGCAGAAGAGCCAGTAAAAACCATAAAGGAGCTACAATCGCCCTTAGAGAAATTAATAAAGGCTGAAGAAACAACCGCCCAGAAGAAGATTCCTGGTTTCGCCCTAGCTGGTGAAAAGGATAATAAAAGGCATCCAAAAAGCTCTCAGACCTTGAAAAGAGACAGGAAGGACTCTCACCTGAAGGGAGGGTCCTCAAACAAAAAGAGAAAGACCATACTAGACCTGGTGACCACTCCCCTCACGATCCCGAGGGTAGAAATATCGGTAGTCATGGAGGAGAAGGGAAAACCGCTGAGACCTCTCAAAACTTCCTTGGCCAAGAGAGACCCGGCCAAATTCTACCACTACCACAAAGACCATGGCCATCTCACAGAGGATTGTTTTTACCTCAAGCACGAGATTGAGAGGTTAATAAAGGAGGGCCACTTGCAAAAGTTCCACACAAGAAATACAGGCCCTGCAAATCTGCCTTCAACAGCTTCACACAATCAGCGACCTCAGGTCAGCGAGATAAATGCCATCAAGAGGAGGTCGAAATGAGCTTGTGGGGAAGATTCAGAGCCCTCGATGGTGTCGTTCCAGATTGGGGATTTCTTGGCATGCAAGATACTGGTTGACACCGGGAGCGTAGTAAATGTCTTGTACAGAAAGGCATTTGATAAAATGGAGATTGATAGGAGCTCGCTGGTAAAAGCAGACACTACCTTGACCAACTTTAACTGTAGCACAACCTATGCCGAAGGGATTCTACAGGTTCCAACAGCGGTCTACATCAAGGGGAGGGGGGTCATTAAGGTCACGGACTGGTTGGTGGTCGATGCTTCCGGAACCTATAATGAAATCCTGGGGAAAAGGGGGTCATGGACCTGAAAGCAGAGATCTCTTTACTGGACTATTGCATGAAAATCCAAGTTGGAGGAGCCTGGCTCACTCTAGAAAGAGATAGGTAGCTCGCTACAGAATGTTACCTTACTGAAGATAATATAGAGACTTCGATGGAGCTCGAGCAAGGAGATTTCATCTACCTCCCGAAGGAGAATGATGAATTCAGAATTCAAACAGCCAACAGAGGGGAGAAGATCTTCCTCAATCCAGAATTCCCTGAGAAAGGAATAAAGAGAAGAGAATTTTTACCCCTTAAAATCAAAGGGAAGCTCGTCGGCTTCTTGCAAGGATACTTGAAGGTTTTCGCTTGGCGACCTACCGACCTCTTGGAAGTATATCAGAAAATTGCAGAGCACAAGGTCAAGCTCAAAACGGGGGTCAAACCAGTGAAATAAAAGAAAAGTACCTTTGCTCTTGAACGAAACAAGGTCATCGCCCAAGAAGTCCAAGCTCTTCTCAACCCTAGAATTTTAAATTAGGTTATGTACCTAGAATAGCTCGCCAATTTGGTGCTGGTGCCGAAAAAAAAAGGGACGTGGAGGATGTGTGTGGATTTTTCCACACTAAACAAATACTGCCAGAAGGACTCCTACCCACTCCCGAGCATCGATCAGATTTTAGACTTAACAGCCGGCTACCAATGGCTGTGTTTTCTAGACTTCTACAAAGGGTACCACCAAATTCCAATGGCAATAATGGACATGGAAAAGACCTCTTTCATCATTGAATTTAGGACCTAGGGCTGTAAACGGGTCCTAATGGGTTCGAAATACATGCTCTCAGACCTGGACCCAAACCCGACCATTTACCCTTTGGGTAAGAAAAGATCAATATTGGTTTTGACGAAAGACGAGGAGGTGTACAGAAAGTCATACACATGGCCATTGCTAAAATGAATAAGCAAGGGAGAAGGACAGTATGTCATTGAAGAGGTACATAGTGGAATATGTGGATCACACACAGGAGCAAAGATCGTTGTAAAGAAAATACAGAGGAGAGGCTTTTAGTGGCTGTTAATGGTTTCAGATATTGAAAAGATCATATAGAAATGCTTGAGCTACATGTTGCATGGAAACAAATCACATGTGCCACCAACAAGGTATCAATCCATCAATGCATCAGTACCTTTTGACATCTTGGGTATTGATATATTAGGACTCTTCCCAAAAGGAACTTGGGTTGTTCAATTCCTGATTATTACTGTAGAGTACTTCACCAGATGGGTTGAAGCAGAACCAATGGCAACAATTTCATTACCAAAAGTCCAATCCTTTGTAAGGAGAAACATTGTCTACAAATTCGGGATTCCCCCAGTAATTACTTCAAACAATGGACGACAATTCATAGGAGACCCATTCAAGACTTTTTGTGAAAACTTGAATATTGAATAGAGGCTGACCTTTGTAGCTTATCTCCAAGCAAATGGACTAGTTGAAGTCACAAACAGAACCATCTTGGAAGGTCTTAGGAAAAGACTCACCGAGCTCGAGAAGGAATTTAGCAAACCTTCATGACCAGATGAAATTCCAAGCATTCTGTGGGCATACAGAACCACACCTACGAAAGCTAATGGAGAAACACCATTCAGTCTATGCATTGGTGCAGAGGCAATAATGAAAGTCGAGATCGGAATAAAATCCTCAAGACTAATCGAATATGATTCAATCTTAAACGAGGTTGAGAGAAGGGCAGACCTCGACCTCCTTGAAGAAGTTAGAAACAAAACAATAGAAGCCGATAGAAGGCACAAAAGGTAAATTACAAATATTTTTCAACAACAAAAGTGAAAGAAAGCATTTCACAGTTGGAGAAACGGTCTTCAAAAGGTCAGATATTGGGAAGCAAGGACAACTAGCCAAGCTACAAGAAAGATGGGAAGGACCTTACATAATCCAAGAAGTCCTCAAAGGAGGAAGCTATAAGCTCGCTAATCTCAAAGGAGGAAGCTATAAGCTCGCTAATCTCAAAGGAAGACAGCTCCTAAGACTTTGGAATATTTGTCATCCAAAGAAATTTTATGCCTAAGGCTTTTAAGAACTATTTAGACCTAGCAGATTTGCTACAGAGCTCGGGAAACTATTTTAAAGGAACTCATGAACAACGAGATGACCTCAGCAACCACTTCAGTGTAATTTGAACGAGGCATGAATAAAAGATAAGTTTTTTTTTCAAAGCTTATTGAGATCTTACTTCATGTTATTTGCCTTAGTTTTGAGGCTAGTGCAGATTATTATGCTTAAAGTATTAAAGCAAAGACAAGATACTTGGGAAAAAAATCAAGTTGATATATAAAAAAAAGAAGAGGCCACAAACAGACCTTTGAGAAGAATATTTGGTACAATGCAGAAGTATAAAGGATTGAGTATTCAAAATTGCAAAGACTCCAATTCTATTACAAAAGTCCAGTGTTCTTCTTCCTCGCCATCCTTGGGAGTCTTCAACTACCTCCTCTTTTGGCAGTGAATAAGGGGCTCATCATCGTCCTCATCCTCTAGAACTTTCAGTGAGTTTGGCAAGGCCTCCCCTCCTGTAGTTACTTCCAGGCCGATGATGCTTGAGGGTCCTGTAGGATAACAGTTAGCATCCACAAATGGGGGTCGGCCTAGGAATAGGCGAATAGCTAGAAAAATATCAAGTACCCCATCAAAGTTAATGTGCAGGGGTGAAAAGGGTAAGAGTAACCAAGTCACCATATCCAGAAACAATAGTACCTTCAAGCAGAGTGAATGCCATAGGAGGGATGTCAAGAATCTCCCTCCCAGTTGTCTCAGTTCCAGCAAGCTCAAGCATGGGTCCTTCCCCTTAAAAGGGCCCTCCTCAGCGTGGCCAACCTTGGCCAGGACCTCAACCGCAACAACCTCTGCCTAAGAGGCCATCTCAAGGTCCTCCTTCTCCTAAGGCAATGGAGTTGCAGCATCAGGGTGACATAACCCTTCATGGAATTCGAGGTTGGTCTTCAAGTCCTATTGAGCTCTTGTAGCTCATCAATGATATCCACATAAAGACCAAAGAGTTGAGGACGGATTATGGACTCCAACAATGCTTGGAAGGCAGGAACCCTTTCAAGTTTGGTTAAGGATAGGGTGCCATCATCATCACAAATGCCTTGGAGATCCCCCAGAATCGCCCCAAGCTCCATAATCGCCCCAAGCTCCAGAATGCTCTCCTTTTGTTGATTATCTAGCTCAAGCAGCAACTTGTTCCTCTGGTCAGCATCTCCCAGGGTTTAAGACGTGGCATGGCTATCAGCTCTAGCTCTTTCAATCTCTTTTTTGCATTCCTGCAAAAGATTGAACAAGTTAGTATAAGAAGCATTAGCCTTCTCAACAAATGCCGCTAGCTCAACATTCTCCTTCTCTAGACGAGTTTTCTCATCCTAGAGCTCTGAGATCAAGGTGTAGAACTCCTGATCTTTCTTGGTCCTCTTGGCTTGTCACCTTAGCCGCTCACCAAGGAAGACATAGTTCTGCAACAAAGAACAAAGGAGGTCAGAAAAACAGACAGGTCAAAGACACAAATAACTACAAAAATAAAGAAAGGTTGAAAAATTAAACTTACAGCAGTATGAAGGGAGGCTGTGAACTTATCCAACTAGTCATCAGTCAGTTGTCGGTATATCTCCTGGTCAACTGGGGGCACACATTCCAAAAAAAATGATTGGGAATGTGACCATTCGAACAAAGAGTTCAAGGACTCCATTGCCATATCAGGGACCCACCGGACTACCCGTTCAATAGTGTGGGTGGCTAGGGAAGCATTCCCTAACCTCTTCAATGTATCCGTGACCTCCTCGATCGCACAGCCATGGAGCTTCGACTTTGACCTCGAGGTCATCAGAGCCTTCTCTCCTTACCTAAGGAGGATGGAAGGGCCCCTTTCTTAGAAGCAGTAGATTGAGCAGAAGGGGAGGAAGAGGAGATGGTAATCTTTTGAATTCCTCTCTGAGGCCTGTAAAGCAATGAACTCTTTTGTCCCTATTAGCCATAACCACCTGCTTCCCTCAAGGTTGGGGAATTGGAATCTTGATTGAGGTGGCCACAGGAGCAGTTGTAGCAGCAGTAGTAAAAGAGGCACTAGCAATGTCTCCTACTCATCCAGCAGGATCTCATGGAGGAGTAGACTTCAAAAGCCAAAAGGTGGTCCTCATTGTTGTCAAAACGAAAGGGAAATCGTTAATACACAAAGGAATGGAAATAGATTTATTGAAGGCAAAATAGCAAAACATAGAAAGCTCCTTATCGGAAAGGGGAATCCCCATAGCTCTCTTGGCAGAAAGGTCGCGATCTTTTGGACTCCCTAGTCCAGCAGGGCAAAGGAAAATGACGGGCCGGGTAGGTATACTATACTCGACCCTAACATTATCAGTAGGGATGACAAAATGACCTAACCTGATATGTACCTGAACTACACTGATCTGTTTGTTGCCGGTATTACTTGACCTGTTTTAAAATAGGAACAAATATAGATTTCAAAGGGAAGACCCGTGCACGGGTCAGGTCGGGCCTGGGGTTGGCCAATGGCCTGACCTGCCTTGTTATGTTTTTTTTTATATATATATAAATATATATATATATATATATATATATTAAAAACTATTAACTTAACCCTAATCTTCCTCACTCTTTCTTTCTTCCCTCTTTCTCTCTGTCTCTACTTTGCTGCTTCTTCCTCGCCGCTTCTCCTTCTCTATTTCTCTCTTCTTCTCTACTTCTCCCTCTCTCTTTCTCTCTTCTTCACAGCTTCTCCTTCTCTCTTTCTATCTGGGCCTCTTCTTCTTTCTCTCAGCAAAGCATCCATCTCCCGTTTCCCCAATCGTTGCTGCCCTCTTTCTCCCCCAACAGCTACACTGGACAAAAGGTCTTGCAAATTCATATCAGACAATGCCAAGTTGTTCGGCACAACATCCTTCGATGCCAACTAAAGGAAACCCTCCAAATAAGTAAAGTATTCTTTTTCTGTTTTTTTCTTTAGATTTTAAAACTCGTTATCTATTCCATTTGTTCCCTTCTCAGCTTTTAGCACTACTCTCTCTTTCTTGCCGGAGTTACCACCGTAGCCTCCGTATTTGGCCGCACTAGCTGTGCTACCATAGTATATAGAATAAGTGGATGAATCTGCTAGGGAAGGTGGGGTGGTGGTCAGAATTGTTAGCAGCCAAAGTGGTTGTTAGGTTAGCTAAGGATGTTCTGGAAGGTGGAATTCAGAGTGGGATTTCAATGGTGACAAATAACCCATCTGTGACCTAGGTGACAAATTGGATGGTTCAAAAAGGAAAAGGTCGGACCTAATAGTAACAAAACGGGGCAAGAATGGGTTTGTATTGAAAAACCTGTGGCAGGTCATGGGCCAGGGCTGGCTTTGCTCCAGGAAATTCAAGACAAGTCTGGGTTTTCGAAAACCTATCCTGACCTGCCCCATTGCCATCCCTAATTATCAGAGTTGGCTAGATCAATCAAAATAGGTTTGTGCCTCAACTGCTTGCTTGTCAGGTCAGGGAGCTTGTTGAAAAAAGATTAACCCATGTTCTAGTCCGGATAAGGCTCGGACCGGATCAAATTATTTGGAAGTCTAGCAAAAAAGAAAAGATTTTTCCAATCCCCCACAGAGGACTGGAGGGGACCTACCCACTTATACCTCGTGTTAAACTAGAGGTACCCTTTAGAGGTGTTTTTTGGCATCAAGAAGATGCTAATTCTACAGAAGCTCCTAAAGAGCTCCAAGGAAATTGGAACTCTGAATAGATGGCAGGTCGCCATGAAAGCAACCACTACCCGAACAGAATTTGTTACAAGCTGGGCAATTGGAAAGCCGCAAATATAAGTGATGTCCAGAAACAGAGGGTGCAGAAAGGGTAGAAGGATACCTCCTCTAAGGCTGGTAATGTAAAGGACTATGTGTCCAACAAGCAGACTACAATCACACTCACCCTCTTCAGCAGTGACAATGTTGCCTCTTTCCAGTCCCTCTCCCCATTGATTTCAAAAATATCAGTGAGACCTAAAGCAGAGGGTGTGGAGAAGACCTCTATCTCGGAAGGCCTATAGGAATTACTCCTGATGGGGGGAGCTCTCACGGAAGTTGGGGGAAAATAAAATACCCTGTTTTCCAGGTCAACAGGGGGGTTTCTACTCATCCAAAACAGAGAGAGGGGGTGCTAGACGCAGAAGAGGAGGAAGACATCTTTCTACTCAGGAGATTGAAAAATTTTCAAAAAAGCGATAAAGGGAAAAGAAGAACTCACTTGTTGAAATTTCCTTCGAGAATCAGGAATGGAATTATCCTTGGCACTGGTTCACTTGAGCGGCAGAGAGAAAAGAGAAAACTCAAGAAAGAGGCAAAGAATATTGCATAAAGCTTTGTAAGCAAAAAACTCGCAAGTCAGAAGAGTTTAGGTAAGTCCTAAAATCTTGAAAGGACTCCTTATTTATATGAGATAAGGAATCCCTTGGGTTGCTGAAAAGGACCTGGTATGCCTAGAATAGAGGTAGCTGCTAAAACTGAAAAGGCAAGTCTCCTCTCAAAAACTAGCTGGTATAGAGAAAATGGCGAAACCCTTCAGAGGTCATGACTTAAAGATGATAATAATGGGAGAAAGAAGCATGACCTGTACGAATCAAACTAAACGGGCACGACTTGGAGAAAGCCAACCCAAATGAGTTCAAGGCTCCAACCTTCAATACTTGAAAGTTAAACTCACAAAATTAACGAGGAAAGGTAGGTAGTGACCTGCTACCACTAACCTCCGAAGTGAGGAGAGATCTTACCAGACCACGACCTTCGACCTGGTAAGCTTTAATCCGTCTCATACATCTTTCATGACTTGACCAACTGTGTCCGAGCCCTAACATCCCCCATGAGCCTATGATCACTCCAAGCGGCCTCTCAGAAAAGATAGTTGAGAACTTCGACATCCATGGGCAGGTCGTAAAGTTGGTCTAAAAGACGGTTAGTGAGCTTGTAACTCTCGACTAGAGACTTGAATGGCAAGATATCCAAACAAAGGAAAACTCCACGATTCTAGAAGCAATTGGCGGGATATGATATGATCTCACAATTATCCGAATTGCCTATTGTCACGTAATAGAAGTGCCCTAATCAAAGAGGTAACTTACTTCATCTTAATATATAATAAAATGATAATCAGTCTACGGAAAAGGACGTTATTTTGGAGTTAGTTACACAAGACTACTCTCCCAAAATACTGACTTAGGCATCGGAGCTCTTCCCAGGTGACAATCCACTTCGGTGATCTACTGCTTTTCTTCTTAGGTTGTGATCATCGACATCATTGCGGTTTGCGGTGACCCGGAGGCTACTTTCGAGCTCCATCACCTAGAAACATAAATCTTGCTTTTGAACTCAATCCAGTTATAAATTCTTTTTCATTTCATATCTATATCGTGAACTATTTCTCTCAATTTATTCATCATGTCCCATTTTTCATGATGTGCATACCAATTTGAGAGTAAAATATAACTTTCTACATTAAGAGGCTCTAAATCACAGAGCTGCTCATTGATTCTCTTGCTCTTATACACATCTCGATGTATCCTATACCTTTCTAATAGCGCTCTTAGCACTCCCCCATACTGTGAAATTTTTCTTCCCAGAATGAATGCCTCTGTCTCACTAAAGAGTCAATCAAAAATCTAGAAGAGCAACCATGAGGGCAGTATGTGCTATTTGGAGACCTTATGGAATTAATGATATACCTACCCTCATCAATCATGTAGGGAGAATAATAAGGATGGTTAATTTAGTTAGGTATTGGGATATTGGAGATGTATTCAACGGTAAGAAAGTGTTTGATGAAATGCTCAAATGATTAGACGTCAAAAGGTGATTTTGGTTTTGGGAGGAACAAGTTAAATGTCTTTTGCATCTGACTAGCAGCACGTTATTTTGAAAATCGCAAAGTAATGGTTAGAATGGACAAAGAACCTATAATGGCAGATCGTAAAATGTTTTCAGACAATAAAGATAGAAAAGAAACTTTAAGGATGAAATTGATTTTAGGATCAAACTTTTTGGATGAAATTGGCTAATTTTCGTATGTTAAAAGTCTATTTTACCCCTAACTAATAGGCACATAATGGCAAAGATGGATGAAGACCCATAATGGTAGATCGTAAATTGTTTTAAGACAATAAAGACCGAAAAAAAATCTTTAAAGATGAAACTGATTTTAGTGTCAAACTTGAGGGATAAAATTGACTAATTTTCCTTGTAAGTTTTTCATTTATTTTTTGTGTTAATAATCATTTTAAAAATCAATGGTGGATTTGAATTTTTTTTTTTTTTTTTTGGCATGGGCAGGGGGACAAATCCATCAGATAACTTTACTTCCAATCAATTCGTTTCTCAAAAAATCCATTATGAATTTATTAACTATCTACAAATATCATCATACTTTTTTAAGTATATATTCTTTAAATTTATATTAAGTAAGGAAAATTGGTGAGTTTAGTCCCTAAAATTTTAGGTTTTGATGGTTATGATCTCAAAATATTTTTGAATTGTAGTTATAGTCCTTTTCATCATTTTTGGTATAAATCCGGCCAACTTTTGACCATATCTTTAATTTTGATTTTAGAAAATATAAAGGACAAATGGCAAGTAGCTCATTTCATGTTTTTTACCCTTTAATCCAACCCCACCAGACCCCATTCCAAATTCAATTCATATCTTAAAAAAAAAAAAAGAAAAATCATTAATCTAAAATTCAATTCCGTGTCCGCTAAAACTCAGCAATAAAGTTGATATATACCATATAGCAGTAACCTGCAGTCTCATGGGAAGTTTGCCCCAAGAAAACTACAACTTCGAGGTCTACGGGTGCTAGCGTTGCTGATGGTTCTGAAACTATTGAAAGATCTTGCAGCTGTGATAAAAGCGTTGTAGGTGTAGAAACCGTTTGATGGAGTCTAAGAAAGTGTTCGAAGTAAAGATTTAATTCTTTGTTCGAGGTGTTACAAGTGATGAAGTGCAAGCAAATGGATGCCACGCTAATTTCGTTAGCAGTTAGTTGGCGTATTAGTTTCTTCCTTGTACAGCTATGTTTATTCCACTTATATAGAAAGCTTGTATTTGTATAGATGTAATCACTTTTCCATTGAATGAAATCAGCTTGTTTACATTTCTTCTCTTTACAACAGGTTCTCTATCTTCTCTCTAAAGATAGTTAGTTTTATCATGGAATGAGAGCATTGTTAGTTCTTCTGCAAACAGAAATTTACTTGGCCCTTCTGACTCTTAGTTTTTGTTGTGGTGATTCTTTCCAATTGATTGAAGGAAATTGTTTTTGTGATCGGTTTTTGATTTAGTCATTTTAATTTTCTTCTGATTGTTGTTGAAACCATGGCTAAAAATATGGTGAATCTATATTGCCTTCATCCAAGTGAGGTTTCTTCTCGAGCCTTGGTGAAACCACCTCTAACTGGTTCTAACTATCATACTTGGGCAAGATCGATGAAGAACTGTTTGATCACTAAGAAGAAGTTGGCGTTTGTTGATGGTTGCTTTCCGAAACTGCCTATTGGATGACAAATTTGATCTCTGGATTGAAGTTGATGCTATGATCATTGGATGGATACTAAATGCTATAAGTGGAACTATTGCACTAAGTATTCTTTTCCTTAAGACATCTAAAGATATGTAGATGGAGTTATATGATTGATATGCTTCAAAAGATGTCTTTAGAATTGCAGAAATAATGGAAGATATTTATAACATGAAGCAAGGCAGTTTATCTATGGTTGATTTCTACACAAATCTTAGAATACTTTGGGAAGAATTGCTTGAATTGAAAGCCCAACCTACCTGTAAATATGATCCTCAATGTCATTGTGGTTTGTTAAAACAACTACATAATAATCTTTAGTTTAATCAAGTTATGAAGTTCATAGCAGGCTTGTGTGAAGGTTATTCAAACATGAAAAATCAAGTGTTGCGTATGGTTCTTTTTCCAAATCTATCAACGATGTATAACATGTCTATTAGCACTAAAAAACACCTTGGTAATGATCCAACACAAGTGTTTAGTAACAGAGCTGTTAATTTTGGTGATGGAAGGTCAGGTATAGTTGCTGGGACAAAGGTTGGAAATTAGACTAAATGGCATTATACTTACTACAGTCGAGATGATCATTCTATAGAGAGGTGTTATAAGAAGCATGGATTTCCTACTAATTTCAAGACTATAAACAATGTGACTGGTATAAATTTGATAAATGGTTGTGATGATGAAGATAATGTGACAGAGCAGAGTGGTTTTAATAATCATAATGTTGATAGAAATGAAAAAAACACTATGGGAGAATATAAGTTTACAGCAGTACGATTTCAAGGATTGCATCAATTGTTGCATTCTCAACAATCTAAGACTAATGCAGGTGGCTTGGGCTCATATAATACTTTTGCATGTTAATTCTTTGACTAGAAGCAATGTGAATGTTGTGATTGCATTGGTATTCATGAATCTCATGATCAACATTTGCATTTATCTTTAAATACTTGGATTATTAATTCAGATGTTACAGATCATGTGTGTGGTAATCTGTCATTTTTTGCTTCTTTGACTCTTGTCACCAATGTTTTCATTCAGCTACCAAATGGATCTAAGATTTCTATCACTCATAAAGGAATTGTTAACTTGAATTCCTCTCTTGTCTTAACTGATGTTTTCTTTGTCCCTGATTTCAGTTTTAATCTTGTCTCCTTAAGTAGACTACTTCAAGTTACCAAATGCTATGTAACTTTTGTGAATGATGGTATTTAGAGTTTGTCCAGTATGAGGATGATTGGATTAGCTAAAAGGTGGCTAGTCTTTACATATTCAATCACTCTTTTCATTCTACTTCCACTGTTTGTGCCACTAGTTCCAACATTAGCTCACCTCTTGCTGTTCTTCCACATTAACAACCAACATTTCCTTCACATAATCTGTGGCATTATAGACCTGGACATTTGTCTATACAAGCTTTAAAGTTTTTAAACTCTACTCATAAGATGATTTTTGTACCCCATGACAATTGTTGCCCTAGTTGTCCTTAGCTAAGCAGAGAAAATTATCTTTCTCCTTAAGTACTTTGCATTGCATTAATTCCTTTGATTCGATACATGTTGATATATGGGGTCCTTTCAAAGTTCCTTCTATTCATGGTCACAAATACTTCCTTACCATTGTTGATGATTCTACTAGATTTACATGGATCTGTTTCATGAAACTAAAATATGAGGTAAGACAATTCCTTAAGGACTTTTGTATTTTTGTGCATAATCACTTCTCCATTTCTGTCAAAAAGATTCGTAGTGACAATGGAGCTGAGTTCAATGTGCCATCTTTCTATGCCCAATATGGGATCAAACATGAAAATTCTTGTATTTATACTCCACAACAAAATGGCATTGTTGAACGAAAGCATCAACATATCTTAAATGTTGCCAGATCAGTACTCTTTCAATTTGATCTTCCATTATCTTATTGAGCCTATGCTATCACTCAAGCAGTAAAAGTCATCTATTCTCTTCCAACTCGTATCAATTTGTTTCTCATTATTTCAAATTGCATCAGTGTTCCCCCAATTACTCTACGTTTAGAGTTTTTGGCTATTTAATTTATAGCAGTAACCTTGATGATCATAAATATAAGTTTTCTCCTAGAGGTTATGCTTGTGAATATTTGAGTATTCCTAATTATACTAAAGGATTTATCCTTCTAAATCTTCACTCTAGATAGATTTTCATATCAAGGAGTTGTGTTTTTCATGAAACCATTTTTCCTTTCGGGAATTTAGAAAATTTCATTTCTCATTTTTCTCCTTCTTTACCTTCTTCTTTTTCGATTCCTTATTCTACCTTTGATGATTCTTTACCATCCTTTTTTCCTCATTCTTTTCCTTCTTCTTAAACTTCTAAACCACATAACTATTGCAGACCATCATTCAATTAGAAGATCTATGAGACAATCTACTCTTCCTTCATATCTTTCAAATTATATTTTTTCTTCTAGTTCTTTTAGGTCTCCTCATTCTATTCAACAGGTTATTTTTTATATGATTCATTAACTCCTAGTCATAAATAATATGTTTTTAATGTAAATACATATGTTGAACCACATACATTTCATGAGGCTGTTTTAGACCCTGGTTCGTGTGATGCTATGACAAAGGAATTGGATGTATTGGCTTTGAACCATACCTGGGATACTATTTTCCTACCTCCTTACAAAGTTCCTATTGGGTGTAAATGGGTTTACAAAGTTAAATTACATGCTGCTGGATCTCTTGAAAGGCTCAAAGCCAAATTAGTTGCCGAAAGGTTATACATAGCACCGGGGGAGGGGGGGGGGTAGATTATCTCGATACATTTCTCCAATTGCTAAAATGATTACTGTTAGAACTCCCTCAAGTATTGCTGTGTTTTTAGGATGGTACTTGAAATAGTTAGACATAAACAATGCCTTTTTACTTGGAGATTTGCATGAGGATATATATCTATATAAATATATATATATATATTTATTTATTTATTTATTTATATTTATATATATGGAGATGTCTTTGTGGTATAATTTGTTGACAGGTCTACAGATCAGTAGAACAAGAGTGATGATTCTAACTATCAAAAGGATTGCAAACTTAAAAAGTTTCTATATGGATTGAAACAAGTAAGTAAAGAGTGTAAAGCAAAACTTTCAGAGGCTTTACTTGAAAAAGGGTTTCAACAAACAAGTAGTGATCACAACTTGTATGTTAGACAATCAGCAGATAGAATAATTGTACTACTTGTATATGATGATGATGTAATATTGGCAGGGAATCATCTTGAAGACATTGAAGAGATAAAAAGCTTTTTACATTAGAAGTTCAAGATTAAAGATTTGGGAGAATTAAAATACTTTTTAGGGTTAGAAGTTGCTAGAAATAGAGAAGGTTTAAACCTATGCCAAAGGAGGTTCACGATAGATTTGTTAAATGAGTATGGATTCACTGATTGCAAGCCTGCAAATACTCCTCTAGGAGTTGGAATTACACTAAGTGCTGAGGACTCAACATTACTTACTGATGACACTTGGTATAGGAAGTTGATTAGGAAGCTATTGTATTGGACCAACACAAGGCCTTACATTAGTTTTTCTGTTCAACAATTGAGCCAATACTTAGATTCACCTACTGAAGCTCACCTAAAGGCTGCAAGACATCTACTAAGGAATCTTAAAGGAACAATTAGTTTGGGGTTGTTCTATGTAGCAGAAAGTACATTGGAACTTCAAGCCTTCTCTGATTCAGATTAGGGAGGATGCACTGAAACAAGGAGATCTATTACAGGTTTTTGCATCTTCCTAGGGAGTTCTTTGGTGGCATGGAAGCAAAAAAGCAAACTACAATATCTCATAGTTCTGTAGAGGCAGAGTATAGGGCTATGGCACATACTACATGTGAGATATAATGGTTGCTTTATTTGTTTTGAGAATTAAAGATTATGCATGATAAGGCTGTACAATTGTATTGTAATAATAAGGTTGTCATTTATATAGTTGAGAATCCAACTTTCCATAAAAGAACAATGCACATAGAGCTTGATTGCCATTTCATTCAAGAGAAATATCAGTAGAGGGTAATCAAGTCACTTTCAATCTGATCAAACCATTAGCTAGCAGACATCTTTACAAAAGCTTTGCATCGTGGACCATTTCATAACATTCCGAAGGAGTTTCCTGTGCAAAATTTGTTTGTAAAGTCTAGCTTGAGGGCTGATGTTACAAATGATGAAATGCAAACAGATGGATGTCAAGACAATTCCGGTAGCAAAGTTAATTAGTTAATTAGTTGGTGTATTAGTTTCTCCCTTACACAGCTGTGTTTATTCCACTTGTATATAAAGCTTGTATTTGTACAGATGTAATCACTTTTTCAATTGAATTGAATCAGCATTGTTTACATTTCTTCTCTCTATAACTGGTTCTCTATCTTCTCTCTAAAGATAGTTTTATCACAAGAACAAATGCATTGAAGAATTTGTTAAATCAATAGGTCCAAGAGCGACAAAAACAATTTCAATTTGAAGTTTCAAAAATTATTAAAGATGAATTCTAAATTAATAAAATATTGTTTTATAATATCGAAAGTTTAAATGTTGAGTTTGGAGTAAAAAGAACTCAAAAGGGAGAAAAAAGGACGAAAATAGAGAAGTATCCGTTTGGTCTCCGGTGTGGTCCCCGGCACCCGTCTATAGCCGAAGAGCAGGTGAAATTTACCGGCAAAAGAGAGACAGAAAGTACCACCGCCGGTTCTATGTTAACAGGCGCCAGTCGTTGTCCATCTTGCACCGGTCAACCATGTTCTTCATCACAGGCCCATTTAATTCGGTTGAAGTTGGCCAATTTCCGAGCTGGTTGAGTCCTATCTTGGATCGGTGCCTTCCATTCTACACTCGTCCAAGTCATCGTCACACCGAATTGGCCGGCCGACATGATTTCAAATTGGAATTGCTGGGCGCTGATTATTCTCAAGTTGTGAAGATTAGTTTTAGTATATTAGTTTCATTGATCAAATTAACTCTGACCATGCTTTTTAATTAGTTTTAAAATTATTCCTTTAATTATTTATTTTCCTAATTCAATTAGTAGATTAGTTTAGAATGTTTTTAATTAATATTTTATTATTAGTTTAATTCAATTAAGCATCTTGTAATAAGTTATAAATGGGATTTTTGTGTATTATTCGATACAATCAATTAAGTTTATTCAATATATTTTGAGATTTGCTCTATCTTCTTTAGTTTTTCATTGAATTCTAAACTTATCAAACAATTTAGCGATTTGTGACGTCACCAATTAGAGATATAGACTCATGCTTGAGAAATAGCTTTAGATCAATATACGTTCAACCATTGAAACCTAATAAATGTCTAGGATAAAGTTTTATACTCATGTCGGATCTAACTAATCAAAAGTTAGGTTCGCATCACTATCACTTGGCATCTTGAATCTTTACTGTATTTGAGCATTTGATCGAAAAGAGATGAGCTAATGACGAAGCCAATGTCATCACCACCGGTCAGGTCTGGAGGAGTGGGCGTGGGCGTTGAACCTCTGCATGGATTCTGGCAACCGTCTTTGCAGTAATCATCAGCGCTGCCACACCAACGGAACTTGCTTCAGCTATGCCCGTTTGGGCACAGGGCATTTCCAGCTTGTGTTCCGCACTGTTCTACCTAGATAGCAAACAGTGGTGGGTTGTGTTAAGGGATTAAAAATATGAAATGACCTCATTCGTCCTTCATATTTTTTTAAATCAAAACCCTAAATATGAGCTTGATCGAATTTATGCCAAAAATGATGATAGAGATTATAACCATAATTTGAAAATATTTTTGAGACCATAAAAGGTGAAAAAACCTTTGGGACCATAACCACCAAAACGTAATATTTTGTAGATTAAACTCATAATTTTCCTAAAATGAAACATTTAACCTTAAACATATGAATAATACTAATTATGGGAATTATTATGTGCATGCTTGAGAAATATAGTCTTGTGTAGGATAATAAAGGGTAAATTATCTACTATAATCTTAAACTTTCCCATTTTATCCACAAAATATTGTAAACTAAAATTCGACTCACTCATAACTTTCAACTCTCAAAACTTACTTACCTATAACCTTCTGTCCATTTGGACCGTAAAATGTTATAACTCAATAAATGTTTAGGAACCTAAAATGTTTTAAAAAAAATATTAAAGACCAACATTGCAAGTTAAAATAGTTTAATGATAAAATTTGTCAATTTGTTTAACAAAAATAACTTTTTGAGTAAATGGATGTAAATCTCAAATTTCTTGCCGGTTAGTTAAATTTCCGAAAAAATAAAGGGTCAACCCTACCAAATAGGAACTCCACACACTCCTACCTTTAAGACACATAAAGAATGTAAATTTAGATATGTGTCTTAGTGAGATTTGGAGAGAATCAATAGTTTAACCCCTACATGCAATTAGTCAATTCCTATGCTTGACAGAAATTGAATTGGTACATTACGTACAAAGACGAGGTTGACATTATATTAACTCTCATTAAATTTATAACTGAATCATTCCAGTTAACCGTTTTCCTGCACATCTCTCTTTCTGGTTTACTCTCTCTGCAATCCCTTCCGAGACCCACCAAGTAAAGAAGAAAGGTCACTATCACTGCACCGCCCATCAGAGGAGGCAAAATGATCGGATACCCGAAAACATCCAACTCCGATGAGTTTCAAATTACACAAGGCCTTCTTAGCAGATTCCTTTCCACTTTGATGGAGTTGATCATTCCATCGTAGCAAATCACTTATACTCCCTCCATTTAGAAATAAATGTCTCATATTTTATTTTGAATTATCCAAAATTGAATGTTTCATTTAATAAATCAGTAAAATTTTTATTAAAAAAATTAAAAATGCAATGGATTAATAAGCTAAATCGAAGTTTTTTAATAAAATACTTCAAATCAAACTAAATGATAAACAATTTAAAATGAAATAGAGATATTTAATGGAGTATAATAGTGGAAAAGATGAGTCACAAGATAGGATTTGTTCTTTGATAATTATTTTTTAAATGTAAATAATTGCATCAGAATCTGTATAATTTGATTGAAGAATCTCAATAATCAGATTGGAACAGGTCCAGAAGCTACCAGAGAAACAAGAAATCCGAACTCGAGTCCAATTTAAGTGATCTGCTCATTATTCATATACAAGGGGAGAAATAATAAAGGATATCCGAACTCGAGTCCATTAAAGGATACCTTGGCAAAGCATGAGTCTACAGTAAACAGGTAAAGAGAATAGATTTGGAATTGAACGGATATGTACAATGACACAAATAACCCTATAACTAAAAATAATTACAACAATAATGTAAAGTACAGTATATATAGACTACACAAACACACTACATACACTACCAAACTAGATTCCCCAGCTACAATAAGGAAAGCTTATGAACATTGGCAAAATTAAAGCAAGCTTAATGTAGATTTTCTTCCAGTCCAGGTTTGGAATTTGATCTTCAATATTTATTAGTTATTACAGAACACAAAGCTGCCCTAGTATTCTATCAATGACTGGGACCCAGAAGAGCAAGAAGAAATGCTCTATAATTGCCAGATGTTTCTGAGTGGACAGCATCATTAAGGCTTTTGCCATATTTCTTGCGGTACTCTGTCTTGATATACTGCATGTCAATTTCAGTTCTAGTCACTATTATCCGAATCAAGGTTGAATCGTTGGTTCCCAGACCCTTCATTGCCTTGTAAAGGATCTGAAATAATGGGGTTGTGAAGCAGAAGAATGTGTTGGTTATGTTGTAGGAAAATAAAGGATTTCTGCTGTTATGTACATTTTGATTATGTGCTGTTTCAATTGAGGGGGGGAGTGAAAATGATATATTTGTTAGGTTGAAACATTTTCATATAGAGAAAAAACTAATAAGAAAAGATACAAAACGTCAAAGAAGATAACATACAGCACGTGGCTGACATGTTAATCAGCAGAATAATAAGATAAAATCACAGAGAATTCATGGATTCATGGAGCTGAAATCTGAAGCTAATGCTTTGGGTGGTAACGTGAATAATAAAGGATACCTTGGCAAAGTATTTAGCAGAGTTGTGAGCACAATGAAGGATTGTCAAGAGGCCAAACTCGAACAATCCAGATGTTTCACTTTTCACCGCCTGCAATATGATGCATATGGCCAATAAATAATTTGAGGGAAGCTTCTCGGTTTAAGCAAGAATTGCTGAGATTTACCTTTTTCAGTGAATTCCCATACATGCTGTGGTAAGCAGAAGCAACAGCAGCCAAATGAGCCCAGCTTCTTTCACAGAAAATGCGAATGAAAGTCTTCTCGTCAGTTCCCAACTTTTTCTCCCCTGCTTTGAAGAGAGCTTTAGCATCTTGCTCTGCCATGGCTCTATCAACTTCTGGGCCTTCATGCCGTATTGTACTCACATATGCAAGCAACAACTACAGGGATCAAATTAAAAACAAAAAAAGAGGAAAGATGTTACTTTACAATTTATGTTCATCATTGTTTAGAATTTCATAGAGAAGTAATGACTAATATAGGTCTAAGCTACTTTGCTACCATAGAATTGGTATAAATTAAATAAAAAGTTTTGGCAGTATTTCAGGTCTAGCATTCATTGTTAAATCAACATTAGAACTTCCAGAATAATGTAAAATGGGTGACTGCCTACTCTGCTGGATCTATTTTCAGAAAAACATCATTGTTTTGCATAAAATTATATGCTGCTTCATCTAAAAATTTCTCTTATAGTTGCTTCCAAATGGTTAAAAGCAAATGATGAAAGGAAAAAAAAAAAAAAACATAAAAAGACTACAGCGAAAGATGCTTTTATGAGAGATAAAGTATGGCTAGTAAAAGGTCAAGCGCATAGGCTTAGAATCTTCAGCAAGCAACTCAACAGCTGAATAAGAAAAAATGCAATAGAAAAGTAAAGGAAACTGTATGGGAATGATTAAGCAGCTCTATTGAGAAGGAAATTTATTGCCAGCTCTGTGTCCATATTGAGAGTAACCAGGTTCTCCATCATTATCTAGTGCATCAATGGGTTTTCTGGAATAACTAGAAAGGATATAGTCAAAAAAGAGTCATTTGAACTCAAGAACTGACAAATGTCAGGCAATATGGTATGAATCTTGAGCATCTCTTCTTTTCTAGTTGGGCTCTCTTTTCCACAAAGGGGAAGTTCCCTAGAAAGCTAATGATCTGTCTTCTTCAGTGCAGCAATATTTTGCAGCCACGGAAAATATCCTTATGAGAATTGATTCAATAAAATTGACCTGATCTTATGACAAGTAGAGGAAGTTAAGAGAAACAAAAGAAGTTCAGTGTGCTTTTGTCCATAAGGTCCAGAGGGGGGGGGGGGGGGGGTACCAATTCAT
>JAOXNR010000013.1:7692757-7723151 GCA_028571225.1 Parsonsia alboflavescens
GATTGTTAGTGATTGGTACTTGTTTAAATTCATAAAACTCTCTGTGGGACGATACTCTTTTGATCACTTTATTACTTATTAACGATACGTATACTTGCGTGTGCAAATTAGCTAACATATGTCAGTTAGGCTCCCAAAGCAAATCTAGAGGTATGACCAGGGGATGCAATTGTGCGACTGGGGATTTGCACGTTGCTCTGTTATGTCCAGTTTCTTCACAAGCATGACATCTACTTTGTACTTTGTTTTCTTTTCAAATTGTTTGCTTGTAAAACATAGTTAAAGAAAAAAAAAATAGAAGTATATTAGTACTTAATTTTTGTGATGCAGCTTGTGATAGGAAAAAAAGAAAAAACAAAGGTATATTAGTACTTCATTTCTACAAAACGTAGTCAAAGGAGAAAAAAAAAAAACAGAAGTATATTATTACTTCATTTCTGTTCTCCAATGGAGTTAACGTGGATTTGTCTCTATCTGTGATGCAGCTTGTACTTGAATTTGAGCATCACCCATTATAGATGGTCCAGGAGTCTTTCCTTGGTTATTTAAATGTTCATGGGTGCGGATGTTATGACCCAATTCGGAGTAGTTACTGCACTTGTTAAATCTCTTTACCAATTCATCAATAAACTAATCTATTTGCTCTTCAAAGCTAGCATTTGGTCTAGTTTCATCAGTGTGTTGTTCATCCTTGTCCCCACAGGCTTCATTTTGCTTGGCCTTGTTATTCATTGGAAATGTTCTGATGTTATGCCCATCAAGACCACACTTTCTACATCTAACACAAGTCCCTCCAACCTTGGATAGTTTCATTGGGTGTTTACCAATTTTTTTGCTTTTATTTTCATCAATTTCCTATCTTCTTTTTTTTTTTTGGGCCTACTAGGAAGTCTTAGCCTTTCAGGAGGCTTCAAAGGAATCCTCTTCGACTTGGGCCAGTTATTAGCCCCATTTGTTAGATCAATAACAAGTTCACATGCTCTTTTGTAGGCCCCAATGCTATAGCATTTATCAACATCATATTCAGGGCTTTTTCCATGATACCCTAGTGTAGACAAAGCATGTTTATAAGGAATGTCAGAGATATCTCACTTTCTACAAGTACAACTCCAAGCATCCACATCTATTGCAAACTACTCAATGATATCCTTAATGCCTTCTTGGACTTGAAACCCCCAACATAATAAGGAAAGCAATGGGCAGATTCTTCCTTCGATTTCTCAAGTAGCCTCACAATCCTCGAACAAATTATTCCATGTTGTCCAGAAATCCAGTCCCTTCTGTCTCAGTGTCTACCATTATATATGTTTTAATCCCCTCTAATAGACCTAAACCTAAGATCGATCTGCACCTTACTTGCAGCATTTGTTAAAAATTTCAATGTGATTTTTCAAAAATATGTCACACTTCACATTTTCACCGAAATGTACTCTTGTCCAGTGTACAGGTTCAACTATATTCACAAGTTAAGTGTGAGCTACTTCATCAAAGGACTTGAGATTTTATATCTCAGTTTCAAACTTGTTTTTGTATGTGGCTTGGGCACATCTGCACACTAAATCCTTGATGGCATTTCCCGGATGAAGCATTTTCATGTTGTTGTGTAGGTGTCTTACATAAAATCTATGTTCAACCTTTGGCAATAGGAAAGAGACTGCTGGAATTAATCCCTGCAAATAGGAAAAAGGAAAAACCTTCATAATGCTATCAAGGAGATGAAATTTGTCTAAGCAAAACTCAATTAATAATTAATAGAACCTTTTACCTATATGAAAGCAAACACCACTTGTCACCATCATCCATTTCAAGATTCTGAATAAGACCATCAATAAACCAACTCCAAGTTTTCTTGTTTTCTTTTTCAACCATTGCATAAACAACGAGATATATCCCATTGTTGGCATCTATATCCACTACAATCAGAAGTATTCCATTATGTGGCCTTTTAAAGAATGTGTCATCTAACCCAATTACCTTTCTACACTCATTTCTAAACTCGCACCTCAAAGCATTGAGACATACATATATTCTATTGAAATAGAGTTCACCAATCTCGATATCAATCTTGGGTCCTATATAAACACGGCTGCTCGGATTACTTCTCTTCAATTCTTCACAGTAATCCCACATCAATTTGAATTGTTCTTTGTATTTCCCTTCAACCAAAGCCCTAATAGCATACATAATCTTATACACCTTCCATTTGGTTACATGGACATTCAATTCCTGATATATTTTCTCTAGAAATTCTTGGACATCAACCCCTTTTACATATCTAAAATCATCTATATACTTGACTGTAATATACTTGGCAAATGCCAAGTTGTGTTTTAGAAACCTTGAGCAAGCGTGCTTCACCTGCAAAGCCTTGACTTAGAATGATGCCGTGTTAGGATTTTTTAAGGCATACACTGTTCAGGAACAGTTTGCCCCCCTACAAGTTGCTCTAACCCTTGTAGCATCATTCTTGACAAATTGAACATCTCTCTCTCTTTTGACCCCATGATTCACAATGATTGCTTTGAGTTCTTCTCTACTTTTGAACTCCATTTTCAATCTGAAAGGTAGGGTTACCTCCCTCTCTTTCTAGATTAAATTTAGGAAATTTCTTATTTGTGCTACACCCCTCGACCTCATCAGAACTATATTGGGAATCGTAGAATATTTCTCTACTCTCAACATTTGAACACCTGCGTATAGCATCCTCACTTACATAGTTCATGTCTTCCTCCATACCATCCAAGTTAAATCCTTTTTACGAGGACCTTTTGTGTGGGGGGGGGGGGGGGGGGGGGGGGGGGGGGGGGGGGGGGTGGACCTTTTGTCCCCCCCCCCCCCCCCCCCCTTCTTGTTTTTGCGGTCTTTAGACTACTTGCATAGCCAGATCGCTTGGCAGCACCTTCCATGGATTTTTGGACAATTTTTGGTTTAGGCTCCCCCTCAAGGCCTTTATCATAAAAGAAATTTCTATCTTCAACACTGCTCCTAGCATGCCATGTCTGTTTACTCACATTAATCATTTCAACCCTCTCCCTTTGAACAATATACCTATCAAGCTCCTGCTCAAACTTATCAGGTCCTTGAAAAATTTTACTTTATCCTGAAATCCTTTTCATCATTGAACTCATATTCCGGATTGTGAAATTTCATATTCTGTCAGGTCATTATCACCATCAGCTTCTCTGTCATGCCCCTCATCTGATTCATTCTCCATATTGTCATTCGAATCATTTTTCCCCTACAGTTTTTTTTCATCACCAATAGGCCTACGGTCATCTATAACCTCATCAGCTCCTCCACTTATTTGATTCCTAGCCAACACAGATAATTGCTCATTGATATCTACAATGGAATCGAAGAACAATTGATTGCCATGCCACTCTCATCCTCCAACCCCCTCTCAATGGTATCACAAAATGTCAATATCTACTCCTCAATTTCATCCATCTCCTCAATTTCATCCATCTCCTCAATTTGTTGTCCACTTTGTCTCCCACTAATATCCCCTTTGTAAGAATTAGCTTCCTCCACCGAAATCTGTGATAGTTGAGAATTATCAACCCTTGCAGTGTCATCAATTTTCTTATCAAGATGGCATGTCTACAAAAGCTACCCTTACGTGGTTATCCTTTGTTGGAAGTCCTTCAAGTCATATAGGGTGAACCATTTCATGGTCATCTGTAAGGATAGTATATTCTATGAATAACATGAAATGAAATAGGAAAGACGATTGAATACTTACAAAGTATGGATAACCTTTTATGATGCTGAAAGTATTTGGTGCATTTTCTAAAAATAATTTGGCATATAAAAGCACTTACATCGACACTCTTCACCCCCCTCTTGTTGAGGAACCTTAGTTTAATTGCAACCAAAGTAAAAATTATGTCAAAAAACAAAACTAAATGAGTTATCTTAATATTAACTTAATTATTTTAAACAAAAAAATTTGCAGTGTTTACCGTGGGATTCATAATTGTGATCTATCTAACAAAGTCTATAGTGACATCACATTTGTCTTGTGTCTTATATAGATCCAATACAAACCTACATAGAATAAGAGAAAAAATTAACTTCTCTTTGGTTATAAAAAAAAAAAAAACCAATATCAATTGTTTTATATAAAAGTTTAATTTATTTTGAAAATAGGATATTTGATTTTCCGAAAGAAAAAGATTGATGATGATTATACACAAACAAAATAAGAGAACAACAAAGATACACGGACAAATACAAAATAAAATCTAAAATTTTAGTTCTAATAAACTTTAATCTTGTGCTTGATGCAGGAGGCAAAACAAGCGTATCATCATGAGCAATATCATTTCTCTATGTTCAATTTTTATTTTTTATTTTTTTGGTCCCCATTTGATCTATATGCTGACTTAAGAGACATAGATCAACAAACAAAAACAAAGATATAAGTCCACTGATTTTTTGTTAAAATAATTTGATTGATCGATTCTATATTTTTCAATTTTTAAAATAGAGATATTTTAATCTATAATGATCACTTCTTTAATTTAAACGTTTTACATTAAATAACTCATAAATAAAGTCACTAGGAACTAATTTTTATATATTATGCTTAAATCCTTCAAATTCAGGTCACATATTATTGTAAATGAATATAGTGGTAATGTGTGTAGATTGTTTTTTTTTTATTTGAAGTATAAATATATATATATATATATATTTATACCATAATTTTTGAGGGTTTTTCAAATTTAAAACTTCCCATTCATAATATTCCCAATCCTAACATTCAACTCTAGTTAAGTTACATAACCAAATCTGACCAAATAAGAGGCAATTCCAAGTAAGATACATCATTAGAGCATTACCGACAAGAATACTTGGGAGGATGCTTGAAGGAGAGAGAAATTAACGAAGCATCTCTCTCCCACAGAAGTAGCCAAATTTCATCGTTGCATAAAAATGCACCAACACCTCACCTGACTTTCATACGATGAGAGTATTGGAATTGGAGATATGATGCAGGTGGATGTGGTGGGTTGAGAAATAGGAAATTCTTAAAGAAATCTAATATCAGGAACTCAAGAAAAATCACAACTTTTAGTTTGCTTGAACAATAAACTAATAAACAGTGGCGGTGAACAGTATGCCGAAATAGTGATGGTGAGCAGTACCCCCGATGAACAGTACAGCGGTAACAATTTCGGAAAACTTTCAAAAACTCAAACTTTGGATAACATGTCAAAGTTTGAGACTTTTCATCAATCTAACTTCTGAACTCATCAGAGGTCAAGACTACGAAAATAGAATTCTTCTCCTATAATCAAACTTCAATATAAAATAGTTAAAGGATGAAGAAAGAAAGAAAGAAAGAAAAAAAAAACATTGAGTTCACAAAGAAAGAGAGAAAAAACTTTGAAATATTATTGATAGCAGATTCCTTTTTTCCAACTCTTAATCATTCATCCTTATTTATAATAGTAGAAGTTCTGTGTTCCTAATTAGACTAGGAAATAGAATCCAAGTAAACTATTAAAGTTAAGTATTGTTTTCCTAATCAGACTAGGAAATAAAAAAAAATCAGGAAGAAAACAATAAAAAAATAAAATAAGTTTTTAAATAAAATTCTATATAATTAAAGAAATAAAATTATTAAACAATCCTGATCTTGCTCGTCTACTTGTACTGCGTCAGACTCCTCCTCTTGAAGAGAGCTTGTCCTCAAGCTCGCGTGTCTCCATAGAAGCGAGACGGATGTTGCACATCGAACGCATTGGAGATATTGTAACCATCTGATAGCTCGAGCTTGTAAGCATTGCATCCCAACTTCTCTAGGATCTGACAAGGACCAAATTTCCTATCCCTAATCTTGTGGTAGTCGCCTGTAGGAAATTGATCAATGGTAATTGAAACCCAATTAAAATCACTAGCATCAAACGAAACATCGCATCGAGTCTTGTCAGCATGTTCCTTGTATGCCGCATACGATCCCTTCCCACATCTATAACAAACTCTTTTCTTTTTGTTCTTCTTTTCCTTGGAGATAGCAACATACTCAGGGAAAACCTGCTTTTCTGACTTTGCTGTTTTCCTCTCAAATCTTTCAAGGGTATTGAAGGTAACCATTTGTGTTCTCCTTCCTTCATTAGCTGATTGTTTTGGAGTACCATTTGAAGGATTATGTACAGACGCGAGTGATGTTGAAGGGAAAGCAGAAGAAAGATCGGAATCCTGCAAAACAGACATGACAAACTTTGAACTCCCTGACAGTCTTGGACTCTAATCGAGTGGACTTGTCACCCTAGCTATATGAGATACTGGCACAGGGATAGGTTCTGTCATAGGAGGAACATCAACAACAGCAGATCTTCTAAACTCTGAAAAGAATTCTACAACTGATGCGATTGGAGTGGATCTTGAGTTCATGTCAAGGGGTTCCAACTTTGGAAGCTCATAAGTGACATGATGAGGACTCTCATACTCTAGCACTATAGAATAGTCCAAAATGGCCCTTTTTCAGGTAGAGGTGCTTGACAATAGGGGGAATAGAGTGAGGTGAATTCTTGAGCTGATATAGATTTTTGTTGATGTTGAAAGCTTGGTTCGCATTCCTAGTCTCTCGGAACACCCCTCTGAAACAGCTCCCTTGGTGGCAGTTCTTGTTCCTCCTCGTTGTTGCCATACTCTCCTTCCTGTCCGCCAGCTAGCTCAAGCTGAACGGTTGGTTCAGGCTGAACGGTTGGTTCAGGCTGAACGGCTGGTTGTTGGACAATCAATCGTTGCACCATTGCTGATAGGGTTTGCATCTCTCGTCGTAGCTCTTCCCTGTCCTTTTCCTGCGATTCTCTGCTTCTGCGCAATTCATCCAAAATTGCAGCCACAGTAGGATTTATGTTTTTGCCCTACATCTCGGATCTTTGCTCTGATACCAACTGACGCAGTTGGATGTGGTGGGTTGATTAATAAGAAATTTTTGAAAAAATCTAATAACAGGAACTCAAGAAAAATCACAACTTTTAGTTCAGATAAACAATAAAAACATGAACAATAAACCAATAAACAGTGACAGTGAACAGTACGCCGGAACAGTGATAGTGAATAGTACCCCGATGAACAATGCGACGGCAACAATTTCAAAAAACTTTCGGAAACTCAAACTTTGGATAACCTGTCAAAGTTTGAGGCTTTTCGTCAATCTAGCTTCTGAACTCGTTAGAGGTTAAGATTACGAAAATAGATTTCTTCTTCTATAATCAAACTTCAATATAAAGTAGTTAAAGAATGATGAAAGAATGAAAAAAGAAAGAAAAAAACCTTGAGTTCACAAGGAAAGAAAGAAAAAATTCTGAAATATTATTGATTGGAAATTATTTTTTTCCATCTCTTAGGGCATTCATCCTTATTTATAATAGTAGAAGTTCTGTGTTCCTAATTAGACTAAGAAATAGAATCCAAATAAAGTATTGTTTTCCTAATCAAATTAGGAAATAAAAAAAAAATCAAGAAGAAAACAATAAAAAAATAAAACAAGTTTCTAAATAAAATTCTATCTAATTAAAGAAGTAAAATTATTAAACAATCCTGATCTTGCTGGTCTACTTGTACTGCGTCAAGATAGCAACGAGTTTTTAGTACAGACATGAGAATTTTTTTAAAAAAAAAAAAAAATTTATTTTTTTAATCCAAATCAGCATCGCTTTCTTTCACCCAAAACACAATATTCCTTTGCTCTTTTTTTAAAAAAATAATAAGAATAATAATTACACTTTTTTTGTCTTTATTTTAACTACACAAACTTATTCTTTTTTTTCATTGTTTTTTAAAAATTTTAAACCATACATATTTACTATCTTGATGTTTTTGCTTTTATTTTTCGAATACAAGGAAACTTTTGAGTTGTTTAGAGAAAGAAAACAATATAGTTTTAAAATAGGGCAAGATTTTGGATAGGCTATAATTTTTACTTTTATTTACTTGTTTTATTTTAAATGTAATGATTATTCTTTCTAGTTTATATTTCGATTTTATAAATTATGTATACTGTTTTCCAACAATAAAATTTTGAAAAATTATTACTTTTTATTCTTTCAAAACAATAATTAATTTAAATATTATTTTATTCATAATTAATTATAGAATAATTAAATATATTTTAAAATATATAGATTTTAATAATGAAATAAATGTTAAATGTGAATAATAAATAACTTGATGACTTAGCAAATGAGTTGGCAAATGCATAACACAAAAGTGTCTAAAAATCAATATGTAACATGTGAATCCCCAATAGACACCCTTTGAAAGAGTATACCATTGGAGATAATGACCTTTAGAGTATTACATTCCATCTAAGAGTATCTCCAATGGTGATGCCTCGTTAAATGCTTACAGCAGAAAGAAAAAACAGGGGCACCCTTCCCTAATCAGCGATCATGGAAGGTAACTATGCATATTTTTGCACATCGCTCGGGAGATAAAAGTTGGATTTGACAAAACTGGTGAGATCCATCACAATAATAAAATATTTTGTTGTTTTTTTTTAGTTTCTTATTTTGACATGCCATAAATTTTGATTTAAACTTGATTCATATTCCCACACATAAACCTTGTATCTATATCAATTTAAAAGGTATTTATTTTTAATTTTTGTTATCACATATAGCCTAGTATTTTGTAGGAAAAATTTGTGATGTGGCTCATCCGATCCAAAATAGAATTTTTCATCAATAATGGAGTGATTTTTTTTTTCTTTTCTTTTTGTAGTTTTGTGATTTTGCGTATTTAAATTTGTTCTTTTTTCTAAAAAAAAGAATTACACATTTTTAAAAAAGTTTTTTAAAAAAATTTTAACTACAGAAAATTTTTTCTGTTTTAATTGTTTTTTAAAATTTTTAAACTTTACATTATTTATTCTCTTAATGCTCAGATAATTATTTATTTATAAAAATTAATGTTATTAGGGAAAAAAAAACATTTACTTTTATTTACTCATTCTATTTCAATGGTAATGATTATCCATTTTAGATTGTATTTCAATTTTATAAATTATGTACTATGTTCTTCAACAATAAAATTATATTAATTTTTTTACTTTCAAATAAAATTTTAGTTTGAATATTAATTTATTTATAATTAATTTTTGAATAATTAAATATTTTTAAAATATTAATTTTAATCTAAATCATTTTTTAATAATAGAATAAATATAAAAATAACAAAAAACTTAATGATTTAATAATGAGTTGACATGTGAAACCCATCCTAAACAACCTAAAAAAAAAAGGGATTAAAAAATAGAGGAACATAAGAAAAAGGTACATTAAAATGAAAATAGTATGTATATGTGGTAAGCAAGGCCCTCAGTTGGCATATTTGCTCTAATACCAGACCCTTCACTATAGAGAAAAAGTGACACTGGAGGGTAGTCCAAAAAAGAGGAGGAAGGTAATCCATTAAAATTCGAAAAGAAAATCTTGACATTTTTAAAAATCAGTTCTTTTTCTTTTATGGCCAAAGTAAAATTGATCCAAGCTTTACAACAGCTACCTCAAATCAGAATCTGCAGTCAACATTATTTCACCCATAAACATGATTTCACCTTCTTTTCTTAGATGGTACACAATGGAAAACAAAAACAAATGTAGGATATGTGAGGAAGTCCCCATTTTCTGTGTTTCTACAACGTAAAAAAGATTAAGACAACTCCTAATTTATCTCTAACCCACATCAAGGAAGAATCTTCCGCCGTCTCCGAGGGGTCTCTCTCTTCACAAACATCTTTTCATACTCATTTAGAGGCCTGGTCGAGCCATCTGCTTCACTCACAAATTTAAAGCCACCACCATTTCCACGCTTCCCTCGTGATCCAAGTTTCTCCACTGTGAAGCTCCATCCTTCAGATGGGCGCCTTCGGCTATATTTGTGACATTTCACTTGCTTTGCCATCTAAGAAAATAAACCAAGAAAAGATCATGTGAACAGATGAGAAAATTGCAGAGAAAACAGGAAAAGAGTATAGAAAATGTTTAGTGACCTTTTTAGAATGATGGTCCATTATGATGTGGAATATATTTAATAGGTACATCTCTCATCTCAAAGTAAACATGGGCTTGAAATCAGTATCTCCAGAAAGAGGCAATAGATGTTTAAATAGTTGATCATGGCACAGAAGGGAAATGAAAAGTGAAGATATAAATCAATCCCATCAATGGCTACTTTATAAATTTACATTAACTCTGAACTTGGACATTATCTTTATTACCTATTTGGAAATAAGAAAAATATAACCAATGTATTGATTCCTTGTTCTGTTTTTTATTCAAAAATGAAATCAGAATTTCCCTTACAAAGGGATGTGACATGGTTACCTTCATTTTGTTGAAGTTCATCCTCTGAACAAATTCTTGATACAGCATCTCATCTTCCTTCATTGATATCTCATAATGCACCTCATCAGGGTCTCGAGTAGTGCCATCCCATCCCTCGGGCATGACCTTGAAATCTGGCTTGTAAGGAAGAGATGCAACATGAAATTCTCTGTCATGAGAATTGAAAAATCTGAAAAGACACAAGTTAAGCATTACCAAACTGGGTAGGGTAAAAATGGTCAGTCTACCTTAACATGTCCAAATCTATAGTAGTAACTTACTTCACCTCATTGAAGAAACTTTCAGATATTCAGAATGTTTTACTTCTTAATAACTGTATGTAGTAAGATGCAGAATGCCAAAGTGCGACTCGGTAAATGGTTGAACAGGAAAAAAGGGCATTATGCATTTATGTATAATAAAGAGCACAGAAAAGCAAAAGGGGAACATTTTGCGAAGAGAATTAGAACATTTTTAAAGCACAATGCAACAAATCCAGCAAGGCAATGCAATGCTAAGTCAAAGTGAATCCACTTGGACACATAAGGATCATCACCAAAATCTAAGAAACCAATAGTAAATCCATGACAATAGAAATACTCTAATAATGAAAAAAAGACAGAGATGATGGCCATGGATATAATAATATGTACATCATAGGTAGAATGCAAATCAACATATAAATTTTCAGATGAATGAAGTCTCAGGCTGTTACACACTTCAAGTGAATAATCCATAACAAAGAAACTACTAATTATTTTGCGGTGTAAGTTTCAAACAAAATCCATAATTCAGTCCAGCAAAAGTGAGGTGGCACTTGAAATCTGGATATTTTCTGTAAAATAAACACATCTTAATTATGGGGGTGAGTGGAACTTTCTATGTAAAAATGTCTATTTAAAGTAAGTGTACATCATTTTTAGATATGGACATTCATTTTTTGGACATGGAAATTCAATTTTGAGAAAGGAAGTACATGTTGTTCTAAACTTGTCAAAAACAAATTCTATATCACTTAAAGCATTAATAAACATTTATCTGAGCTCAGTATTATTAATCCATATATTTAGCTCCATAACTATCCCAAAACCAAGTTAACATTAATGAAACCAACAATTTGTAAAAGCCCATGATGATGCAAACAACCAGCATAAAATGTCAACAAATTCTACATTCAACTCAACGGAGACAATCTCAAAGAACTAATGAGAGCATTTCACTCACAAAAGACAAGCAAAGACCTTACACTTTCACGGAAAGGACAAAACAATAAAGAAATTTACACACCAATAAAATGCAAATTACAGAACAATTAAGGAGTGGAGGAATGAGTGAAGGAAATTCCCAATAAAAAGGTTCTCCAAAAGGTAAATAATTGTAGAATGGAGAAAATTCTCATTGCTCTCGACTGCCACAGCACAGACATCTAGAAGCAACCCCATAGAAAACATTTCAAAACAGTCGGCTGCCTAGCTGAGATGTGAGTTATTCACTCGGACATTTTGCAACGCTTCAGCATTGTCAAATACTCTCTCCAGCATGTAGTGCAATATGAAGATAGACTAACACCTTGACCTTATAACCATTTCTCTCTCAAAGCCTGACTGTAAGATTATCAATAAGATGGGTTTATAATTCAAGATTTTCAGAACAACAGGACATAAAACTTCAAAGCGAACCAAAAAAACTTATAGAACACAGTTAGTTACACATTACATCAAGCAAGCAAAATGAAAGTAAAATCAAGGAACAATTAATTAACAAAAGCATCAAATACTTCAGGATCTAATTAGCCTTGATTAGGAAAGAAGAATCAATACAAATTAGGAAATCAAAGGAGCCACTCACTCAGGGCAAGTATCAAGCAAGAGCTCAACAGAATCGTCCAACTTATGCCCCAAATTTTTCTCCTCCTCTTCCTCCAGCTCTTTCAACCACAAAATGGCGTGCACTCTTTGCCTCATAATTCTATATTCTTTTGCAAGCCTCTCCACAGTGTACTCCTCCGGATTCTCTTTGTGCTTCTTATACATCTCCGCCTTCTCAGAATCTTTCAAGTAAGATCCACGAGCTCCTGGCTCCCTCACTTGCTTTAACAGCACATTGGTTTCGTTCATTCTCCCGAACCAACCATCTACATATGCTTTCCCTTTTCTGTTCTCCAATTGAAGTATCTTATCCATCTCATCCTCAGTCCATCGAGTGGGCCCAAAACCCTGGCCGCCGCCGCCGCTGCTTCCAACCCCATATACAGGACGATTCCCACCGCCGTCCTGACCCGGACCGAGCTGTTTACCAATCACCTCTCCATCAAAATGCTCCTTAGTTAGGCCGGTAGACCAGGATGAAACGGAATCATCCCATCCAAGGTTGTCCTTATTTCCGTTACCTGTAGAACCAAAATGTGCACCCCAATTTGCAGTATTGTCACCTCCGGAGGAGCTTGCGGAGAAAGGATTTGAAAGGGAGAGAAAAATAGGGTTTTTGAATGGAGGAGGATTTTTGGAAGGGTTTAAGGCGAGATTGGAGATTAGGCGTTGAACAGCACGCATTTTCCACTGGGCTCTTCAATGGCGTTTTCTGCGGAATGGTCTGATCTTTTTGGTTCAGTTCAGAATGGAGCAAAGCAGAGGGTTTCTAGAGTTCGGAGGAGAAGGTGACGACCGACCCTCAGGAACGGGGTTTCTAGAGTTTGGACATTTTTTCAAATAGGCCCTCCATGAGTTTATAAATTCGCAATAAGGTAAGGTTCAAAGTCTTTCCTTCTCAAAATGTCAAAAATCCAAAATTCTCAAATTATAAGTAATTTCTTTTTATTATTATTATTTTTAAAAAAAATATTCAGCCATTTTAAAAAATTCCTCATTTAAAGAATTTTCACAATAATTAAAAAAAATTTTCAAATCATTATTTTAATTCTTTTGTCTAAATTGTCTAAAACTATATAAATATATCTATATTTTTTTCACAACAATGTAAGAGCAGATTTGAAAATTTTTGAAAATATCAATGATTTGATTGAATTTTTTTTAACATTGTCCAAAGATGCATTGGGTTTTTACTAATTTAAGTATTTCTTATTTTCACCTCTCTCTCTCTCTCTCTCGAATTTGACAAAATAGATAGAATTTCTTCATCACATGACTACTTACTAATTCATGAAATATCTTGAAATTTATTTCCAATTTTGATAGTAATCATTTCCACTTACAAGTGATTCAACATTCAACAATTGCATGATTGTTGGTTACAATGTATTCTAATTTCGAGGACCAAATAGACCCTTTTTTACCTCTCAATCTCTTATTTTTCTAAAGGCTCGAATAACTAACTCTTATTTCCTTTTATAATTAGTTTGTTAGCTTTGATTAAGAAATATGTATTAAGTTATTTCAGAAAAGAAGTTAAAATAGGAAAGAAAGCAAACTTCCTTCATTGTTATTTGAGAGTTGAAGGATGAAAAAGAACTTCTGGAAGTCAGAGAAAGAAGGAAAGAAAAGAACTTATAAAACATTTCCTCTTCTAGTTGTTACAATTAATTTATAAACCCTAATAAGTTGCAGCAACTTTCAATGAAAACTCGATTAAAAAATGCAGCAACATTCAGACAAGGAGAAGAGGAGCATGAAAAGAAATTGGAGAGCAGCTGGGTTTCACAGAAGAAATACCATAGATGATAACCTTTGCTCACTTATGGGCACAGGCATCCCAGGTAATTCAGTCTTATGGTTCGTCATTATCTGCCTATGGCCTTTTTTTCCTAGGTGCTCATTTTGTATGGGCTTTTAGTTTAATGTTTCTATTCAGCGGATGTGGTTATTGGCAAGAACTTATTGAATCCATCGTTTGGACTCATAATAAATTAAAAGTTGCTCCTGCTACTCAGCCGAGAGCCTTGAGCATTGTACAAGGACGTGCTGTGGGTTCTGCGTGCTCAAACGGGACAGGGAAGAAGGAGGAAGCTGCAGTTAAAACTTATATACTTGAGTTTCCCAGCTAATAAATATATAAGATTTAATATAAGTATGTAGACACAACAAAAAGGCTACAGCAAGTAGAGGGAATACCAAAAGAGGATTGATTATACGTGCCCCGCCCCCACCCCAGCCCCTTGCTGCCGGTATCCAAGTAACTCTCAATTTTGCCGCTCTTTACATTTGCTTCCAACTCACTGTACTTTTGCAGCCTAAACTCCTTTCAAAACCTTTCCTTTCTTTCCTCTATTCTCTATGGTCCTCCAGCTGGTTTTCCAGTTTCCTTCAGATCATCACTATGTTTATGTTGTTCTTCCTTTGCCAAGACTTTTGTGTGGCCATTACCATTACCATCCACATTCCCATTGCATTCATGATGCTGCTGCAGCTTTTCATCAACTTTGCTTTTGGGAGAAGCATTATTGTCATTTATGTTCCCTGCAATCTCCTTTTCTGATGGAGGAGGAGCTGGCTCCAGGCTACTGCTTTCAATAGCTTGAGTTGCAGTCAAGGATTGATTTGATGAACTACCTGAACCAGGTGGAGGAAGGAATACTCCAGTGCCAGGGACTGGCAGGCGAGGTGCAGGATGCCTAGGAGGAGCAGCAGGCCACCCAGCAGAAGCAGGAGCCAGAGCAACCTGGGTGGGGAAAGCCATGGCTGGGGCCACTGCGGCTACCGGAGCAGGGACAAAAATTGGCTGGATGCCATTTGGAGGTGGTAACTGTGGCCGAGTAGTTGGTGCTGGCAATACCCCCGTTGTTGGCAAAGGTGCATAATGCTTTTGCCCAGCTGGATGCCGAATATGATTCGGTGATCTGCTAGGTGGTGGAACCCAGTGAGAGGGAGCTGCTCCCACAGATGAAGGGAATCGTTGAGCATCTCCCGTATTCATTCGCTTTGGCTGTGATTTTGTGAAGGTAACTAAAATCCGTTGTTTACGGATGGAAGGAATAGCACGTTTGGCAAAATCAGAGGATCTTCCTTGCAGTACAAGCATGGATCTGTGGATATTCATTGTATTCACTAAATTAAATAGATTGAAACCAAAATGGGTTAAAGAAGCAAACCATGAATGTTTTTGGACCAGTAAGTTTTGGAACAGAATGCTATTTTTCCAAATAAGTTTTCCTCAAGTTCATCAAGTCAGGTTGCCATACACATGAGTTCAGCAAATTCTTGTACCAGAACTCTTTTTTTTTTTTAAATAAGGGAAAGAGAGAGAACTTGAACATGCGATGGAACTAAAAAAACAAAAAAGGGGAAAGTGGAAGTACCCAGGTGCAAGAGAGAGTTTGAAGCATCCCCTGTAATCACCCGGATGGTCTACACCAATGACCTTCCCAAAAGTCATATCACATTCTGTCAAGAAAAGTACACATATTGGCCTTCCAAACCACTGGGGCCACATGTGAGGCTGTGAGTGATCACCCTGCAAGTAGAAGAAATGTTTTAAATTTGACCAGCACATGACCCAGTTTTAGAAATTATTGAACAGAATGATACAGCTTGGAACCTCATTGAAGATGTCAATAATACAGGAGTCTGGCTTCACGGCAACAACTTGCATTGCCATTAAACGTTCAATAATATCTTGAAACAAGCCAGGGATGGGATCTAGTTTTCGATCTGAAATTCTTATCAAAGTTCCAATTAGCACATGCAGAACAAAGCATAAAATGATTTCCAATGGTCAAAGAAAACAAATTATTGAACAATGGTCAGGAGTTAGCAAATGCGGACATGCCTTTGGAGGTCCCAGCTGCAGCCTCATCTTCAGGAGGTGCATCAGCAATGGGGAGACCAAATTGAATCATCTCCCTTCCATGCCCCTTCATAGGTCTCTTAGAGACTACAAATGTTTGTCCTGCTTCTTGTCAACAACAAATCATGTATCATTCACATTTATATGCAGGATTGCAGATTTGGGAACTACAAGAACAGTGCTCGAGAATAAACAACTACAAAAAGGAAAAAAGACAAAAATTTTATACGAGTTACTTTAAGGCTCTCATTAGTGTCATGTACTCAGAATTTCTTAGAGCTCAGTGTAAAGTGGAAATGAAGTTTGTCGAAAAAAAATCCATGTAGCAGAAAAATATTTAATCTGAACGAGTTTTGACAATTTGTTTCTACATTAGAAGGTTTATTAGAGAGAAGAGGAAAATCCTGGCTGCAACTTGGTTTACAGAAGTGATGAAGCTCATGCACTAATATTTTTGTTGCTCACTGTTATAGAGTTCATGCCCACACAAATTCAGTTTCTCAGAATCCCCACTGCAAAAACAGGTAGCAACAAGAGAAAAAGAAAATATCAAACAGCCTAATGAAAAAGAAAAGAAGTTCTATTCTTTCTAATTGGTCATTTCTTTTGAACTTCCTCACTGCCTTTCGCTCTTTATGAAGAACAACAAACATGAATGCCACCAAGAGTAGGTTCTTCAATCAGGGTGCTGAACTAACAATTCCAATACACTAAAATAAAATGATACTTTCCTTTTCTTCTCCTAATGATGATATATCAGCTGCAATTAAACAACAGATCATTAATAGATTCAAATAAAATACAAAATATAGTCTTCTTTATGTGCAAGACTCAAGATGACCCAGGAGTCCATAAATCTGTTCAATTAGCATTCTAGTAAGTAACAAGCTATCCCTCATGGTATATGAATTAATATTAGAATGGTGATATTTAGAATTTTTGAGGAAGTTACCATGCATTGGGCCAACATAGATAATAAACCTTGGTCTTTCTGAAGTTAGATTATTTTCATTACTCAAGCATACCTTACTTTTCTAGACGATATCCATCTTGCTAACCTCTCATGGAAGCTCTCCAGTCCTAACAAGGTGACAAAATGAACAGACAATTTTAGGCAATACTAAGTCTGGTATAGGCAGGACAGACACGCATGGACAGCTTTTGCCAGCATTTCAACACACCTCGTTTGCTAAACTTATATTATGGTTCGACATTCGGTAAACACCTGGACCTCAGTGAACATGGGTAATACCTTTGTTCAGGCTGCTGTATAGTAAGTATTCTCCTTTTGTTGAGGGGTTTTCCCAGTTACACAGATTTTTACCAACAAATTAATACGTTGATTTTTTATCCAAAAAAGGAAAAAGAAAAAGAAAGTCTCGAGACCAAAATCCAAAGAAAGAAATACAATTTAATTAAATAAAAGAAGAAAACCTTTTGAGCGAAGCCACTTAGTCCATCTGTGTGTTAGACTCATCACAATATATGTATTAAATACATAAAAATTCGTCTTAAGATTTGAAGTTCTTAAAGAAACTTATAAAGATAACTGATCATGCAACCTAACCCTAGATATGGCACCCATTTGATGCCACCTTTCACCACATTCACATCAAAATTCGCTTCAGAGGACAACCACAGAAAATTGATTCCCCTTTAGTACCTCATAATTTTGAGAGCATATGGGTACTGAAGAAGTGTAACTGAAAAGAATAGAGCAGCATTCATTTCACGAGAAACAAGTGTGACATTTTATCATACACGAAAAATACAAATAGACGAAATGCTTTATTTTATGATTCCAGTATTGGTGCCAAAAGTATATTCAACATGGATGCAGCAAATAAAAGGCATGAAAACAATCCAAAATGAGAGAGAGCGTAAGATGAACTCATGTGACACTTTTCTGTTAACATCATATCAGAGGAGAAAGAAAAGAAATAGCATAATACATGCTGTAAAATTCCTCAAAAGTTGCATAAAGGACTTGCCTCGAAATTCTCCTCTTCTCCCAGCAGCTCTCAAGTCATTTACCAACATAGTAAGTTTAGATACTTCAGAGTTATCAAGTAGTTCTTCATACAATTTCATTCCATCAACAACATTAAACTACCAAAATTAATGGAAAATATTAGCTGAAGACATTAAGATTCAGTGTTTATTTAACTAATATATAAGGAAAAAAATGTTTACTGATGTAGTATAATCTTACTGTTTTTCCATCAAATATCTCTGTACCAACAAAAGTTTTTGGAGTAAGAGTAAGATTCTGCTTCTCATTCACGGTACATTCAGAATGGGAACCATTATCTGTGAAACAAAACCCATCAACAGCAATAAAAGGAAGATCAGAATTTTGTGATGATCACAATAAGCTACATGGCACATGCCTTAGTAAGAAACAGAACTAGTACAATCGTAAAGCACAGGGAATAGCACAAAGGAGGTCCATGTTTTCTATTTATTAGTTAGATTAATAAAATAGAGAAAATGAAGATAAAATATCTAGTTATGCTGACTGTGGCAATTATCAGAATGCATACAGCTTAAAGAACAAAGAGGAGAATTTCCATATCTGTGTCCACATGGAATTAGGTGGTTTTAGGTACTCATTTCAATAGAGGACTTGAGCCTGTAACAATTGGCAGGCTGACTGCTCGTCAGTACACATCAAAGGGTTGTCGAAACACTTAACACATTGTAATGTTGCTGATACCCCCACCCACAAAGAGTAAAACTGCAGACTCACCAGGATACCAGATTCCAAACTACAAGTCATTCCAAGTCCCTAAAATATACTGAAGATGAAATGACAAGTAATAATACAAAATTCAATCAAGTACCTCTTGTGTTGGACACGTGTCCATCCTCTATATTCTCTGACATGTGTTCAGATTTATTTGTCAAGATTGCTTCTCTGCCTTCTGGGCTCTGAACAGAGCTATCTCCTCCAGCTTTTTCAACCAAGCCTGAATGGGCAAGAATCAGAACTTATTAGTTAATTATATTCCATGTTGTACAAGACACAATGCAACCCTAAACATTCACCTCATCTGCAATTAAGAAAAAGTTTATCTGCATATCAGATGAGAACAGACAATTTATAATAAAAAGAAAGATAATTTTCAGAGGACTTTATTTGGCAACCTTTTTTTTCTTTACAATGAAACATCCTTTGGTTAAAAGGAATTCTTCATTTTGCATAATAGAAAACATTTTTCAGTTTCTGAGTAATGTTTGAGGTAATAGTTGTTTTGTTCCTTCTAAGGAAGAATTGAAGAATAACAGAAAACAAAATGCAAAGATAATTTTCACTCAAATTAAGAGGAACTGACCTTGGAATATGATAACTAAATCTTGTAGATCCTTTCCACTCTAAAATCTCAGGCAGGTTAACAGCACAGATTAGTTGCTGGCCTTTCTAATCTCATGTGGAAGTAACAAATAACAGGACATATGATGCTAGACTACCTTTATAAAGGGCCAACATACCAAAGCCATCCCTCAATTGCAACTTACAATTCCAAAAAAACAAAATTGTTTTAACGAGAAAAGGATTTTCCGATAGATCCATCAGGGGAAATCACATAGGAACTATCTAAATCATAACCAGGAGTATCAAGACCATTCATTTGTTCAATGTAGTATATCAGTATTCACATATAATTTTCTTAGGTAAAAAGATTATTATCCAATATAAAACATAAACAAACATTTCATAGTGAACATCACATCCATCAAAATAAGAATTGGTTTCAGCATGCATAGCTACTAATAGTTGTTTTCAATCTTGTTTGCGCATAGTCACTCCCCAAGACACTATTCTTTTTAAAGGAAGTTTTCACTTCATGTCATATTCGTACAGCATGTGTTAAAAATTCTTAGCTTATTATTCCACCAGTAGCTACTGTGATACATACATATACATATGGAAAACACTGCAAACACTATCTGGGTCATATTGTCGAAAAACCTGAGCCCCACATCTAAGGCGATCGGCGAGAGAAGGGGACAGTTCAGCACTACCAAGTGATTTTACCATTTTGATCAACAACCAATCTCAATCCCAATACCATTTAAATTAACAAATAGCTAATAAGTGATAAAGGAATCAATCTACTTACCACAAATACTATCATCCCCTCATCAATATAAATCACTTACACCCTATTCACGGAACATAGTGTACATCCTAATAACCAATAGATCAATCATTCAATTCAAAAGAGAAACCACAAAAACTACCACATATATTATGCAGTCGATATAATCATCCCCAAATCAGAATCAAAACCACTAACTACATCCATATTGTATTATATGAAAACACGGCTGGTGCTCACAAGTCAGAGCACACAAACTCATGAAAGACAAATTCTCAGTAAAGAATAAGAGTCACCTTTTTCCTGCTCCCCACTCTCCTCCTTCACCTCCCCTTTTGCAACTTTAACCTCCCCACTATCCAAATTCTCATTGCCATTCACATTTGAGCCCTTGAAATTTGCCACATGTTGACCACCCTCCTTCCCTTCCTTAAAACTATCCCCTCTTTGTCCCCCTCTACCACTACCACCTCTCCTATACTCCTTCCCCATTTTCCCAGTCCCTTCAAAAGCTCTGTGATGCTGTTGCTGCTTCCCCCAACTCGCCTGTTGCAATGCATAAAGAACCTCATTCACTGAAAAATAATGCTGCATATGCAAAACTGGGTTCCAATTAGACCTTCTTTGTTGTATACACCCAATGACACCATCATATTCCCCAGGTTCTCCCACCACCCTCAGATGATGGCACAATGCATCAATCATCGCATTGGCCGCTGCAAATTCCCCTCTTAACCAGGATATGAACCCATCCCTTTCATCCATTTGATGCAAATGTGGCTGCTGCTGATAATGATGCCACCATTGCTGTACCCTCCCTTGCTGTTGCATCACATCACTACCACCACCACCACCACCACCTCCGTGCATTTTCTCCGGCACCACAACATTCCCAGATGACATGGCCATAACCATACAAACCAAATATATAACTATATATGTCTAAATTATACTATATATACCTTACACCTTTAATTCTATACCCCTCCTATATTAAACTCTTGAAACCCTTTTAGCTCATTGTTGGATGGATCAATCAGATCTGAGGTTTAACCAAATGGGCTTTGAATCAGAAAGCAAATTCCAAAATGAGATTGTAATAGATCAGTTCAAAAAACCCAAAATTCAGACTCAATAGCTGCAGCTAAATTTCGCAAATGTACAGCAAAAAATGTGACTGTTCGTGTGAAAGCTAATCAGAACTGGGTTTAGATCTGGAGTGCGGGAATGAGTGTGACGTCTTGATGTGAAAATAACTCTGTGTATGTGAAGATCTGAGGAAAAGAATGGCTTGGTGACTACGCTGAAAATGAAGACGAAAATCAAATGAAAATGGAAAATGAAGAAGAAGGAAAAAGAAATATGGTGGTTCAAGGAAGCAAGAAAATCCAGTACTAGTCGTAAATGGGGGCTAGTTTTTGCTATATGTCTTCGCTGCTGCTATTTTTCCCCTTTGTTTTTCCTACTAGTGTTAATATTTTACTTTTTCTTATTTTTATTTATAAAGCTTATCAATTACTACTACAATAAAAACAATTTTTTTTTCTTAGTACATATTTTCTTACATCCGTTTCTTAAAAGATGAGTATATTCAATTTTTTATATTAAGAAAAGATAATATGTTTAGTTAGTTCAATAATTTTAAATACATCATCAAATATTATAAAAACATAAATATTTATTGAATTTTGTTGGGTGTAAGAAAAAGGAAAAGTTACGGGAAAAAATATATAAAAAGAAAGTGGGAGGCGAGAGAAAAAACTTTTGAATATCATTCTTTATAATATGACTATTTCATTTTCTAATATATATATATATATATATATATATTTTAAAAAATAATAATAAAGAGGAAACGGAAAAAAACTGAGTTAATATTTATGGCCATGATTATTTTCCATATATCATGGCGATAGAGATTAATAGAAGGAGCCGTATGTAGGATATACCGTGGCTTCGGAGCAGACGAGAATATTCTTGGAGGCTGGGGGTACTTTGGTAATTTCACTGGGATGGGCAATTGTTCACATATCACTTGAGAGGGATATGTGAAAAAAGTTTTTTGTTTTGAATTAAAATGCCTCATTGAATTTTTAATGGGGGCACACTGAATGTGACAACTTCAAAAAAAAAAAAAAAAAAAAAAGGAAAAAAAAATAAAAATAAAAAAAAGTTGTAAGTAATAGAAATTTTAAATTTTTTTCTCGAAGAAATCTAAATTAGAAAAAAGTAAGTATGTTATTATATAATTTAAAGAAAACAGGAAATTAAGGGGAAAAAAGTATTATTAAGTTTAAAGTTAACTTTAAGCACTACTATTGTGATTTTTCTCCAAAAAAAGAAGAAAAGAACTTTAAATACAACAATGATTGCTTTTATTATATCATCGTGGATGATGTGCTCTCAAATACAAAATATTTTTCTAAATAAATTTTTCGGATAAATTATTTCAACAATTTGAATTCTTTTTAGACCAGAATTTTAATTTTGAAAAAAATATTGAGTTTCTTATCTTATGCAATTTATCGTTATTATTTAGGATAGTTTTTTAAAATCTTTTTTTACACCATCATTACTATTTTTGCGAAAGTATAAGATTCCATAGTATAATGAATCTTTAAAGAGATTTGCATATCTAAAATCTATTGATCATCAAGTTATTTCCTGGAAAAAAAGCAACCTTTCGACTAAATGCATGCCTTATACATAGAGAAGAGGTTACCGTGCATATCCAATTGATGATTCCTCTAAACCAACCATTTAGACCTATTCAAAAAATAAAAATATCAAGGGTTAGCAACAATATCTACATGTCTTAACAATAAAAGCATATGTTAGTAAAACATATGCCATTTGGGTTCAAGATCTCCTATTACACTGTCACTCCATGTTATATCAATAGAAATTTAACAAATGTCCCTAAAAGATAAGGTTCGTTTAGGATTTAGTTTATCTTTTTAGGATTTAATATTAAAATTTAATAATTAAAAACTACAAATAAAATTTTATTTATATTTTATTAGTGTAACAGAGAATAATACACAAATATATAACTGGAAATCCAGATCCACCATTTGGGATGAGGATGTTAACAAGGAGTAATGTATCTAGGAGTAAACAAGTAGAATTTATTAAAATTTTATTTAATTAAAAATATATTATCATTGTAGATTGGAACTAAACAAGTAAAAACTTGAAGAGAATTTTTTCTTTTTCGGATTTTTTTTAGCAATCATTTACTATTTAATTTACTTATGTTATGATGAAATCATTTTTAGTAATAAATTAAGGGGGTTATATTCTTTAAAAATATCCTTTGATAATAATTGATCTTTATAAATATTGATCAGATTAAATTAAACATGTTATGTGGAATTTAGTTATATTTTTCAAGATTATAATTCAGTAGTGTTTAACTAAAAACATTAATGTTATTGTATATTTAAAAAAATGTATAAAAATAGTAAGAATTTTTTCAAATAAATTTACTTTACATTGAATTGTTTTTTTATTTGGACTGTCGGAACTATCAATAGTTTTCTTTTTATTGATTAACTTTGAATTATCATTTGATGTTTGGTTTATTTAATTATTCTTGACAGATAAAAAGTTTATTAGATTGTAAATTCAATATTCCTACAAACCCTTCTTTCATATAATTGATATATATATTTATATATATATATTTATATATATATATTTATATATAAAATTTAAGGGTCTACTTTAGATTTGGTTCAAAACCCATGCAATTAGCTCAGATCTCTTACTACACAATTATGTGTCACTGTATGTTATACCAAAGAAATTTAACAAGCCCTCATAAAGATAAGGCTTCCCCAAGGTTTTGTTCATCTTTTCAGGTTTCAATATTAAAATATATTTAAAGATAATAATTAAATATTACAAATAAGATTTTCATTAATATTTTATTAGTATAATAGGAGATCTGAACCCATGCAATTTGATGTCATAATGTATATCAAAATATTTAAAAATTAAAAAAAAAAAAACTAATAAGAAGAATAAAGGATAATTTTAGATGGAATAAGATTGAAATGCATTTTTTTCCCCTCTAAGAATACAAAGATCAAGAAAGATGTTGAAAGGTTTTTTTTTTTTCCAATGATTGTGAAATGGTTGGAACTTGAAAGACTTCTTTGTTTATACGTCTATACAAGACTATTAAAAAAAATATATGATCCTTCTCATTAAATTCATATAAAATGCATTATTGTTATTTTAACTATAGCAATGCACTTATATAAAGTTCATTCAATGTAATTCAACCAATAATATTATTAATTTTTTAAAATAAAAATCTTACTAATATCATGTTATAATATTTTTATTTTATTCTTTTCCTTCAAGAGCCCTTGACACATAAGCAACTTAGTTTTTGTGCAAAATGGAATCATATCTCCTAGTATAAAATTACAACTTTATTAAAAACTCTATAGATAACTTGCAAATGAATTTAAATATATAATTTTAAATTGTAAATTCTATATGATGATCACATATGAATCGTATGGTTTGTATTCAACCACAACATAATGCCAACAAAATAATTTATGTAATTAGGATTGTTTTTGGATCAATTTCCTTTTTTTTTTTCTTCTTTTCCTTAGAAGTGAGATTTGTTTAAGACTTACAATTGCATGTATACATTGTATAAGGATGTCTTCGAAATATATAATTAGGTTGAAATATTCCTCTAATTCTTTTAAAGAATATTCTTCAAAGATTTAGTTATGATTTTCCATTGGACCATTAATTAAACAAAGAATATTCTTCAAGGATTTAGTTATGATTTAGTTAGATGTGAATTGTGTAAATAATGTACTCAGTCAGTTTGCACGCTCCTCTACTATTCACTAGGAATTGCAAGCTTGCAACTCATCAAGATTAAAGTATGCAGTAGGATCGAGTTGAACACATGACATGCATTATGCAAGCTTCACCTCCAAACCACTCAATCACACTCTTGGATGCATAAATTTTGTTTTTTGTTCCTAAAACAATGTGAGTATTGAACTTTCAAATAATTTTGTCCAAACCTTAATATAATTCTCATTTTCATCTCAAATTTTCTGACAATTATTTTAAAAAAAGAGTTAAATACCTCAATGTTAACTATTAAAAGATTAAAGGATTAAAACAAGTAATTGCTACCCATGGTTGGAAGGCCATTGAATATGAAGAGTGAAAATTGTGAGTAGTTCAAAATGTCGTGAGACAATTCATTATATATTAATATAGGTGTTATAATATTAAGTGTGTCTTGAATTGGAGTGTTCTTCTATAAAAAGGCTCGAGAGCTTCTAATATATTTTTGTGTAACACTCTCTAATACACCAATGAAAAACTTACATGTGTTCTAAAGATCAAATACTCCTATTGTTTAGATTATCTTTTTAGGATTTAGTTAATAAAATATATTTACAAAAATAATTAAAAGATACGTGTAAAATTTTTATTAATATAGTAGAGAGTGTCGTACAAAAAGTCTACTAGAAGATCCATAGCCCTATAAAATTGTACATGAGTTGGGTTGAATGTGGTGACATGATCCAGTCCATATCAGGTGTAGGCATTAGATTATTAAATGGAATTTCAAATAAATATTATTTGACAAATTCAGCTTTCAAATAATCAATGTTTTTAAAAGTTGAGCGGACATTGAACCAGATTAGTAGAGAGATTAAGATCATACCAGATTTGTTGGGGTTTTCGAATTTTTAATAATTATTTTTATATATTAGATAATATGCTATACAAATTTATATGTAAAAATCAAAGTCTTTTTTTCTAACGAGATTATATAAATCTTTTTCAATTAAAACAAATGTTATATATATTACTATTAGTGAAAATTTTAATTTTATTAGATAAAATAATTAGGACGTACTTATACAAATAACTCAAAATTATAAATAATTAAAATTTTAGTTTCCTGTATAATCATATTAGGTAAAGAGGGTAATTTTTATTGTACAATAACTGATATATGGATATCAAATGAAAATAATACACTAATATATTCTTGGCAAGATGGTTATTTATCATCATTCACAAATAGAATATAAATACGTACACATTAAAATTAATAAAGTGAAGAAAAAATTATATGCTTGATACAAGATATATATTTGAATCATATATTTATATTCATATTTGGTAAAAGTGCAATTATAAAATTGGCTATATAAATATTATTAATAAAACGATTATAACAATTGTATTACAAAAGAAAACAGTAAGTTATTGTAGCAGAATCAGTAGAAGTCATGGGGTTTTAGCCCAATTCGGTGCAACTTGGTTTCGACATTGCAGACTCGAGGTTGTGCCTAATCCGGTTAGAAGACCATCCGATTAGCGGTTCAACAATCAAACCAGCCAGTCCAAATCGATTTTCAAAACCATGGAAATAATTTTGTCTTAACCTTAATATAGTTCTCATTTTCATCTAAAATTTTCTCATGTTTGTTTCAAAAAAAAGAAAAAGAAAAAGGGAAGCTAAATATTGTGGTTTTAAATATTAAAAGATTAAGGAACAAAAACTATGAGTTATTTTGACATGTAATTGCAATTCAATTGGTAAAGTAATTGTTACCCATGATTGGAAAGTCATAGATCCAAATCTAAAGAACGAAATTTTTGAGTAGTTCAAAATGTCGTGAGATAATTCACAACATATTGCTTTAGACTTTATAATATTGAGAGGGTCTTGAATTGGAGTGTCCTCCTATAAAAGGATACATGAGTTAGGTTTAGAACATAGTCACATAATTCAGTCCATCTAGTTTAGGCATTATAGTATTAAAAAGAATTTCGAATAAACCTTGTTTGACAAATTAACTAAACGGTCAAATAATTTTGTTCAAACCTTAATATAATTCTCATTAACATCTCGAGTTTTCTCATAATTGTTTTTTTTTTTAAAAAGGTTTAATATCCTAATGGTAAATATTAAAAGATTAAAGCATCAAAATAATGAGTTATTTTGACATGTAACCGCAATTCAATTGATAAAGTAATTGTTACCCATGATTGGAAGGCAATGGATCCGAATTTGAAGAGCAGAAATTGTGAGTAGTTCACAATGTCGTGAGACAATTCACTAAATATTGATATAAGGGTTGTAATATTGAGAGGGTTTTGAATTGAAGTGTTCTCCTATAAAAGGGTACATGCGTTAGGTTTAGAATGTGGTCACATGATCCAATCCATATTTGGTGTAAGCATTAATGGAATTTCAAAAAGGATGCATTGGTGTACTAATTATAATGCCCTTGGTAAATATCATGTGGCTTAGTGTGAAGCAATAATAATAATAACATTATTATTTTAAAGATTCAAGGACATGCAACAAGTGTCTTATTAAAGTTCTCAAATTTGTTCACTAAAAATAATTCACAAACAAAATAAAAATATTCACTTTTTTGGGGATTATTAAGTGATATAATAAATTAAGTTTGCAGGTCCTAGCAGAACAGTTGATGTGCTTGTGAACTAGTTTGGATACCGCTAGATTACAAAGAAAAAAAAATTAAGTTATATGTCCTTGTTCAAAATTCATACTTAACTAGGCCAATTATGCTTGCATTGCACAGAGTCTTTGTATAAAAATATGTTAGAAGCCTACATGAATGCTAGGGACTGAAAAATTGTACACTAATTTGTATGTTTTAGATTTTGTTTTCTATATTTTTATCTATCTTTTGAGTGTATTATTTGATTTGTTTGGTGGTTATTTTTATTTTCATTGCTTATCTTCAACCCATATTGAAAGACTAGGGTAAGGGGGGACCATTATTGATCTTTGGGGATGGATATATAGGGAGGGTTAGAAGAGAGATGGATTAAAAATAATAATAATAAAAAGAAAACCTTCATTGAGTATTTAGTAAAAATATATTTCCTCTGTACAGAATTAAATGTTCACATTTCTATTTTAAGTTGTTTTGAAATGATTGTTTCATATCTTAAATTAGTTAAAATTTTCTTAAGAAGTTGATATGGTGAAGTGTAAAGTAAACTAAATCAATTAATTTTTTTAAAATTTGTGAAAGTCAAAATGACACATTCAATTTCGAACGGAGGAGTATATATATTTTTATTTATTTTTCATTTCTATCATTTATGATATCTAATGTCAATTTATGTATCCAAGAATGTGGTTATGTGGTTCAAAGGTGAAGTCTACATAACGCAGTCATGAATTCGACTCAATCTTGCTTCATACTCTAGCCTTTGTGAGTTACCACTTTTAGCGAAACAATCAACAAATATACGAACTGGAATGAACACCTCTAAAAAAAGAAAAAAAATATCAATTTATCATTTCAAGCGAGTTATGAATTATCAAAATGGTTGACAATGATGACATTTAACTATTTTACTTAATCATCTAATGTTCATGTGCTAAGAAAAAAAAAGTAATACTCCCTTTGTCATTAAATACAAGTCATTTTAACTAACTTTTCTTGTTAGTAAATATAAGTCATTATTATTAGTTTCTTAGGTATTTTCTTAATCTTTTACTATATTACCCATATCTTTCTCTTTACCCTCGTCATTGTAGTTACATTAATTAGAATCATAAATAGGATATTTTAGAGAGAAAAAAACTTTCCTTAATTTTCACAAAATAGTGGTTAGTGACTTATAAATAATGACAGAGGTAATAATATGTTTTTCTTAAAACAAAAAAAAGAAAAGGGAAAAGAAATAAAAGAAATGGGCTACAACAAATATTGAATGGAATCAAATCTTCAAAAGCAAAACTAAGGATGGAAATGAATGAGCTTTTCTATTCACATTGGAAGGAGTTAGAAAAAAAAGAAAGAACATGATAATCTAAAACTAAGGAAAATCAAAGTTAACCTTCTAATAAATTTGATCGATTACTACTTAATTATGTAAATCATCCAAAATGAATTAAAATGAGGTAACATTTAAGTTATGAATATTATTGAAATCTTGAAATTTGGAGAATAAAGTTTTGTTACACACATTGGTTATGATAGGATAAAATTTAAACATTTCATTTAGAAGTATTCAATCTTATTTAAAAATATTTTTAAATATTGAAAAGAATTCTTTTGTTTCATATTTTCTTGTCTTATGAGTGTAGAACAAATTCACGAAATGTATATAACAATAATAATGAAATTATTAATAATAACTAGGATAAAATTCGTTTAATGCGCAGAAAATTATCGACAATTGTTGTATAAAGTATAAAATAATAAAATTAAAAATAAAACTGTAGTTAAGAAAAAATATAATTTAACATGTTACCCACTATCCATTCAAATTAATATTTTCTAAAATTAAAGAAATTAAAAAAAGAGTTACTTTCAAATAATTTACAATGACATTTTGAAACAAATCAATTAATTAAATTCATATTGATCAATATAGTTTTTGTTTTAAAATTTCATTATGTTTTATTATATATATTTTCAAATAGTACTATATGTTTAGCCTACATTTTTTTGTACCACTATATTTTAATATTCATTTGACTGGTATTTAAATTATTATTTTTTTCACTAAGAAATATTGTTATCACATTGAATAACTCTTTAGTGTATAATAAAACTAAAAATAAAATGTTCAATATGCCATTCCCCTCCAAATTAATATCTTTTCTAAAATTCAAATATCCAAAAAAAAAAAAAAACGACATTCTTATGAGTAATTTTTGTTAGCATCCATAATTATTTTTGTAAATTTTATTTATATGCATTGCTTTATAAACCACATTTATTTATTACATAATAACTATTTTTAATTATGGAAATATTTAAATAGATTTAATTTATATTTTTTTTATGAAATGTTTCATTAGTTTAAAAAACAGGTAAAGAAAAAATTAATTAATATTTCATTAAGTTTTATAATTTTTAGATTTTTTTTTTTAAAAGTTGGGTCATTAAATATACTTTCCCTTCTTTTTGATTTAATCTCCACCCTACACTAGCTAACTGGCCTGACTGCCTTGCTTTTAATAGAATAATGGATAGATAACACCTTGTACAAAGAATATTTCGTAAAGAAATCAATATTCAATACAAAACCAAATGAAAATATATGAAAGCATATTCCACGTTTATGTTCCTATTAATTTTTATCATATTTAGATTATTCAAATGAATTCAACAATGGAGAGAGAAGATTAGCATGGTGCTTAAAAGATAA
>JAOXNR010000013.1:7723251-7776049 GCA_028571225.1 Parsonsia alboflavescens
TTACCTCACTTGCACTCTTAGGTGTTGGCCAATCTTTGATGGCCTTTACCTTTTCTTCATCAACATGTATTCCTTGAGATGACACAATATAACCAAGAAATACAACATGAGGTAAAAAAAATGAACATTTCTTCAAGTTAGCATAGAGCTTTTCAAAGTCGAAGAATAGTAAAAACAGCCCTCAGGTGACTAGCATGTCCATGTATACTCTTGCTATAAACCAAAATATCATCAAAGTAGACTACCACAAATTTACCTATGCAATCCCTACGAACTTGATTCATTAATCTCATGAAAGTGCTAGGTGCATTTGTGTGTCCAAAAGGCATTACAAGCCATTCATAAAAGCCATGTTTTGTTTTAAAGGCAGTTGTCCATTCATCCCCTTTTTTCATGTAAATTTGGTGATAGCCACTTTTTATGTCAATCTTAGAAAAGCATGTATTACCACTTAATTCATCAAGCACGCCATCTAATCTAGGGATAGGGAAGCGATACTTTACAGTAATTTTGTTAATTGATCGACAATCAACACACATTCTCCACGATCCATCAAGTAAAACCGGTACTACTCAAGGGCGCATGCTTTCCCTAACATAGCCTTTGGAAAGGAGCTCTTCTACTTGTCTTTGTAGCTCCTTAGTCTCCTTCAGATTGGTCCTATAGGCTGCTTTGTTAGGTAATGGAGCTCCCGGAATCAAATCTATTTGATGCTCAATCCCTCTCATTGGTGGTAATGCTTGTGGAAGCTCTTCCAAAAACACATCTTCAAATTCCTTCAAGATAGAACAAACTTCACTAGGAAGAGGGGAGTTAGTATCATCATTAAAAACAATAGATAGCAATGAATGTTTATACATAAGTAAGACTAGAGGCTTTAAGCTCATACAAGCACTCTTCACCTCTCTTTCTTTTGCATATAAACTCATTTTTTCTCCATTTTTCCTCTCAGTTTCTCTCTTGTTCTTCCCACTCTCTTTTCTATCCGGTTTTTGTGTTTTCTCTCCAGATTTTTCAGTCCTTTCCCTCTCAGTTTTTTCCCTCTCACTCCCTCTTGGTCTGCCCTCATTTTCTCTCTTTTCTTTTTCTTCATAAAATTTTTTCATTCTCTCAAGAAGTTTTCCTTGATCCATGTAAGCTTCATGAGGCTTTAAAGGGCTCAAATGTATCTTCCTTTCATCAAATTCCAAAGTATGCTTGTTCTTGAAACCATCATATATCACCTTTCTATCATATTGCCATGGTCTTCCAAGTAACAAGTGTGTTGCTTGCATAGGCACCACATCACAAAGCACCTTATCATGGTACTTTCCCATAGAAAATGAAATTCTCACTTGCTTTCCAACCTTCACTTCACCACTATCATTCAACCATTGAAGCTTGTATGGTTTGCAACATTCACACAACTACCACTATCCACTATGACACTACAACAATGTCCTTGTATCATGCATCTTGAATGGAATAAGTTTTCCCTTTGCAAGTCCTCCTCTCACTAGCTTGTGTGCTAAGTACCCTCCTAATCATATACATTTGCTCATAAAGTCCTTCATTAGGATAAAATTCTTCCCCTTGCTCTTCACCTTCAGCCACAGCTTCTTCCTCGATTCTACCATGTCTTTGTTGGTCAAGATGACATTCCTCTTGTTAGGACATTGATTCGCATAGTGACCGAATCCTTTGTTTCCTTGAGGTCCCCTATTCTCTTGATACTTAGGCTTAAAACCATCCTCCTTTATTGAAAATTTAGGAGCCATTTCAGCTTTCTTAGGCCAAGTATTCGTAGCCTTGGATGACGAATTTCCATAGCCTTGTGAGCTGTAAGTTCTTCCACTTGAACTCCTCTTGTTCTTTAGTTGCTTCTCAATCTTGATGGCTATGTCCACCACATCTTGTAGTTGATAGAATTGACAAATCTCTACCTTGTCGACTATCTCCCTATTCAATCTACAAAGAAACCTTGCAATTGTAGCTTCTTCATCCTTCTTATTGTTGATTCTCATCATGGCTAACTCCATTTCTTTGTAATACTCATCAACCCCCTTGGAACCTTGTTGAAGAGTTTGAAGTTTTTGGTAAAGCTCTCTATGATAATAAGCTAGAACAAATATCTTTCTCATAACTGTTTTCAGCTTATTCCAAGTAGCAATAGCCTGTTCTCTAGCCCTCCACTTGGTGATCATCAATTGTTCCCACCAAGTAAGTGCATAATATGAAAATTCTACAATTGCTAGCTTCACTTTCTTGGCTTCTGGATAGTCATAGCAATCAAATACATGCTTGACTTTGCTCTCCCAAATCAGGTATGCTTCCGGATCGTGTCCTCCCGTGAATGGTGGAATGGTTAGCTTAATGTTTCCCTTGTTTGTATCTCTTCTCCTTGGCTCTCGATAATCATCCTCATGCCGTGGTTCCCACTCTTCTTCCTCATCAAATGCTTCATCAAATTGTTGTTGAAGAACTCTTTCTCCTGGCTGTATCCTTTGCACATTACCTCTTCTTCCCCTGCCTCCTTGTTGAAACTGATTTCGGCCAGCTCTATTTGGGGCTGGAGGAGTGTCAAATGTGTTTACCATCTCATCAACTCTATTGATCTTTGTACCAAGATCTTGTCTCATGGATCCCATGTCCTTTCTAATTGATCCCAACTCCAAATACATCCTTTGTAAGACTTCATTTATGGAAGACATTGCAGCATTTTCCTCTCCCATGTTTGAAGCAATTGATGCACCTGCAACTTCTTTTGACATAATGTGTCCTCAATTCAACTTGCCAAAACAGAAAATGTGTATAATCTCTCACCGCTCGTGTATATCACTCTTAGATTGGCTTTTTCTCACTCTAATGTACTCATCCCTTAGTCTTTTTCCTCTTTTTGCTCATCTTTAAATTCTTAATGTAACTTCAAGAGTAGACAAAGAAAAAGTTGACCACAAAAAAAAAAATTTAAGAAAAAGTTGACCCCTTTTAGGAACAGTAGGCTCGGTATTGATCGGATTTTAAATTTCTCTATTTTGATTTTAAATTATTTGAAAGTGATTAATGTTTTATTTTTTAAAATAGATAAAATTTTAGTTCAAAATTACATTACTAATCTCATTAATTTTAAGATGGTCATCCTCTCATTTTATAATTAATAATTTTATAAAAAGTTGAGTATATGCCATAATTTTTTATCAGGTCAAAATTCAAGGATATTCAATTCTTTATTTAGTTAAAAGAGGAATATCATGGAGAGCAACAAAGTTTATCATACAAAGTACTTTATTTATATATATATATTTATTTATATTTATGTGATCAATATATGATCAATTTCACATGATTATACGAAAGAGAATGAGAACGGATGATATGTATTCATCCATCTCTATAGCAATTTAAAATTTTTAAATGTAGATTTATAACTTTATTCGTCTCTTTAGCGTGTTGCACCACGAAAGGATTTTTTTCTATTGACAATTTCAGAACTTGGAAGGCAGCCATCGCCACGAGAGCCATGAACTTTAGAATTTAGAATATTCGTTAAGTTTAGGGATTGAAATATTTCAACTTTTCATTTAGGTAAGGATCGATTGGGTAATTAATTAATTAATTACTCCAAGTGGAGTTTAGAGAGTGAGGGTAAGAAAGTTCAATTGTAACATTACACCAAACTTGATTATAGAATTACACTAAAATAATTATAGATCGAGTTGTATCCACAAAGACAAAGACGTCATGCATGGCTGCCGGCTAAAGTTTTGTATTTTAAATCATTGGGTTTTTACCCGATTTGGGTTTGTTTTTAAACGGATAAGTATGTGCATTTGTCAAATGCACCACATCACAAGTACACGTGCAGAAACTTCCAGCCCTAGTTACCAGGTTTTGCTGCCTTTTTTTTTTTTTAATATATATGATGGAGCTCAAAGTTAAACACCGGATCATCACAAAACTGTGATGACGTCAATCGACTACAACCTGAGAAGAAATTAGAGTAGGTCATCGAAGGTGAGCTGTGCCCAGGGAAAGGCTCCGATGCTTAAGTCAGTATTACGAAAGTAAACAGATGTAAATAGTTTTTAGAGAGACTGTTCTCTTGTATTTCTTTTTTTCTTGTTTTCATCCATAGACAGTGTATCATTTGATTATATAAAAGAGATCAATTACCTCAGTAATTAGGACTCTGCTATTACGTGACAGAAGGCAATTAGGATAGTTGTGAGATCCTTGAATCTCGCCAACTGCACCTAGAATCATGGAGTTTCCTTGGGTTGAGATATCTTACCATTCACGTCTCTGTCGAGAGTTGCGAGCTCGCTAACCGACCTCTAGACCAACTTCGCAACCTGCCTGTGGACATCAAGGGTCTCTGCCATCTCTTCTGGGAGGTTGCGCTAAGTGGTAGTAGATTCATGGGAGATGTTAGGAGTCATGCACACCTAGTTGTGGCATGGAAGATGTATGAGACGAGTTGGGAGTTATCAGGTCGTGGGCCAAGGTTTGGCGGTACCTCTCTCAAGCTCATTTTAGGAGGTCGGTGACCTTAGAGGTTAGTGGTAGAATGTCGCTGCCCACCTATTCTTGTTGACTTCATGAGTTTGACTTTCATGTATTGAAGTTTGGGGCCTTGGGCCCACTTGGATGAACTTCTATCCGGGTCTTGCTCATTTATGTTGACTTGTATGGGGCATACCCGTTTCTGCCATCATTACTCCCCTTTAGGCCCAACGAGCTCAGAGGCCATGGTGCCTAAATTACCATCTTAAAGTCATAGCCGCTAACAGGTTCGCCGATTCCTTGTAACGGCTATCTTTGGGGTACCTCTCCATTCGTGGCCAGTAGAGAGCTGCAAGTTGGCTTTCAATTTTTCTGCCTCAAGTAGAGTTGCACACACTTGGTCACGGCATAAATGGCATATGAGCTGAATTGGGACTTACTGGGTTGTAGGTCATGGTCTAGTGAGACCTTTTTTATGCTTATGTTGTAGGTGGTAGGAGGTCCATGCCCACCTGTTCCTCAGGACTCGCAGGTCTGACCTTTAGGTATCAAATATTACCATATTTAAGTTACTAGTCTGACCTTCTTACATTAGAAATCACATCTCCATGTCGGGGGCCTGACCTTCAGGCATTTCTAATTGCCATCTCTAGGTCGGGGGGCCTGACTTTCACATATTAAGAACTACCATCTTTAAGTCGGGGGTCTGACTTTCACGTATTAGGAATTACCATCTCTAAGTCGCGACCCTTATAAGGTCAAGCCATTCCTTTGTAACTGCTCGCGAGTCTGACCTTCACTTATTAAGGACTACCATCTTTAGGTCGTGACTCTTGAGAGGATCACATCATTTTCTGGTAACAGTTATTTCTGGAAGGAGATACTTTCTTTGGGTTTTTGGAAAGCTGGCTGTCCAGTTCAAACGTGGACAGTTGCCTTGCTTCAGTTTTAGGGAGAATTGAAACGTTTCCAGTTTTGGAAAGTCATCACTCTTAATTCAAGAAAGTTACTCCACTTAAATTTTGGGAAGAAATTGACTCGTAAGTTTCCGGGTAAATGCCCAGTTTCAGCTTTGGAAGGTTACCCTGCTTTGTAGCCCGAGAGATTCCTTATTCCATATAAATTAGGAGTCTTAGAATTTTTAGAATTTACCCAAACTTTCTCACAACTTGTTTGAACTCATAGAGCTTTCTGCCTTAAATTTTCTTCCTTCCTTCTGCTTGAGCATAAGGCTATTCAAGGCCACTTCCCCTTTTCATCTTCCAAGATTTCACCGAGTGAGTTTTCTTCTCTTTTCTTTTGAAAAATTACATCTTTTCGAGTTTTTTCCAGTAAACTCGTGATATCGATTTCAACGTCTTCTGAGTCTAACACTCCCTCCCTTCATCTTGCGGAAACAGCTCCTTCCCATTCTTCTTTTGATTTGGAGAATGGGGTTTTCTATTTGCATCTAATTTCTGTAAAAGCTCCTCTAGTTAGGAGTGAAACCCTCGAGCTTCCTAAAAATAGAAGCTTCTTCTATTCTTTGGCCTTATGAAATTTTTAACATTAGTGGAGAGTTGGGGCTGGGAAAGGGTGAAATAGTAGTTGCTACGGAGGATGAGCACCCCTACAATAAGAGCGAGGATTGCATAGTCCTTTATCTTTCTTGCGTCAAGGATGGCATCCTCCTCCCTTTCCTTCATCCGCTATTTCTTGATATTGCCCACTTCTGGGGTTTTCCCTTAGCCCAACTTGTTCCAAACTCCCTTCGGACTATGGTCGCTTTCATAACGACCTGCCATCTCTACAAAGTTCCAGTTTCCTTGGAGCTCTTTAGGAGCTTTTTTAAACTTGGGGTATCATCAACCTCTAAATCTTCAAAGGGTTATCTCCAGCTTAACCCGAGGCACAAACTAGTAGATCCTTTTCAATCCTCTGTAGAGCAATGGAATTACCTTTTCTTCTTTACTCGTTTTCCACCCCATTTGGTTCGATTCAACCTACCCAGATTGGAACCTGAACCGCTCATTTTTCAACGAGCTCCCTGACCTATCCCATGACCAAATCGAGCATAGAGATTTTTTGATTGACTTGGCTAAGTCTGGTAGAGCCAAGGTAGGGTGTACAGCCCCAGTTTGGCCTATGACTTTCCTCTGTCCTAATGGGCTAAGGAGCCCAGCAGAGCTTGACCTCCCTTCGGTTAAGGGAGCTCTGGGGATATTCCTCCCTGGTAGGGAGCTTTTCATTTACTGATGTTTTCTTTTATCTATTCATAATTTTATACTAACAGTTTTTCTTTTTCCCTTATCTTGGCAGAAATCAGAATCACGACTTGGATCTTTCGCTTTGAACCTTCGCAGGCTCCTTCCGGTGGAGCTCGGGGCACGGCTGGTACCTTTTCTGCTACAGCCCCTGTTGTTAGCATTCTTGTTCCCTGGGGCAAGGGGAGACAAGTAGTAGCTGCGAGGACTAGGGGTGTTTCTAAGCGAAGTTCGGGGGCTATCGGGATGAAAGCGTCTGACAGGCATATCAAGATTCCATCTTCAACCTCTACACCCTCTTCCCAGTCGGTTAAGAGGATTCCCCTGAGCTCAGCTGCTAAGGGGAAGGCTCCCATGACCTCAGAGTCCAAGCCTGCATTTCCGGGTTACACCACTGAAGAGATCGCAAATACCTTTAAAATTTTGGGAGCTACCACCCTAGCCACTCATTCCTCTTAGGAGACCGTGAGATGGGTCCTTGATTTAGCCATGGAGGCCTCTGACTTTTTGCTCCATTGGCCTCACTCTCAATCCTTTCTAATGGAGTGCGCTCCTTCAATTGACCGAGAGATCTGTCGGTAACTAACGGATGAGGAGATTGACAAATTTGGTGCCTCCCTCTACACTGTGGTGAGTTCCCACGACCTTTTGCAAATTCGTAATTGGTCTTGTCTTGTTTTGATTTTGGTAGTGACCTCTTTCGCTCTCTTTTGGAGCACATCCTCTTTGGGAAGCGCTTGAGAAGGTAGGCCGAGAAGGCTAGAGCGGACAAGGAGTTTGCCTCTCTTATATTTGAGCTCTAGGACGCTAAGGCTCTCCTGGAAAATATTGAGCTAGCGGCTTCTGCTAGGGAGGCCTATGCCTCTGTTGATAAATCAGCCAGACTTCTTTCTAAATGCAAGGAAGATGTCGATGAGCCTAGAGCCAAAAGTCAGGACATATCCAAGGTGCTGGAGGCAAATCATAAGAGGGTTTCAGAGCTGACTGACTCCGAGATCCTGCATAATGAGCCCATCCAAGAGCTTGAAGCCAAGCTAGAGGAGTTCTAGGAGCTTCGTGATGAGAATGGCAACCTCTCTATGAAGAGGCTCGAGAAGGTTCTAGGCTCTATGTGGAGACCTTGATGAAGCCTCAAATGATGGGGGTATATGTTGAGGTGATTAATGAAGTCATGAAAACTTACCCCGAGATGAAGACCAGCTCTACATATGACGCTGCACTCTATCATCCGGAGCTACTCACTCCTCTTCCTTGGTGTCAAGAGGATCTGAATTAGACTTCTCCAAAGGAGGTTGTTACTGCTGAGATCCTGGCCCAAGTTAGCCAAACTGATGAGGGCCCCTCGAGAAAGGGAAAAGAACTCGTGGAGGGAGCTCCAGAGGTCGGGGTCGCAGAAGTAGAGGTCTTGGATGTCACTACTCAAGCTATGATATCCCCTGAAGGTATTCCCTTGTTCTGTATTGTAGATTCATTTCAAAAAATTTATCCTCGCCTCATGCATACCTATTTTGGAATAGGTACGTAACCTTTTCCAGGACACTTGTCCATTTCTGATGTAGCTTTTTTAGCTGACCACATTTCCTTCTATTTTGTAGGCCCTTCTAATGCTGTTGGGACTGGGACAACTGCTGAAGAGGGGGTTCCACCAAGTTGCTCTGAGCCAATTGACATCCCCGAGGACTAGGGTGATGAAGATAATGTTCCCCTTGTCCAGAGGCAGTAGAGAGGCAAACTTGGGGATGCTCTGTAATAGAATTAGGGCAATGAATACTCAACTCTTTATATTTTCTTCACTGCACTAGAATATTCTCAGAGGTCTGTTTGTGACCTCTGTTTTCTATAACAGCTTTGTTTTTTCCTTCAATGTCTTGCATTTACATTTGCTAAGAATTTTGTCTTTACTCTTTGGCACTTTGAACTTGAGGCAAATAACATAAAGTGAAGAACTTATAAGCTTTTAAAAAAGGAATAACTTATCTTTCATTCTTGTCTTGATCAAAATAAAAACTGGTAGGATTTCTGAGGTTGCCATGATGCCCGGCAAGGTCTTTTTAATCAGCTTCTTGAGGTCTGCAATGTTTTAGTCAGCTTTAGGCATAGAACTTCTTTAGATGGCAAATGTTCCAAGGTCTCAGGAGTTGTCTTCCTTCAAGATCAGCGAGCTTGTAGCTCCCTCCTTTGTGAGCCTGTTGGACTATATAAGGTCCTTCCCAACTTGCTTGCAACTTGGTCAGTTGACCTTGTTCGCCAACGTCTGACCTTTTGAGAATCATTTCTCCAACGATGAAATGCCTTGTTTTCACTCTTTTGTTGAAAAAATTTGTCATTTGCCTTTTGTGGGTCCTATCAGCTTCCATTGCCTTGTTTTTACCTCTTCAAGGAGGTCAAGTTCTGCCCTTCTCTTCCCCTCATTTAGGATTGAATTATATTCAGTCAATCTTAGTGATTTCATGCCAACCTCGACCAGCATCAATGCCTCTACACAGAAGCATAAGTTGAATGGTGTTTCTACTGTAGCCTTTCTAGGTGTTGTTCTGTATGCCCATTAAAGCAAGCTTGTGACCTTCTTTCTCATGCTCAGTGAATCTTTCCTGGAGTCCTTCCAAACTGGTTCTGTTTGTGACCTCAGCAAGCCAGTTAGCTTGGGGAAGAGCTATAGAGGTTAGCCTTTGTACAATGTTCAAATTTTCGTAAAATGTTTTGAACGGGTCGCCAATGAATTGTGTTCCATTATCTGAAATTATAGCTTGGGGGATCCCGAACCTGCATACAATGTTTCTCCAGACAAAAGACTGGACTTTTGGTGATGAGATGGTTGCCATTGGCTCTGCTTCAACCCATCTGGTGCAGTACTCTACAGCCACGATCAGGAACTGAACACCCCCCACTCCTTTTGGGAAGGGTCCAAGGATGTCAATGATCTAGATATCAAAAGGTACCGACGCTTTGATGAATTGATACCTTGTTGGCGACACATGTGATTTGTTCCCATAAAACTAGCAGCTAATGCATTTCTGTATGTTCTTCTCAATGTTTGAAACCATTGATGGCTAGTCATACCCCTGTTCTTAGTATCTTTTTGGCCATGGTCTTTGCTCCTATGTGTGATCCACATATTCTGCTATGTACCTCTTCAATAACATATTGCCCCTCTCCTTGACTTAGACATTTGAGTAATGGCCAAGTTCATGACCTCCTGTATACCGCATAATCTCCGATTAGGACGTAGAGAGGTGTCCATTTTTGCACTTGGTGAACTTCTTTTAGGTCCTATGGGAGGTCGCCATCCTTGAGGAATTTGTAGATTGGATAACTCTAGTCTGCTTGATCCTTTATAACCAGGCTCTCGTCCTGGTTTATGCTTGGAGAGTACTATTGTTCTACCAACAACTCTGCATTCTTTCCTGCTATCTCTAGATAGACTTTGGATAGTGCGCCTGCTTTTGCATTTTGCTCTCTGGCTATCTGCTCGATGATTAAATGCTCAAGTTTGGATGTGATATCCCTTGCTCTTTTGAGATATTTGATCACATTGTCCTCTCTAGATTTGTATTCTCCAGCAACCTAGCTGGCTATGACTTGAAAATCTGTTTTAACGTGCAATTTCTGCACATTGAGAGCTTGTATAATCCTTAGACCTACTAAGAGAGCTTCATATTCAGATTTATTATTCAAGGTTGAGAAGTTGTACTTCACAGAGTAAAGGATTCTCACTCCCTCAAGGCTGATCAATACTATCCCCGTACCTGAATTTTCCTTTTCTGTTGAACCATTTGTATACATTAGCTTGAGCTTTGATTTCTTTCCTTGGCTCAAATTGAATTTGATATCCAGAGAGCTCGAGCGACCACTTCATCGTTCTGCTTGACAACTCAGACTTGGCTAGAGCTTGTTTTAGTGGTAGATTGGTTAATACTCTTATCGGGTAAGCTTCAAAATATGGCTTCAATTTCCTTGAGCTAATAATAATGAGCCATAAGAATTTTTCGAGTCCTGACCTTTTTATCAATAGCACTGAGCTGACTGCTTTCTCTGTTGCATTAAGATACATCAAGATTTCCTCTCCTGACCTCGGTGAGACAAGTTGAGAAGGCTGACCCGGGGAGTCTTTCAAGTAGATAAACGCTACTTGGCAGTCCTCGGTCCATTGGAAGTCCTTTGGCTTCTTTATGATGTTGTAGAATTTTTCTCCTTTGTCCACCATTTTGCTGATGAAGCACCCCAGTGCTACCATCTTCCCTGCTAGACAATGAACCTCCTTGACATTTCAGGGAGGTTCCACGTCCAACAGTGCTTTTATCTTATCTGATTGGCATCAATGCCTCTTTCAGAGATCATGAAGCCTAGGAATTTACTTGCTAAAACTCTGAAGGTGCATTTTTTTGGGTTGAGCTACATGTGGGCGGCCTTCAGGGTTTGGAAAGTCTCCCTGATGTTGCTAATGAAATCTTCAGAGGTCCTGGACTTAATCACTATGTCATCGACGTAGACCTCTATGTTCCTCCTGAGCTAGTTTTTGAACACCTTATGTAGAGCTCGCTGGAATTCTACCCCTATATTCTTTAGGCCGAACGGCATTTTTGTGTAGCAATAGGTTACGACCTCTGTGATGAACGAGATCTTTTCCCTGTCTTCCACTGCCATTAGGATTTGGTGGCACCCTTTGTACATATCCAAGAAACATAGCCATTGATACCTAACTGTCGAGTCCACTATTTGATCTATACTTGGAAGTGGAAATGAGTCCTTTTGGCAAAATTTGTTTAGTGTGGTGAAGTCCACACACATCCTCCATATCAATTCTTTCTTTGGGACCACAACTGGGTTAACTAGTTATTTCGGTTACACCACCTCTTTCAGAATTCCTGTGTCGAGAAGAGCTTAGACTTCTCGAGCTATGACCTCATTTCACTCGGGGGCGAAGGTCCTTTTCTTCTGGTTTATTGGCTTGACCCCTAGTTTGAGTCTGACCTTGTGTTTAGCAATTTTTCGGTCTACTCCCTCGAGGTCGCTAGGCTACCAAGTGAAGACCTTCAGATACTCTTGAAGGAATCAACAATTTTCCCTTTGATTTTAGGAGGTAATACTTCTCCTACTTTTATCCCTTTCTCAGGAATTTTGGGTTGAGAAACACCTTCTTTCCTCTACCAGCTGCTTGGATTCTATAGTCATTTTTCCTTTTCGAGAGGTCGATGCAATTTTCCTTTTCAAGCTTCAGTGAGCTCTCCTCGTTATCTTCAGTAAGGTAACATTCTATAGTGTGTTGTTTGTCCCCCTTTAGGACAATCCAAGTGTCTTTGACATGGATTTTCATGCTGTAATTAAGTAGAGACATTTCTACACTTAGGTCCATGACTCCCCTTCTGCCCAGGATTGCAATGTAACTTCCAGGGGCATCGACCACCATCCAATCCATGACCTCAGTGACCTCCTTACCATTTACATGAACTATCATTGGGACTCGAGAATCCTGTCAGCATAGGTTGTGCTGCCGTTGAAGCTAGTTAAAGCTGTAAGCTCTTGTCTATCCCCATCTGGTCAAAAGCCTTCCGATATAGGACATTCAATGCACTTCCAGTATCTACCAGTATTTTGCACACCAGGGAGTCTCGGATTTGGAGGGACACTGTGAGGGTTCTAAATCTTCTCCTCGAGCTCGCTTTGAAATCCTCTCGATGGCATTTATTTCATGCACAGCAGGTCACTGATTTTGAGGGGCTGCTGGTGGCTGATCAGAAGGGCTGCATTCCTAGCCAGGAACTCTTGCAGGTGACTGACATAGTCGGAAACAGAATCTGAAGATTTTTTCTTGTTTAGAAACTTGCAAAACAAGAAAAGATAAAAAAACCTGATCTAATTTTGCTTCTAATCAAACTTCAACGCAAGTAGTTAGAAGACAAAAATTAAAATCAAGCGAAAACGAATTTTCGAAACAGTCAAAAATCGCAAAAGCCGAAAAGAGGCAACTTTAATTCATCAAAACTCCCTCTCCAGCTCTTAGACATTCATTCTTATTTATAATAGTAGCAGTTCTGTGTTCCTAATCAGACTAGGAAATAGAATCCAAGTAAACTACTAAAGCTAAATATTGTTTTCCTAATCAGACTAGGAAATAAAAAAAATCAGGAAGAAAACAATAAAAAAATAAAACAAGTTTCTAAATAAACAAGTTCTGTGTTCCTAATCAGACTACTTCATCATTGAAGTGACCGTAGTTGCTTCTTGTTTTCTCTCCGAACTTCTGCTTGATGTTGAAGAGGTCATTGATATCCTTCTCACACCTTGTGCTGCTCTGATAGTTTTTCAAGAACAATTCTTTAAGCTGTGTCCAGCTTGAGATGCTCGCCTCTGGGATCCCCTTGAACCAGGACTGAACCTTTTTCGTCAGTGTTGACCGGAAAGCTCTACACTTGACGTGGTCAGGGTACTCGAACATCTCCATATAAGACACATATTCATCTATGTGCTGCAGAGGTTAGCCTGAGCCATCATATTTTGCCTCCAAGTATGGGGCTTTGAATCGTAGTGGCATTCAGGATGTTTGGATGCTGTGGACAAACGGTGAAGGCTAGATAAGGTCCACATTACCTGCGTATCCTGATTAGATGGGGGAGTTGCTCTCCTCAGTGGATTGAGGGCTACCCCTCAAGCATTATCGCATGGAGTTTCGATCAAGCTTCATCGAGGTGGTATCCTTACTCCAAAAGGAGTTCATAGCGAGCTCTCCTGCTCTTCGAGACTTGGGTACTCGGTTGAGCCTGTCCTTGAGGTCATGACCTCTTCCATTGTTCAGGGTTTCCCTAAGGTTGGTCACAGGTTGTGTTCTTGTCCGCTATGACCTTTCTTGCCCTTGACCTGTTTCCCGACCCACTTCATGAGGTCGGTGGTCATTCCTCGTTTCTGAAGGTAAGGGCTGGCTAAGCTGTGTACATTTTTCCTGGCCTCGGGGTGGCTGTGAATCTCTTCAGGAAGGCACTAGAATGCATCCAGTGGACATATAATCTCATCTGCCGGATACCCTCTCTTGGGCTGGCATTATTCATTCCAGTAGGGTCGTTGGAACTGATATCTATGTTCTCCCGAATCTTTGTGGCCTGGGATTATTGTCATTAGCAATAGGAACAGTACTCCCCTACTCAATTCTCTCTTGCATAGGTGGTGGGTTCGTTAGGGCCCTCTGAGATGGACCAGACTATGATGGCCGTGGCGGTTCCTATTAGGCAGCCAGGGCTGGGCTAACATTCTCCTCCAGGGGCTAGGCTTCAGGCACCGTTTCATTGATGCGCAGCTGGGTCCTGCTAGGTGGTCTGCCCTGGTGCATTGGTTGAATGCGTGTAGGCTATGATTGAGTCATCAGGCTTTTTTATTTATTTTGTGCGGGGAAGAAAACTAAGCTTTTTTGTCTAAGTTCCGACAAACGGCACAAGAAGCGATGGGGCTCAAAGTTGAACACCGGGTCATCCCAAAACCCTGATGACGGCAATCGACTGCAACCTGCGAAGAAAGCAGAGTAGGTCACCAGAGGTGGGTTGTGCCCGGGGGAGAGCCTGATGCGTAAGACAGTATTCCGAGAGTAATCAGGTGTAATTAGTTCCCAGAAAGACTGTTCTCTTGTGTTTCTTTTTTTCATCGGTAGACTGTGTATCATTTGATTATATAAAAGAGTTCAATTACCTCACTGATTAGGGCTCTGTTATTACATGACAGTAGGCACTTAGGATAGTTGCGAGATCCTTGAATCTCACCCTATACTCCTAGAATCGTGGAGTTATCTTGGGTTGAGATATCTTGCCATTCATGTCTTTGTCGAGAATTGCGAGCTCGCTAACCGACCTCTAGACTGACTTCGCAACCTGCCCGATGACATCTCTTCTGGGAGGTTACACCGAGTGGTAGTAGACTCATAGGAAATGTTAGGAGTCGTGGCATGGAAGATGCATGAGACGAGTTGGGAGTTACCAGATCTTGGGACGAGGTTTGGTGGTACCTCTCTCGAGCTCATTTTAGGAGGTCGGTGGTAGCAAGTCGCTACCCACCTACCAGTATTTTGCGTCGTTAGTCTAACTTTCAAATATTGAAGGTTGGGCCATAGGCCCAATTGAGTTGACTTCTGTCGGGGTCTTGCCCCTTTATCTTGACTTGTCCAGGGTATACTCGTTTCTCCCATCAATATATAAATATATATATATATAATTAATGGTGGTGCATTTTGCAAATATACAATCCTTAAAAACTTATGTCAAAATGCGACTTGTGGGGTGGTACATTTGACATCCATAGACGACATGCATGCATAAAATGGATATGTTTTCAGAGTCCATTTTAAAAATGGAGCCAAATCAAGTAAAATCCCTTAGACATTATGCGTGGATATATCGAAGAAGATTGGGGGGAATTATAAAGGTAAGAAATTTTAGTTAAATTTGACTAATTCCTTAGATTAGGCATGTAATTTAACCATTTTAATAGATATTTAGAGTAATTAGAACCATTAATTTAGTAGAATGGTCATATTATTAATCTCAATATTGCAACTGATGGGTGAAACAGGCACAATCCAGACAAGTAAATATAAACAAGCAGGACCCGAACAACAGTCAACCCAACTAGGCCAAAATCCCCATACCTTTAATACCTGAAAGGACGAAGTCAACGAGGATGCGTGGGCAGCAACCAGCTACCACCAACCTCCTAGGTCATCGACCGAAACGTAACCTACCTCCTGAATGAGCTTGAGGAAAGGTCTTGCCAGACCTCGATCTCCAACTTGGCAAGCTCTGATCCAATTTATAAATCTTCCATGCCACGAAAAACGGTGTGCGAATCCTAACAACTCCCAGGAGCCAAGGATCACCAGGCTCGACCTCACCAGAAGAGATATTCGAGACTCTGAGCATCCACAACGAGATTGCGAAGATGATCTGAAGGTCAATTAATGAGCTCATAGCTCTCAACAGAGACGTGAATGGCAAGATCTCTCGTCCCAGCTAAACTCCATGATTCTAGGAGCAGTTGATGGGATTCAGCAGAATCCCACAATTATCATAATGGCCTACTCTTACGTACTAGGGAGCGACAATCCAGGAGGTAACGGACATTTGCCTCTACTTAATAAAAACAAAAACAACTGGTCTGGGAGCAGGACAGAAAATCACACTGAACTTGATAGTTTTCTGGGAACGATCCTTCACCCTTGATTATTCCTTGGAATGCTAACTTATGCATCGGAGCGCTTCCCCGGGCGAAAGCTCACTCCGGTGACCGTTGCCTTCATTTCTCAAATGCTGACCGTGGAGCTTCATCAAGATCTACGGGGTGACCTAGTGTTCAGTTTTGAGCCCTATCACTTTTGGGGCCATCTGCGAGGAGAAGACAAATAAACAATCCTGATGACTCGGTCTCAACCTTCATGTGCTCAAACACCACGTCGTGGCAAGCCACGTAGCAGAACACAACTGTGCACTAGCGAAGTGGTGCCCGAAATGCCACCTCTAGCACAAACCGCAAATAATGATAATCCTGGCCCTGCCACTCAGTAGGATCAACAACGGATGGCCAAGCATTGGTTGGTCTCAAAGGGCCCCGGCAAGCCCTCCACCTGGGCAAGAAAGGCCTAGGCCAGGACATAATGATCCTACTACCATCAGCAATAATCCCAGGCCACAGAGATCTGGGAGAACACAGATGTTAGTTCCAGTGGATCTCTTGGAACAATTGGTGGTAGCCCTACAGAGGGTATCTAACAGACCAGATTATATATCCACTGGGCGCACTCCGGACCCTTCTCAGAAGAATTCTCAACCGCCCCGAGGTTAGGCGGAGCAAGCACAGCCTTGCCAGCCTCCACCCTCAGATACAAAGAATGACCCCCGACCTCAGGAAGCTGGACCGGAAACTGGCCGAGATCAAGAAAGGTCACGGATTACCCCACCTATGACCTACCTTAGAAAAACCCTGAATAATGGGAGAGGTTATGACCTCAGAGACAGGCTCAACTGAGCAACCATGTCGCGGAGTCAGAGATATTATCCTGATCGAAATGACAGGCAAAAAATCTTGAGAGGCAACCCCCAATCCACTGAGGAGGGCAACTCCCCTAGCTAATTAGAAACAACAGAACACTGTGGACCTTGCCGAGCCTTTGTCCTTTGTCCACAGCATCCAAATTGCCAGGATGCCGCCCGGGTTCAAAGCCCCACACTTGGAGGCTAAATATGAAGGAATAGGGGAGCCTCAACAACACATTAATGAATACGTCTCCTATATGGAGATGTTTGAGTACCCCAACCACGTCAAGTGCAGAGCCTTCCGGTCGACACTAACCAAAAAGGCCCAGTCCTGGTTCAAGTGCATTCCTGAACCAAGCATCTCAAGCTAGACACAGCTGAAAGAGCTGTTCTTGAAGAATTACCAAAGCAACACGAGGTGCGAAAATGATATTAATAACCTCTTCGTCATTAAGCAGAAGGCCGGGGAAAGCACCCAAAGCTACTATAGTCTTTTCAAGGATGAAGCAATGGAGATTGAGCAGAAAAACGAAGCCATCTATATCACTGCTTTCAAACAAGGTTTGCAAGGGGGATATGTAGCCCTTAGGCTGGCCAAGGAGCCAGTAAAAACTATCATGGAGCTGTAGACGCTCCTAGAAAAATTGATCAAGGCTGAGGAAACAGCAATCTAAAAGAAGATCCTTGGCTTCACCTCAGCCCCTGAAAAAGACAATAAAGGCCATCCAAGGAGCCCTCAAAAATCAAAACGGGATAGGAAAGACCCTTACTCAAAAGGAAGGACCTCAAAACAGAGGAGGAAAACCATCCCCAACCTCGTGACTACTCCACTTAAGACATCACAAGCTGAAATCATGGTGGTTATGGAGAAGAGAGGTCTCCTAAAGCTGCCCAGGCCTCTCAAGAGTCTTGTGGCTAAAAGAAACCCAGCCAAATTCTGCCACTATCATAAAGATCGTGGTCATCTCACAGAGGAATGCTTTGACCTCAGGCGTGAGATTGAAAGGCTGATAAAAGAGGGCCATTTACAAGAATTTTTGGCCAAGAATGCAAGTCCAGCAAACCCACCACCGGCAGCTCCGCATAACCAAAAACCCCCAGCAGGTGAGATAAACTCCATCAGAAGGAGGTCCAAGCGAGCTCCCTGACAGTTTCTCTCCGGATTGGCAACTTCTAGGTGAGAAAAATACTAGTGGACATGGGGAGTGCTATCAATGTCTTGTACCGCAAAGCATTCGACTAGATGGAAATTCACAAGAGCTCACTAATGAAGTCAGATACGGCTCTGACTAGCTTCAACGGCAGCACAACCTATGCCAATTGGGTCCTACAAGTCCCAACCACGGTCCGCGTCGATGATAGAGAATTCATTAAGGTTATGGACCGGATGGTTGTGGATGTCCCAGAACTTACAATGCCATCCTGGGCAGAAAGGGGGGTCATGGACCTAAGCGCAGAAATTTCCCTGCTCAACTATAGCATGAAAATCCAGGTTGGAGACACCTGGATCGTCCTCAAAAGAGACAAACAAATAGCTGTTGAATGTTACCTTGCAGAGGATAGCGAGGAGAGCTCAGCAGAGCTCAAGTGAAGGAATGTATTGACCTTGCCAAAGAAGATGACAACCTAAGGATTCAAGCAGCCGGTAGAGGAGAGAAAGTGTTCCTCAACCCAGAATTCCCAGAGAAAGGGATCAAAATTAGAGAGCTTCTGCCACCAAAGGCCTAAAAGAAGCTTGTAGATTCCCTTCAAGAGTATCTGAAGGTCTTTGCTTGGCAACCCAGCGACCTCGAATGAGTCAACCGAAAGATTGCCGAACGCAAGGTTGGGCTCAAGCCAGGGGTTAAACCAGTGAAACAGAAGAAGAGGACCTTCGGCCCTAAGCGTAACAAGGTCATAGCTCAAGAAGTCCAAGTTTTTCTCGATGTTGGAATTTTGAAAGAGGTGGTATATCTTGAATGGCTGGCCAACCTAGTCATGGTCCCAAAGAAAGAGGGGACATGCAGGATGTGTGTGGACTTAAACACACTCAAAAGGTATTGCCAGAAGTACTCCTACCCTCTTCCCAGCATAGACCAGACGGTGGACTCAACAGCTGGGTACCAATGGCTGTGTTTTCTAGAAGCTCACAAGGGGTACCACCAAATCCGAATGGCAGTGGAAGACATGGGAAAGACCTTGTTCATCACAAGGGTCAGAACTTACTGCTACACTAAGATGTTGTTCGGACTGAAGAACACGAGAGCAGAGTTCCAGCGAGCTATGCCCAAAGTCTTCAAAAACCAACTCAGAAGGAACGTAAAGGTCTATGTGGATGACATATTTATCAAATCTAAGACCTCTGAGGACTTCATCAAGGACATCGGGGAGACTTTCCAAACCCTGACAGCTGCACATATGAAGCTCAATCCGGAGAAGTGCACCTTTGGAGTCTCAGCATGGAAATTCCTTGGCTTCATGATCTCGGAAAAAGACATAGATGCCAACGAGGACAAGATCAAGGCCTTGCTGGATATGGAACCTCCCAGAAACCTCAAGGAGGTATAGAGTATAGCAAGGAAGATGGCAGCACTGGGGCGCTTCATTAGCAAACTGGTGGATACAGGGGAAAAATTCTATGACACCATAAAGAAGCCAAAGGACTTTCAATGGACCGATGACTGTCAAACTCATATCCCCGAGGTTAATAAAAGAAATCTGCATGTATCAAACTGCAACCGAGAACGCAGTTAGCTCAGTGCTGTTAGTAGAAAGGTCAGGTTAGCAATTTCCTGTCTACTATGTTAGTCGATTGCTCCGAGATCAAGAGACTAGATATTTGGACCTCAGAAAATTTTGTGTACCTCATTATTGTTACCTCGATGAAATTGAAGCCATATTTTTAAGTTTACCCGATAAAAGTGTTAACGAATTTGCCACTGAAACAAACTCTAGCCAAACCTGAGCTATCAGCCATTACAATGAAATGGTCTCTAGAGCTCTCTGGATACCAAATCCAATTTGAGCCAAGGAAAGCAATAAAAGCTCAAGCTCTTGCAGACTTCGTGAAAGAATACACAAGGGTTCCGCTGGAACTTGCAAGTACCTGTGAAAATAACGTCTGGACAATGTACAAAGACGGTTCAATGGAGAAAAAAAAAATTCAGGTGCGGGAACAGTATTAATCAGCCTTGAGGGAGTGAGAATCCCATACTTTGTGAAGTACAACTTCCCAACCTCAAATAATGAATCCGAATACAAAGCTCTCTTAGCAGGTCTAAGGCTTATAAGAGCTCTCAAAGTGCATAAATTACACGTCAAAACAGGTTCGCAGGTCATAGCCAGCCAAGTCGCTGGAGAATACGAAGCTAGAGAGGACAACATGGTCAAATGTCTCAAATAAGTAAGGGATATCACCTCCAAGCTAGAGCATTTCCTTATTGAGCAGATACCCAAAGACAAAAATGCAGAGGCAAATGCACTATCCAAAATCTATCGAGACAAAGCCAGGACTAATGCAAAGCTACTGGTGGAATAGTTACACTCTCCAAGGATAAGCCTAGATGAAAGCTTGGTGATAGACGATCAGGCAGATTGGTGATATCTAATCTACCGATTCCTCAAGCATGGCGACCTCCTATAGGACCCAAAAGAAGCTCACCAAGTGCGGAAATGGTCCCCTCTCTATGTCCTGATAAGGAATGATGAGGTATACAAGAGGTCCTACACCTGGCCATTGCTCAAATGTCTAAGCTAAGGAGAGGGACAATACTTCATTAAAGAGGTACACAGCGGAATATGTGGATCACACATAGGAGCAAAGACTGTAGCCAAGAAAATGCTAAAGAACAGGGTATTATTGGCCCTCAATAGTTTCAAACATTGAGAAAGACATATAGAAATGCATGAGCTGCCAGTTACACGGGAACAAATCACATGTGCCCTCGACAAATTATCAATCCATCAACTTATCGATACCTTTTGACATCCAGGGCATTGATATCCTTTGACCTTTCCCGAAAGGAGTGGAGGGCCCTCAGTTCCTTATTATTGCTGTGGAATACTTCACCAGATGGGTTGAAGCAGAACCAATGGCCACCATTTCAACACCAAAAGTCCAGTCTTTTATCTGAAGAAACATTGTGTGTAGATTTGGGATTCCCCAAGCTATAATATTGGACAATGGAAGGCAGTTCATTGGCAACCCATTCAAGACATTCTACGAAAATTTAAACATTGAATAGAGATTGACCTCTGTAGCTCATCCTCAAGCCAATAGGCTCGCTAAGGTCAGGAATAGAAAAATCACAGAAGGACTCAAGAAGAGACTTACCAAGCTTGAGAAAGAAGGTCGCAAAACTGCTTGGTCGGATGAGATCCCAAGCATCTTATGGGCATACAGAACAAAGCCCAAAAAAGCAATTGGAGAAATGCCATTCAATTTATGCTTTGGTGCAGAGGCAGGGATGTCGGTGAAGGTCGGCATGAAGTCTTTAAGACTGACTGAATATGGTTCAATCTTAAACGAGGGGGAGAGAAGGGCAGACCTCGATCTTTTCGAAGAGGTCAGAAACAAAGCAATGGAAGCAGACAGAACCTACAAGAGGTAAGTAACAAATTTTTTCAACAAAAGAGTGAAAATAAAACATTTCACGGTTAGAGAAATAGTCCTCAAAAGGTCAGGTGTTGGCAAATAAGGTCAACAGACCAAGCTGCAAGAAAGCTGGGAAAGACCTTACATAGTCTAGGAAGTCCATAAAGTAGGGAGCTATAAGCTCCCTGATCTTGAAGGAAGACAAGTTCTATGCCTAAAACTGATTGAGACATTGTAGACCTCGAGAAGCTAGTTAAAAAGACCACATCGAGCATTGTGGCGATCTCAAAAACTTAACGACAACCTCAACAGCTCAGCATGAACAAAACACAAGTTAAAGCTAAGTTTTTAAAAGCTTATGTGGACATTATGCCTATGCTAGTTGCCTTAGTGCAAAAACTATGCAAGTACATTATGTAATTGTTGAAAGACTGCAAGTATAAACACATAGCATAGATAGAAGAAATGAAGCTATTATATATAAAAAAGAAAAGACAGAAGACCACAAACTGATCTCTGTAGATATTCAATGTGTATGCAAAAATTATATAAAGTGCAAAAACCATGAAGAACTGAATATTTGAAGCCCTAAGCTATTACAAGAGGAAGTCCGGGACAAATTCCAGGAGCATTGTACGAGTAACATATTATCATCCTCCTCCTCTTTTGGAATAGTGTCAGGCTCAGAACTGCTTGGGGGAACCCCTTCTCCACCAGTTGCCTTGGTCGTAGCAGTACCAGAAGGGCCTACAACGTAGAAAGTGGTCAGATAAAAAAAGCTATGTCGGAAATGGACAAGTGTCCTGGAAAAGTTTGAATACCTATTCCAAAATATTTACTCATGGGGCGAGGGTACATTTGAGCAAATTCATTCACACCAAAAAACATGGGAATACCTTCGAGAAAAAACCATAGCCAGGGGGTAGCATCTACAACCTCCTCCTCTAAAGCACAGACTTCTGGGACGACCTCCACCGGCTCTTTTCCATTCCCTGCTGGGCCTTCACCAGCTTGGCCAACTTGGGACAGGACTTTAGCAACTGCATCCTCCTCAGGAGAAGCCTAATCCAGATCCCCCCGACACCAGGGGAGAGAAGTGGCCAACCCGAGGTGGTAGAGTGAAGCATCAAATGCAGGGCTGGTCTTCAACCCGAGGTTGGTTCTCTTAAGGTCATCAATCATCCCAATACATAAGCTCACCATCTAAGGCCTCATTAACTTTTCCACATACTTGTGGAAGGCAGGGATCTCCTTGAGCTTCTTCATTGAGAGGTTGTCATCCTCATCATAGAGACCCTCGAAGTCCTCCAGTTTTGCCTCAAGCTCCTGAGCGTGCTCCTTATGTTGAATTTTGGATTCAGTCAGCTTTGAAATCCCTTTGTAAGCATCATCCAGCACCTTGGACATGGCTTGGCAGTAGGCGGTGGCTTCATTAAAATCCTTTCGGCACTCGAAGAGAAGTCTGGCTGATTGCCCAACATAAGCCACAAGCCTAGCATTCTCCTTTTTCAAGCGAGCTTTAGAATCGTAAAGATCTGAGACAAGAGAGGTGAACTCTTTGTCCACTTTAGCCTTCTTAGCCTGCCTCCTCAGGTGCTCCCCAAAGAAAATGTGGAACTACAAAAGAGAAGACAGGGAAGTCATTGCCAAAAACATAATAAGAATGGGCTTATTGAAAATTGGTAGAACCTCATGAAGACTCACCGCAATGTAAAGGGAAGCACCAAACTTGTCAACCTCCTCATCTGATAGCTGCCGACATATCTCTCAATCATCCGAAGGAGCACACTCTATTAGGAAGGATTCGGAGTGGAGCCATAGAAATAGAGAATCAGAGGCCTCCATTTCAAGATCAGGAGTCCATCTGGCAACATCCGCTAAGGAACGAGCAGCCAAGGCAACAACTCCCAATCTCTTCAAGGAATCCACCAACACCTCAATGCCATAGCTCGAGAATGCTTGCTTGGACTCGAAAGTCACGAGGACCTTCCCCTTGGTAACAGAGCTTGGGGGAACCTTCCTAGCAAGATGGGGAGAAGGTGATGAAGATTCAGAGGAAATCTTGATGGGCCTGTCAGAGTCTTTCATCCCTGCAGCCCCGAACTCCATTTTGAGGCACCCTTGGTCCTCTCAACCACCATTTGTCTCCCTCTACCCCAGGAAACATGGAGGTTGACAGTCGGAGCTGCAACAGAAGAAGCTCCAGCAACTCCCCGAGCACTACCAAAGGGGACTAAAATAATTTCAGAATCATCAAAAATCCCAGCAGGGACCTTCATATCTAACCAAAAAAACAAAGAGAATTATTAGCGTAGGGCCACAAAGTAAGCACAACAGAGGCCTCAACTCTAGCTCACGTACCTTCCATGCCGTGACCAAGTGTGTGCAACTCTACTTGAGGTTGAAAAACAACTAGCCAACTTGTAACTCTCAACTAGAGATGCTAAGAGAAAGGTACCCCCAAAGTTAGCCGTTACAAGGAATCGGCAAACCCACTAGGGGCTACGATTTGAAAATGGTAATTTAGGCACCAATGACCTCTGAGCTCGTTGGGCCTTAAAGGGAGGTAATGATGGGTGAAACGAGCACGACCTGGACAAGTCAACGTAAATGGGGAAGACCCGAACTGGGCCCAAAGGCCCCATACCTTTAATACCTGAAAAGCAGACTCACGGAGTCAACGAGGACGAATGGGAAGCAACCAACTACCACTGACCTCCTAGGTCATCGACCTAGAGGTAACCTATCTCCTGAATGAGCTCGAGCGAAGGTCTTGCCAAACCCCGACCTCCGACCTGGCAAGCTCTGATCCGACTCATAAATCTTCCATGCCACGACCAATGGTGCGCGACTCCTAACTACTCCCACGAGTCAAGGATCACTCGGCTTGACCTCACTAGAAGAGATGTTCGAGACTCTGAGCATCTACAAGGAGATTGCGAAATTGGTCTGAAGGTCAGTTAGCATGCTCGTAGCTCTCAACAGATAAGTGAATGGCAAAATCTCTCGTCCCAGGGAAACTCTAAGATTTTAGGAGCAATTGGCAGGATTCAGCAAAATCCCACAGTTATCCTAATGACCTACTGTTACATATTGGGGAGCAAAAATCTAGGAGGTAACGGACTTTCTCCTCTATTTAATAAAAACACACACAATCTATCTAGGAGCAGGCCAGAAAATCACACTGAACTCAATAGTCTTTCACCCTTGATTATCCCTTAGAATACTAACTTAGGCACTAGAGCTCTTCCCCAAGTAACAGCCCACTCCGGTGACCGTTGCATTCATTTCTCAGGTTGCAGACCGCGGAGCTTCATCAAGATCTATGGGGTGACCCGGTGTTCACTTTTGAGCCTCATCAACAACATTTTTATATAAATAAATAAATAAATATATATATATATATATATTCGGATTTGCTAAGGAAGGCGCGCGCTCCAACCGTTACCGTAACGGAATTTTTGCTCCGCTTGTTTGGCTGCATGAGCGCTGGAGCAACAATTCCGTTATGGTAACGGTTGGAGGGCGCTCTGGAGCGCGCCTTAGCAAAACCGTATATATATTTAGGGTAATGATGTAAAGTGTACAATTAAGTATTTAATGATCAAAGTTAATAATCAACATCTAAACTTCAATAAAAAAAATTTTATAAATATATTTTATACATTATACCCTAAAAAGATAAACTAAACCTTAGGGATATTAGATCAAATTTATTATTATTTTTTAAATAAAAAAAACAATTGACTGTTAATTTTGACGGTTAAAAACTTAATGGTGCAATTCATAAAGAGTGCATATGTACATTCTATAGCATTTTCAATATAATATATACACACACACCAAATAATACTTTTGAATTTTTAATGGATTTTTGTAGAAAATTCTTTAAAAAAAAAAAAAGAGAAAAAATGTGAAGGGCTGGCTGGGGATTGATTATTCATATTCAATTACCAAAATCTTTCTTTAGAATTATTAAACTAAAAATATTCTATTTATATATATATATTCAATGAAGAAAATAAAAAATAAAATTTTATATTCCACGAATAAAAAATTTTTTTATTTGCTCAGTAAACCAAAGTACCTGTAATTAATTGGAAATAGTTAAAACGTACGTTTCAAGGGCATTGATATAACCCAGCCCATTCGGTCACAATTGAATTATGACAAGTTTAAAATGACAAATACATCAAACCTCAAAACAAAACCAAAACAATTTATTTTATAAGCTTTAAGTTAATTTATTTATGTCAGTTAATTTAAGGGGAAAATTGATCATTTTCATCTCCATGTTATGTTTGATTTTGATAGTAAGTCCTTTATAATTTTTTTCAAGTTACATATTGATCCTTTTGATTAGACATATAAATTTTCCAATAAACTGAAGAAAAAAAATCAATTTTTTCACCCCTTAAAAGAAGGGCAAAGTGAAAAGAATACAATTTTTTTTAACTTTATTTTTTCTTAATTAAATCTAAGAGTACATATCGTTACTATGTTACGAAGAAAATAAAGTGAATTTTGTTTTTAAAAAATAAAGAATTTTTTAAAATAAAATAAAAAAAAGAGAAAATAGGCCTGCCCATGCCAGCTACACTCAGCCCACTGTAGACCATTTTTTTTCTTCAAGGAATGATTCTTAACCCCATCTGCCTTCCCCTCCCTTCCCATTATATCATATCATTCTTCAATTGTTGTTCATTTGTTTGCGTCATGTTGTTCCAAAAAAAAGATTTATATCAGTATATGGTATGGAGGAATTTCATAATACACGAAAAAGAGTTGCACTGAACATGGGTTTGATTTTGTAAATATGTACGAGGTAATCCCATCCGTTCCCTCAAAAAGTGATTAAATTTCTCTTCTAAAGACAACCTCTCCCACTACATATTCATATATCACTTCTTGATATATTAATAAAAATTTAAAACTTGTCCCTAAAAGATCGAGAATCTTTAAAATTTAGCTAATTTTTTTATGATTTAGTATATAAAATATATTAAAAAATAATAATAAATTTTACGTGTAAGAATTTTATTAATGTGAAATAGGAGATCGGAGCTTCTCTCTTCCATGTAATTTTGCTTCATATTTCAGTATAAACTTTGCATAAGGGGCCATTAGTAATTTGACTTCATTTCAAATACTCCCGCCAATGTAACTGAGATTTTTTATTCCTTTTTTTTTTACCCCCTTAGTACAGAATACTCCTTCAATTCAATTCAAGCAAGGGCTTTTACGGAACAATTAACTCTACATATCTATAAAATTTATCCAAACGAGGAAAAGATCTTGGCCCGACAATAGGTCCAGATGTAAATTATGTGTTGATCTTTTAATTAACATAAGTTCAAATTTCTATTAGAGTCAAACTTGTGTATAAAGTATCGATTCCTAGCTTGTTATTGCAGCAAGGAAAATTCAGGACTTGAATTGATTTCTGTTCATTAATTTCTCCTGCATAGTAGGGATTTATTTTAAAGATTTCATTTTAATTGTGACGGGTGAGAAATGGACTCTAGATCACCCCACAGATCCTGATGAAACTCAGTGATCAACAGTCTAAGAAATGAAAAGAAAACGGTCATCGAAATGGGTTGTCTTCCGGGGAAAAGCTTCAATGTCTAAGTTAATATATCTAAAAGATATGGAAGGTAAAGATCAGTCTCTGTTAAGCGTAAGAGTTTTTATTCCAAAGTTTCTTTTTAGTCTGTAGCCCATTGTGTCTTTTTGGTTAAGAAGCCCAAAAGGAAAGGTCTGTTACCTCCTGGATTTCTGCTTTGTATTCCGTAACTGTAGGCCATTAGGAAAACCGAGGAATTCTATTGAATCCGGCCAATTTACTAACGATTCACTGGCTCTTCGGGACAGACCTCTACGGATCAGGGGCTGGGTGGTTCTTCGGACCTGGTGCTGCCAACCTTCCTACAATCTCCTCATCTGTGTGGTCTGCACTGACTCTGGCCTTCACTCCTGCTGGGCCTTCAGTTCCTTCGAGCTAGGGTGGTCGCAGAACTTAGGCGGCTTCCCGACGAGGCAAAAAAGGGCCAAGCCATGGTGGAAGAGGACTAGGCCATGATAGGGCAGGGCCGAGCCACGTTGAGGAAGCGAGGTCTATGGCCCACAGAACTCCGGCTGCTTCCTGGCGCAAAGTTAAGGCAACTGAGAAGCTTAGGAGTCCCTCTCCGGGCTCGCCAATAGAGATCTCGACCTCGAGGTCTTACTCGCCTTCGTAGGCAATCCGAGAGATTTTGTAATAGAATAGGACCTTTTAACTTTTATTTTTAGCAAGTACATTGGATATTTCACAGAGGTCTGTTTGTGGCCGTCTGTATTTTTTTTCTTTCTTTTATGCAACTGCTTCATTCTTTTTTGCCAATACTTTGAGCTTCATACTTGCTTCATATTTGCAACTTTTCAGCAATCGCATAATATATTCGAACTTGTTTCAACACTAGAACAAAAATCATAGGCACAATATTCACATAAGTCTTGAAAATTTAACTTTAATCTTGTGCTTTGTTGAATCCAAATTGTTGAGGTCGCTATTGTGCTTGGTAAGGTCCTTTTTTACCTATTTTTTCTGAGCTCAACTGATGATTCAACTAGGTCTACAATGTCTTAGATGGCTCTTAAGCGTAGAACTTCTTTAAATGACAAGCATTCAAAAGCCTTAGGAGTTGCCTCCCTTCAAGGTCGGCAAGCTTGTAGGATCCTTTGTGCACCTCTTGGATTATGTAGGATCCTTCCCAGCTTTCTTGCAGCTTGGTTAGTTGCCCTTGTTTGCCGACATCTGATCTTTTGAGAACCATTTCTCCAATTGTGAAATGTCTTTCTTTCACTCTTTTGTTGAAAAATTTTGTTACTTGACCTTTTGTAAGTTCTATCTGCTTCCATTACTTTGTTCCTGGCCTCTTCAAGGAGGTCGAGGTCTGCCCTTCTCTCCCCCTCGTTCAAGACTAAATTGTATTCTGTCAGTCTTGAAGATGTCATTCCAACCTCTACTGGCATTACTACCTCTACGCCAAAGCACAAACTAAATGGCATTTCTCCAGTAGCCTTTCTTGGGTAGCCTTTCTTGGTGTGGTTCTGTACGCCCATAGTATACTTGGGATCTCATCTAGCTAGTCAATCTTTTGACCTTCTTTCTCGAGCTCGGTGAGTCTCTTCTTGAGTGATTCCAGGATGGTCCTATTTGTGACCTCAGCCAAGCCATTAGCTTGGGGATGAGCTACAGAGGTCAGCATCTATTCAATATTGAGATTTTCGCAGAAGATCTTGAATGGGTCACCAATGAATTGTCGACCATTATCGGATATGATAGCTCAAGGAATGCCAAATCTGCAAACAATGTTCCTCCATACGAATGACTGGACTTTTGGAGACGAAATTACTGCCATTGGTTCTGCTTCAACCCATCGAGTGAAATACTCCACAACAATTATGAGGAACTTTACACCCCCCACTCCTTTTGAGAATGGTCTCTGATATCAATGCCCCATATATCAAAAGGCACTGATGTGTTGATCGATTAGTACTTAGTGGGTGGTAGTTGTGATCTGTTTTCGGGTAATTGGCAACTCACACACTTCTGTATGACTTCCCCAATGTCTGAAACCATTGAGGGCTAATAATACCCTATCCTCCGGATTTTCTTAACAGCGGTTTTTGCTCCGCTGTGTGATCCACATATTCCGTTGTGTACCTCTTCAATGACATACTGTCCTTCTCCCCTGCTTAAGCATTTGAGCAGTGGCCAAGTGTATGACCTTCTGTATACCTCATCATTTCCTATTAGGATGTAGCGAGGTGCCCATCTCCACACTTGGCGAGCTTCTTTTAGGCCTTGCAGGAGATTGCCATGTTCAAGGAATCTATAGATTGGATATCTCTAGCCTATATGATCCTCAATAACCAAACTTTCTTCTTGAGCTATGCTGGGAGAGTGCAACTGTTCTACAAGCAACTCGACATTCGTTCCAACTATCCCTCCGTATACTTTGGATAGATAGTGTGTCTGCTTCTGAATTTTGCTCTCTAGGAATTTGCTCGATCAGGAAGTAGTCAAGCTTAGATATCATGTCCCTTACTCTTTTGAGATATTTGATCATGTTGTCTTCTCTCGCTTCGTATTCCCTCGCAACTTGGCTGGCTATGACCTGTGAATCTATTTCGACATGTAGTTTCTGCACTTTGAGAGCTGTTATAAATCTTAGACCAGCTAAGAGAGCTTCATACTCAAATTCGTTATTCAAGGTTGCGAAGTTGTACTCCACGGAGTAAGGGATTCTCACTCCCTCAAGGCTGATCAGTACAATTCCAGCACCTGAATTCTCTTTCTCCGTGGAACCATTTTGTATACATGGTCCAGATACTATCTTCACAGGGGATGGCGAGCTCTAATGGAGCTCTGGTACACTCTTCTATGAAGTCTGAGAGAGCTTGAGCTTTGATGGCCTTCCTTGGCTTAAAGTTGATTTGATAACCTGAGAGCTCGAGGGACCACTTCATCGTTCTACATGATAGTTCTGGTTTTGCCAGAGCTTGCTTCAGTGGTAGGTTGGTTAAGATTCTTATAGGACAAGCTTCAAAATAAGGCTTTAGTTTCCTTGAAGTAATAATGATAAGGTACAAGAACTTCTTGAGGTCTGAATATCTAGTTTCTGGACCTCGAAGCCAATGACTAACATAGTAGACAGGGAACTGCTGACCTGACCTTTCTACTAATAGGACTAAGCTGACGACCTTCTCAGTCGCAGTTAGGTACATGCAAATTTACTCACCCCACCTCGAAGAGATGAGCTGAGGGGGTTTTCCTAAGAAGTTCTTTAGTCTGTCAAATCCGGTCTGGCAATCTTCGATTCATTGCAAGTCCTGCTGCTTCTTTATGGCGTCATAGAATTTCTCTAATTTGTCTGCCATTTGGCTACTGAAGCACCCTAATGTCGCAATCTTTCCTACCAAACTCTGTACCTCTTTGACGTTTCTAGGAGGTTCATTATCCAGCGGGGCTTTGATCTTGTCTAGGTTGGCATTAATGCCTCTCTCCGAAATCATGAAACCAAGGAATTTGCCAACTAAAACTCCGAAGGCGCATTTCACCGGATTAAGCTTCATGTGAGCAGCTTTTAGGGTCTAAAAAGTTTCCCTGATGTCCTTGCTGTAATCTTCTGAAATCATGGACTTGATGACTATATCACCTACATAGACCTCAATGTTCTGCCTGAGCTGTTTCTTGAAGACCTTGTGCATTGCTCGCTGAAATTCAACTCCTGCGTTTTTCAAACTGAAAGGCATCTTGGTGTAGCAATAAGTCCCAACCTCTGTAATGAAGGAGGCCTTTCTCCATGTCTTCAATGGCCATCGGGATTTGAAGGTATCTCTTGTAAGCATCTAGAAAGCATAACCACTGGTACCCTGCTGTTGAATCCACCATTTGGTCTATGCTTGGAAGGGGATAGGAGACTTTCTGGCAGTACTTGTTGAGTATGGTTAAGTCCACACACATTCTCCACCTCTCTTCCTTCTTCGGGACTAAAACTGGGTTAGCCAGCCATTCGGGGTATACCACTTTTTTCAGAATTCCAGCATCGAGAAGAGCTTAGACTTCTCGAGCCATGACCTCGTTGCACTCGAGGGTGAAGGTCCGCTTCTTTTGTTTCACAGGTTTGAAGCCTAGTTTGAGCTTGACCCGATGTTTAGCAATTGCACGGTCGACCCCTTCAAGGTCGTGGGGCTACCAGGCGAAGACCTTCAAGTTCTCTTCAAGGGAATCGACTAGTTTCCCTTTGATTTTTGGAGGTAAAAGCTCTCCAATCTTGATCCCTTTCTTATTGAATTTGGGGTTGAGGAAAACTTTCTCTCCTCTGCCAGAAGCCTAGATCCGAAGATGGTCGTCCTCCTTTGAGGGGCCAATGCATTCCTCCTGCATGACCTCTGGCGTGCTTTCTTCGCTATCGTCAGCTAGGTAACACTCGGCAGCGGCTTGTCTATCTCCTTCAAGGACGTTCCAGGTGTCACCAACCTAGATTCTCATGTTATTATTGAGCAAGGAGATCTCTGCTCTTAGGTCTATGACCGCCCTTTGGCCAAGGATGGAATTGTATGTTCCAGGGGCATTCACAACCACCAAGTCCATCATCTCGGTGATTTCCCGGTCATCCACGCAGACCGTGGTTGGGACCTGTAGGATTCAATCAACATAAGTTGTGCTGCCGTTAAAACTAGTCAGAGTCCTGTCTAACTTCGTCAACGAGCTGCCGTCAACTCCCATCTGATTGAAAGCTTCACGATACAAGACATTAACAACACTCCCCATGTCCACTGGAATTTTTCTCACCAAGAAGTCTCTAATTTGGAGTGATACTGCTAGGGGTTCTGAATTTCCCCCTCGAGTTGGCTTGGACCTCCTTTCGATGGTGTTTATCTCGCCAACTGGAAATCTCGAATTGTGCGATGCTGTTGATTGTGGATTTGTAATACCTGCGTTCTTCGCCAAAAACTCCTTTCAATCTCACATTTGAGGTCGAAACAATCCTCCGTGAGACTGCCATGATCCTTATGGTAGTGGCAGAACTTTGCTGGATCTCTTTGCACCACGGGGCTTTTGAGAGGCCTAGGCGGCTTCAGAAAGCCCCTTTTCTCCATGACCACCATGATTTCAGCTCCCGACGTTTTGAGATGAGTGGTCACGAGGTCGGGGATGGTCTTTCTCCTCTTTTCTGAGGCTCCCCCTTTGGAGTGAAGGTCTTTCCTATCCCGCTTTGATTTTTGAGGGCTCCATGGATGTCCTCTATTGTCTTTTTCAGTCTCTGAGGTGAAGCCAGGGATCTTCTTCTAGATCACTGTTTCCTCAGCCTTGATCAGCTTCTCTAGGAGCGTCTATAGCTCCTTGATTGTTTTTACTAGCTCCTCGGCTAGTCTTAGGGCTACGTATCCCCTTTGCAACCCTTGCTTGAATGCAGTGATATAGATGGCATCATTTTTCTGCTCTATCTCCACTGTTTTATCATTGAAATGACTGTAATAGCTTCGGATGTTCTCACCGACCTTCTGTTTTATAAGGAAAAGGTTATTGATATCTTTTTCACACCTCATGCTGCTCTGGTAGTTCCTCATAAACAGCTCTTTCAGCTGTGTCTGGCTTGAGAGGCTTGCCTCAGGAATACCCTTGAACTAGGACCTTTTTTGGTCAATGTTGACCAAAAAGCTCTGCACTCGACGTGGTCGGGGTGCTCGTGCATCTCCATGTAGGAGACGTATTCGTCAATATGTTGTTGAGGTTCCCCAATAATATCGTATTTTTTCTCCAGTTGTGGAGCTTTGAAGCCAAATGACATCCTTGTTGTTCGAATGCTGTGGACAAACGGCGAAGGCTCTGTAAGGTCCACAGTGCTCTATAGTTCTTTATTGCTAGAAGGAGTTGCTCTCCTCGGTGGATTGGGGGCTACCCCTCGAGCATTGTCGCCTGTCAATTCGATCGGGCTATAACGAGATGGTATCCTTGCTACGGAGGAGTTCATAGTGAGCTCCCCTGCTCTTCAGAGTCTGTATTTTGCCGATAGCTCCATGAGATGGCCGCTCATTTGAGCCTGTCCCTTCCGTCGTACCCTCTTCCATGGTTGAGGGTTTCTCTGAGGTCGGTTACAGGTTGAGTTCTCCCTCTCTGTGACCTCTCTTTTGCTTGCCCTACTCCTGACCTACCTCATTGTGCAGAGTGTCAGTCCTTGCCTCTAAAGGCTGAAGCCGACTAGGTCGGGTGCATCTAGCTGGGCCTCTGGGTGACCGTGAATCCCCTCGGGGGCGAGGGGGGGTTCGGAGTGCATCCAGTAGATACATAATCTAGTCTGCTGGAAACTCTTTCTAGTGCCGCCACCATTTGTTGCAAGAGAGATGTTGAAACTGACATTCGTGTTCTTTCAGATCTCTGTGGTCTAGAATCGTTGCTATTGACAATAGGACCAGAGTGTCTCTATTGCGGCCTTTCTTACACAGGCAGAGGGTTGACCGGGATCCTCTGGGATGGACCAGACGTTCCTGGCCCCTGGTGATCCTATCATGCACTAAGAGGTGGATTGTTATTGACGGCGGCCTGCGCCAAGTGTGGCAGTTGCATTCTAGCAGATGGCCTGCAACGTCGTGGTGGTTGAACACGTGAAGGCTGAGACTGAGCCATCAGGATTGTTTTTATTTGTTTTGTATTGAAAAAAGGGCAAAGCTTTTTGTTTCAAGCTTTCCACAGACGGTGCCAGAAGTGACGGGGTTAGAAATGGACTCCGAGTGACCCCACAGATCTTGATAAAGCTCGGCGGTCAGCAACCTGAGAAATGAAAAGAAAACGGTCACCGGAGTGGGCTGTCGCCCGAGGAAGAGCTCCAATACCTAAGTTAGTATATCTGAGAGATATGGAAGGTAAAGACCGTTCTCTGTCAAGCTTAAGAGTTTTTTATTCTAGAGTTTCTTTTTAGTCCATAGACCCATTGTGTCTTTTTGGTTAAGTAGTCCAAAGAGAAAGGTCCGTTACCTCTTGGATTTCTGCTCTGTATTCGGTAACTGTAGGCCATTAGGATAACTTAGGAATTCTGTTAAATCCCGCCAATTGCTCCTAAAATCCTGGAGTTTCCCTGAGACGAGAAGTCTTGCAATTCACGTCTCTGTCGAGAGTTACGAGCTCGCTAACCAACCTTTAGACCAACTTCAAGACCTATCCGTGGATGTTGAATGTCTCAAACATTTCTTCTAGTGAGGTCGCGTTGAGTAATCCTTGGCTCGTGCGAGTGATTAGGAGTCGTGCACCGTTGGTCGTGGCATGGAAGATTTATGAGACGAGTTGGGAGTTACCAGGTCGTGGGCCATGCTCTGGTTGTACCCATCTCGAGCTCATTCAGGAGGTCAGTGGTAGTAGGTTGCTGCTCATCTTTCCTTTTTGACATGGTGAGTCTGACTTTCAGGTATTGAAGGTATGGGGCCTTTGGTCCATTTGAGTTGACTTATCCGGGTCATACCTGTTTTACCCATCAAATTGAAATTCGATTATTCTTAAATCCCATGATTTACCTATTTTTCTATAATGTCAAACGGGGATGAACACAATATAAGGTATCCCAAGTCCAATGGTGACAACATATTCAAAAACCCAATAAAGTATGGCAAAATGAGTTAGCTAAACTAGACAGACCCATATTGGTGCAAGAATTATTCACTATTAGGAGTCGTGCACCGTTGGTCGTGGCATGGAAGATTTATGAGACGAGTTGGGAGTTACCAGGTCGTGGGCTATGCTCTGGTTGTACCCATCTCGAGCTCATTCAGGAGGTCAGTGGTAGTAGGTTGCTGCTCATCTTTCCTTTTTGACATGGTGAGTCTGACTTTCAGGTATTGAAGGTATGGGGCCTTTGGTCCATTTGAGTTGACTTATCCGGGTCATACCTGTTTTACCCATCAAATTGAAATTCGATTATTCTTAAATCCCATGATTTACCTATTTTTCTATAATGTCAAACGGGGATGAACACAATATAAGGTATCCCAAGTCCAATGGTGACAACATATTCAAAAACCCAATAAAGTATGGCAAAATGAGTTAGCTAAACTAGACAGACCCATATTGGTGCAAGAATTATTCACTATTAAGAAAATCAGAATAATAGAACAAAGGATTGACGTGAATCACTTTCTTGAATTGAATATTGCTTTCCTAATGAGAGCAAGTTATCCCAAAATACAACAAAGCCTACTTAAAAACACTTTAATGAAATAGAATAATTGAACTCTCTGCTTTATAATATATTTTTCTCTTATTAATCAATAATGAATAAGTCCCTTATTTATAAAAATTAAATAGACTCTAATGAAAGGTTATCCACATTCAGAAATTGTCTATAGACACAACTTTTCTTTAAAAAAAAATCCTGGTTAAAAATACGTAAAATAATATTATAAACAAAATTTAAGGTACTTTTCATTTATTAAATTAACAAACTATTCAACATCCCCCACTAATTTGTTAATATCAAGAATTCATTGTTCACAATAAAATATAATGCATACAAGAAGGTGTCTTATATAGATTAAACCTTCAATTAGTGTAAGTATCGTAGGATGCTATTGAAGTACATGGTGTCCTAGGATTAAACCACGACTCCGTATTATTAGGATTGAAAATACTTCCACACATTATATTTATTTTATTTCCACAAAGTTTCTTTAAGGCTCCTGGCAAGTTTGAATGGCCATGTGCTAGCAATCCCAATTTCTATGAATATTTACATGAGTAAAACCCTCTGAAACTCATGTTGAAGCAGCAGCACTTCATATTCATATAGTTGGAGTTCTTTATTATCTTTTATTTTAGACAATCTTTACCAGACTCCATTAAGAGATTAAACTCATCCTCTCAAATAATATAAGCACTAACAATTGTTATATATGAGACTAATTAAGTGCTAAATTACCATACACTTATCAATAACTTCTTGTTACCCATTGAACTTCACGAATAACCGATTTGATTATTTGAAGTTGGATTTCCGTCATTGGTGTCTATAGGGTTATATTTTAGCCCCATATTACAAGTAGTCCTCTACACTTTGTCTCGTGACAAAGCTTTAGTTAGAAGATCTGATAAATTTTCTACAAATTTAACATAACTAATAGCAATAATACTATTAGTAATTAATTCTCTAATATAAGCATGTCTTAAGCTTATATGTCTAGACTTTCCATTATAAATGTTACTAAACGTACTTGACATTGTTGCTTCACTATCAGAATGTAAAGAAATAGGTGGCATGGGCTGAGATCATAAGTCAATTTCTAATAACATATTTCTTAGCCACTCAGCCTCTTTATCAGCAAATGCTAAAGTTATAAATTCAACTTCCATAGTTGAGTGAGCAAGTCAAGTTTGTTTCTTCGATTTCCAACTTATTGTGCCTCCAGGTAGTGTAAATATCTAACCCGATGTTGAAATATTATCACCAAATTTTGTTATCCAACTCACGTTAGAATAACCTTCTAGTACAGTAGGAAATTCTATGTAATATAATTTTAAGTTTGATGTTTTCTTAAGTTATCCAAATACCCTTTCTATTGCTTTTCAATGTGCTATACTAGGATTACTAGAAAATCTTGATAATTTACTAACAGTAAAAGCTATTTCAAGTCTTGTACAATGCATTGCATGCATTAAACTACCAATAATACTAGCATATTTTAATTCTTCAATAGGCCTTGAATCATTCTTTTCAAGTTTAACACTAGAATCAAATGGAGTATTATATTCTTTAAATTTCATATTAAGAATATTTATCCAAAAAATTTTCTATGTAATGACTTAGACTCAACATAAATCCACTATTATACTATATAACTTTAATTTCTAAAATTGTATCTACCTCACTAAGATCTTTCATTTTAAAAGTGGAAGTAAGGAATTTCTTATTTTCATTTATACTAGTCATATTAGTACTAAAAATGAGCATATCATTTACATACAGACAAATAATCCCTTCATAATCATTAATAAATTTAGAATATATGTATTTATCAGCAATTTATGTCTAAAACCGAAAGATAAAATCATAGAATCAATTTTTTATGCCATTGTTTAGGAGCTTGTTTAAGACCATACAAAGATTTTATAAGCTTACAAACTTTATTTTCATTACCTGGAAGAATGCATCCTTCGGGTTGTTCCATGTAAGCTTCTTCTTTTAAATCTCCATTTAGAAAAGTTGTTTTGACATCCATTCAATGAACATGAAATTTATATATAGATGCTAGTGCAAATAATACTCTAATAGAAGTTATTCATGCCACTGATGAATAAGTATCAAAATAATCTATATCATTCTTTTATGTAAAACCTTTAACCACTAATCTAGCTTTAAAAGTTTGTAAAATTCCATCTGAATTGTATTTCTTTCTAAAACCCCATTTACTTTTTATTGGTTTTGATCCTGGATGTAAATCAACTAAGATCCAAGTATTATTAGACATAATTGAATCCATCTCATCATTTACAGCTTCTTGCCAAAAAGATGAATCTCTTGAACTTAAACCTTCTTCCAAAGTTTTTGGATCATTTTTAGTATTCAATACTATGTCCATTTTTCTTATAATTCTACTCCTATTTCCTTCAACTAAGAAAGTGATGTTTTCTGGAGAATTAAAGTCAGAACCAAAATCTTTTTTTATTCTTTTCCTTTGACTTCTTCTTGATTCTAATGGTTCATTTATTTTTTTTCCTTTTATTAGTGAACCCAATTCTAAATTTGTAGACTTATTTATTTTTTTTCTATATCATCATGTACTAAATTAAATTTGACAAAAATGTTTTCAAAAAATTCAACATGAATAGATTCCACAATAACATTTGATTCTAAATCAAGGAATCTATATGCTTTAGAATCTTGTGCAGAACCAAAAAAAATAGATTTAATTCCTCTGGGTCCAAGTTTATTTCTTTGATTATCAGGAAGTCTATAATAAGCTATACACCCTGACACACTTTAAAATAATTTTTATTTGGTTTTCTTCCATTCCATAAATATGTAATTTCTTAGAAGGAATTCTATTATGAATATGACAATCTGTAAGAATTGCTTCTCCCCACAAATTAAAAGGTAATTTGGCATTTAAAAGCATAGCATTTACCATATCAACAAGAGTTCTATTTTTTCTTTCTGCTAATAAATTATGTTGGGGTGTAAAAGGGGATGATCCTTGATGTCTTAATATTTTTATCTTACAATCTTTTGATTTTCTACTTTATCTTTAAATTCTTTAAATTTATCTAAAGCTTCCTCTTTAGTTCTTTGTACAAATATTTGTATATAACATGAAAAATCATCTATAAAAGTAATAAAATATCCTTTTCCTCCTCTTGTCAATTTTCCATTTAATTCACAAATATCAAAATGTATTAAATTCAATATTTTAGTTTCATGTATTACTTTAGGAAGAGGTTTTCTGTTGATTTTAACTTCTGCACAAATTTCACATTTATTCAAATTATCATATGAACAGTTTATATAGGGGTGGTAATATGATCTGTTTTTTAATGGATATCCAAATCAATGATATAATAAATGGATATGGATAACTTATTTAAAATAAATGGTTCTAAATGGATGTCCATTTGTATCTATGATTTATAAATGAATATCCACTATATCCAATAATTATTCATTTAAAAGTCAATCATAAGTCAAATACTTTATTACATGGTTGAAGTAATTAGGAAAAAAGAAAATAACTAAGTTGAAATTAGAAAATAGTGGAATAAAAAAAAAACATGAAGAAGAAAGAGAAAAAAAAAATGTTTGTTTAACTAAAATAAATTTTTATACTTCCACACCCTTACCGACCCTAACCCCACTACGCCTCCCATCAATTCCAACTGCAGCCCTCTCCAATCACAAGTCACCACCCCACTTTCAACTTTTACTGTGCTTTTCTTTTTCTCTTCCTATCTTCATTTTCTCATTTTCTTTTTAATTTTTTATTTCTCTTTACATTATTTTGAAATTTCATTTTTTCAATTTGTGCATATATCATTATAGTTTATTGAAAAGAAAAAATTGTCAAAAATACAAATAATTTTATTATTAATTTTTATGATCTTTCAAGATTAAATTGAACATCTTTTGCTCCCTTATTTTTACTGTGAAACGTGAATAATCAATATGTTTTTTTTGTCGCAATTAGACCTCCACCCCCAAACCATCCAGTGATGCCCTTTAATCATATAGTTGTGTTCGAGAAAAGAATACCATTATTGAGATGATTTTATTTTATCTTTAATGTCAATTTTCCATTCGCTATATTCTTCAATATAAGGGTTGAAAAGAGACCTGTTGTTGTAGAAATGAATAGTAGCACCAAAATCAATGAACCATTCATTAATTTGTCCTTGCTACATTCAATTCTGTCATCATCACCACCAATTATTTATTTTCTTCTAAAATAATGTTTGCTTGATTGGGGTTGGGAATGATTTTCTTCTTTTCTTCAGCAAGTTTAATTCTACATTCTTTAATGTAGTGACCTTTCTCTCTACAGTGGAAATAAGTTATGTTATTCCTACCATTCTTTTTTAACCTAGCATTTTTGGCTTTAAATTTATTCAAATTCTTACCAAATTTGTTTCCAGACTTCGTACCAACTGCATTCATTATTTGAGATTTTGAATCTGAGTAGGCTTTTCTTTTAGTAATCTTTCTTCCCTTAATCTTATTTCACATTCAATTTGCAGATGAGTTTGAAATTGATCAATTGTGAAACTCTTCGCTTGCTGTGGGATCTTATTTCTATAAGCATTCCAAGAGGGAGGTAATTTGGTTAGAATTGCACCAACATGAAATGCATCAGGAATATTCACTTCCAAATCTCTTATTTTGGTAACTAGAATCTGGAGTTCATGGACTTTGATGCATGATTGGCTTGTCTTCTGTCATCTTAAAATCAAAATAATTCAGAGCCTGAAATTTATCCGTACCTTTTTCCTCGTTCTAATATTTAGTCTCCAATGCAATCCAAATTTCCCTATTCGACTTCTTTGTTGAGTAGAGATCATATAAACGATTCGTAAGTGAATTCAAAATTAATCTTCTATACATCAATTCATCATCTTCACATTTTTTTTGCTTTCTACCTTCATATCATCAGAATCTTCGGGAGTTGGTGGAGGTAGAGACACTAATTCTGAACTTAGTTCTCCATCTTGTAAAGTTTGTTCCATCAAATTGATTTTATTTGAGAAATTCCGTTTGTGTCAGAATTTTCATGATAGCATCATTTATCTCTATAGAAACTAAGGTAGTCATTTTAACTATTCGAATTGATACTCATTTATGAGTTAAAAAACAAATCAGGCATGAAGAAGAATAAGTTGTTCATTGTAATTCAACTCAATGCTAACCTGTGATCTAAGCCAAATACTAAAACCCAGGTCCAAGTTTTCTTTTTCCCAACACAATCAACTAAGGGGCCATTATGAAACTATGTACAATTTTTCTAGGCAGAAAATTGTCTTTTCAATTAACGTTCACCTGTCACAATCCCAGTCTTCGGATTCCGGTTTTACCATGTTGAAAAAATTGTACTCACAACAAAGCAAAAGTCAGACCTCAATTACAATATCAACCAACCGGCAGAGGCGGAGGGCCCCCAAACTTTGGATATTATAACTGATACTCTGTCTGTCCGAATCTCAGGCTTCAAATCTTCTACTATAATTTTTTCGTTATATTAATATAAAATTTTTTTTTATATATAAATATATTTTGTCAATTAAATCCTAAAAATATCAAGTAAACTCTATGGGTAGTTAGTTTTTTAATGCACATCCAAAATTTTTATTAATCTGTTAAAGAATGATATACAAAAATATATTGAAAGATCCACGACCTAAATTTCAGTACCTCTATCTTCATTCTCACCTTACCCTCCCCTCTCTTCTCCTCCGACTCTCTTTTCCTCCTCTCCACACCACACATCTCTCTTGCTCCCCTCGCTAGTGTTCCTGCCTAATTATAGTTCCGACTTTGGCTGGTGCTCTGATCTTGACCAAAATATTCCTTTATTTATCTTATTTTGTTTAGATCACTCCTTCTTTTGATTACAAATCAAAAAAGCTTTGTCTTTTGAATTTTTTCTTCAAAATCCAAAACATATCGATGTTTTCTCATGTAGATCTTTACAGATCTATACTTTATTTTCCATTTCCATGGAAAAATATCTCTATCTTCAAAAGTTATAATTACATTAATGAGAATTCTATTGTGATTTGTGTACAGTATGCCATAAGTTTTGGTAGTTAATTTGAGAACCATCATGTCCGATCTAACCTGTAATTTCTTCAAAAAGATTGTCAATTTTCCAAAAAAACATAATATGACTAGTTCGATTGGGGTTTGTGAACATTTGCATGGCTTAGGATATCTAACTCGATCAAATTTACCTAGTGAAAGTTTGTGACGTTGATCCAATTGATCGAGAGTGATTTGATGACTTTCAAGAAAGTCAAATGCGCTCTCTCATTTTTTATTAAGTGAAAATAAAATATTCGATTTCAAAACTAGGAAAAAAGAATAATCGAGAATTGCTTTTAATGCGAATGTGATAACAAATCATAAAATTTTTGGCAGTGAAAAATCCTAAACCACTTTAAAATTTAAACCCCACCAGAATATTATGAACAATCATAAGTAATAACTATTAATCATCATATTATTTGAAACCATAAAGTTGAGTATGACACGAGTTACATACAAATAGAGGATCCTCAAGGTATGGAATATATATTTACACATCCCTTAATCATCAATTTGCCCCATGAAGAAAAATCCCATCACCTTCAATGAATTTAATAACCTGCTATTGCTTCTTTACCTTTTCTCTCTTATCCTTTTTTATTTTTCTACTTTGCACAAAGGATTAAAATTAAAAAAGGACTAAATCAAACTCGATGGAACTGGTAATAATACCAAGATATTGCAACATGCCTTCTCAGATTGAGGTTGAACCTCCCTGACCGGATCTGCTCCGCTGGTGCCGCTTGCCACGGCGGTGGCGGACTCCTCCAAAGACTACAGGGTCAAACACGTTGAGGTGTTCTGCTTCCTTAGGATCAATGACACACTCAGGAAGAGGAACCTTGTATCTAGTTCTGTCATAGCAGTATGAGTACTGAAGATACTTCTTCCTGAAGTTCTCCATTTTACGTCTTTCCTCAGGTGCGATACTACCGGTAGGGATGGAATAGGACTTTGGATCATTGTCACAGTTAGATGATTGATGATCAACTGGATCAACTGCACAGCCATGAAGCACCAATTCTGAGAATTTCGCGATGTATGGGGCATATTTGTAATTGACCTTGTATTTTCCTCCATTCGTAGCCCAATTGGATCCATCCCATATCGTGGCATACAAAGACATTGGCTTAGAAGGAAAGTCATCTCCCATTGCTACTGTCCTGATGATCTCTCTTATCGGAACATTATCCACATAAAAGCTGCAAGAAAGCATAGTACAATATTCAAATGCAAAATCACAGATATAACCAAACATATTTGAGCACCAAACACCCAAACTACAGATTAGAGATCGAATTCCGGACTCCATTCATCAGGGTAAATCTGTACATTAAAAGGGATCAAAGAGTTTTTAGAGAACATCGACGTCTATGCATTTTGTCTGTTTATTTGTTCCTTCAACAAAAAATTGATTAGATTAACCATATATCGATACATCTGCCCAAAAGGGCTCAGATCAGATGATCGATTACAAGAACAATTTTAAAAGTTTTAAAGAGTATATAATATATTGAAAGCAACGTTATGAAAAACAGAACAACTGTTTAAGCAATCAAGAATATCTCTACACAATAAAGAACATGACCAATCTGGATAATCAATAATTTAGTTCTGATAAATGTCATTTATTAGTTATCACTAAGTCAACAATGAACCCAAAAATAGAAATAATTTCGGTGGGAAGTTTTTGGATTCTTACATTATTTGGTTCTGAGTCCAGAGGATACTGTATTGATGGAAATCTTCAGAAGGATCAAACCAGAGGCCGTATCTTTCTTCTCTGCCAATGCTTGTGCTGCCATTTCCATAAACATTGGTTTGTATCCTCCAGTCTTTTCCTCTTATGTTTCCCAGAAATTCAAAATCTATCTCGTCATGGTTCTTTTCAAAGATGTCGCCATTTGACATCTGTCATCCACAAACCAACGCAGTTAATAACAGAATGAGAAACATCCAAAATCCTTGTAAAATCAAACTATGTCCCACTCCGAAAACAGCAATAGGCTCTGATTCTTATATAATGTCTAAAAATTAAAAATAAATTCCCAAACAAATAATGGACTCTCAAGATTGGCATCAAATTTCATGAATTTTTGAAGAGTTAATTGACAAATCAAGAAATCAAAATCAAAACCGCCCCGACCATTTCTTTTTCTTCAGAAAATATATGTTCGGGCACACACCATCTCATATCAAGAACCATCTTAAACAGCAGTGATGTAGACAAAAATATTTTCTAATATTGTTCGGGGAAAAAAACTTCCTTCAAATCCCATGGAAGAGGTTTGATCACATGCTGTGCCATCCAAAACCAGAGAACTGAAACTCAGACATGCACAAACAATCATAACACAGCTTCATGCCGATTCCATGGTAATAAAATGATTGATGAACCCAAAATGTTTATTTAGTGCAAAAATTAAGAGTGAAATAACAATTAAACATTTACTTACATAAAATGCCACAACCACACCAGCTGTGTAATCTGCTGGTAGCTTTATAGAAGCACTGAAAAACCCGTGAAGGTAAAGGTCTTGTGAAACAAACCCAGAGCCTAATAATCACATACACCATCAAAAAGTGACCACAAAAAAACAAGAAAAGAAAATCAGAACGTAAAAAGAAACAATTTTTACACATTAAAGCACAAGAAGAAAAACAGGGGGAACAAAAAAAAAAAAAAAAAAAAAAAAAGCACCTGTTCTTTCGTTCAAAGATATATGAACCGACTTTCCTTCTTTAAGAACCATAAGATTATCATCACCAAAAAGCTGTGAATACCCTTCATCAAATGAAAGAATTGGAAGGTTTCTTGAAGACCCAGAGACTAATACAAGAACAGAGGATAGAACAAACAATCCCAAACGAAAATTCACCATCTTTAATCTTTTTGATGTTTAATACATAAAGGAACAGAAGTAAGGATACTCTTCTGGGATTCTTGAACAGCGAGAGAAACTGAATGTTGTGCTTGATGTTTCTGGCACTGGTATATGTGAGAAAAAAAGAAAAAGAGTCGTATTCTGTAAGGAAAATGTGAGAGAATTGCGTCAATTTCTACAGCATATAAAGGGGAAAAGGAAAAGCAAATGCCAAATGGGCTTGGGGGACATGAAGAGTGATTTTATTGGGTGGTGAAACTGATTGCTGTGAGCTGTTCACTAACACGGCCAAAATTTCAGTTGAGAAAATCTTTTAACTTTTTTCTTTCTTTCTTCCTGCCTTCCTTTCTTTATTGCCTCACTTATTGTCTTCATCAATTAATTCATTTGCTAATTCACTCACCTAATAGGTAGTACAATAGCTTTACACACATTAAAAATATGGGTAGTTTTTTAGAATTGAATGTTTCTTTTCTATCTCTATTATTTCTATCTTGAGAGTATTTTGAAAATATAGTTTATACGGTTTTGTTAAGGCGCGATTAATGCGCGCTCCAACAGTTACCGTAACGGAATTTTTGCTACAGTGCTCATGCAGCCAACCAAATGGAGCAAAAATTCCATTACGGTCACGGTTGGAGTGCGCACGCCTTAGCAAAACCGATAGTTTAATAGAGTATTCCCTTTAGATTCAAAAGTCTCATATTCTATTTTAGGTGATACAAAATTGAATGTCTTATTTTTTTAAATAAATAAATTTTTAATATAAAGTTTCATTAAGTACCTCCCTAATTAGATGATTAACATTCACAAGCCAAAAGTCTCTCCAAAAATTACATGTATAAGAAGGACAGAGCAGTAACTTTAAAAAAGTCAAATGTATTCATTAACGTTTTATCAAGTTAAAATGAAACATTCAATTATAAATAAAGAGAGTCATTTTTAAATGTCCATATCCATTAAAGCTTTAATTTTGTTTATACTGCAATAAATTCAATTTTAAATAATTTAAAAATAAAATTAAAATGACATACTCTTAAAATAATTATAATAATTTTCAAAATAAACTAAAAGAAGCATAGTAATGAGTCAGTGTTAGAGGAATGTTTCATATCCTCCTATCAAAGCTGACACAAATTATATAAAATGAATGACAACTTGTATTAATTAATTGATTCCGTTTGGTCACCATAGTAATACTTCATTGAAATTAAAATTAACATAGCTACAATAGTAGAACCTCAATGAAGCAAGAGAATTCTAACTAAATTGTCACCCTAGTAAATGTTCAAGTATATTTTTATTTATTACAATAAATATTACTCCTTTTCTTTTATAATATATATCTATATAAATATATATATTTATAGAAGTTTAAAAATTATATTCTCAATAAAATTTGATAAATATTTATTATTTCATGACATCATGACTCTTATTATGCTTTATTAATATAATTTCTTAAGTATTTTGACTATAAATTTCTTTTAATTTTTTTGACTGACTCAATACATTATTATTTTATTTATTTGTAAAAATGTACTTGTTATCCATGCACTTTAAAAAATAAAAAAAATAAAAACCTCAAGAATTTCTTCTTCTTTTTTATTTTTAACTTGAACATTTAATCTTTTCACTTCATTATTATTGGTATAGTTATTTTTTAAAATTATTTTTGTTAATTTTCTCTCCCTTTGAAGCCCCTACTTTGGTCACTTTATCCCTATTTGAAGCCTTTAAGTTTGATAAGGGATAAAGACAGAATTATGAGAGAAGCAATGTCACATTTAATCCAAAATATATAGAAAAATTAAAAATAAAAAATAAAAAAAAAAGGTATGGAAGGCATCATTTGGGCCTAAAATCAATGATAGATAATGACTTTTGAGGCAAAAAGACTTTCAGCTTTTTCTCAATTTTAATTATTATTTCTGTACTTTAATAAGTAATAAAGTTAGGAAATACACAAAAGTATTTGTAAAATATTCTCTTACAAAATAGAAAAACAAACGGGGAACTGCTCAGATCAGCTGCTTTCATTACTGAACATGTAAACCCCTCTCCAGGGCCTTCCTCCTTTGGAAAATTCTTCTCCTTTTGGCTTGGTGGCTTTTAGGACGAAGTATCCTTCAAGTTCCAGGATATTACAGAGTTGCCCTATTGCTCCAGTAGTGTATATGAAAGAGAATGAATATGTGCATACATACTAAACATCCCTCTAAAAATTTAAATTTTAATCATCACTGTAAGAAATATTTAGAGAAAATCGTACTTTTATCCCTAAATTTTTTTTACTTGGTCCATATGGATCTCTAATATTTATTTTTATCTTTTTATGTCCCTTTCTTTTTTTATTTGGTTCAAATAGATCCTCAATCTTTATATTCAACTTTTAAAATCCCTTATGATTGTTTCTTGAGAGAAATATAGATCAATATCTTTTTTTTAATTGACTAAAAAGGTCCTTTTTTGTCAGAATAACTCATTCTCAGTGGAAGTGGAAATAGATTAGGCCTGACCTCATCCGGTGCTAGCCTACAAGCTCCCCATTCACCCCGTCTTGAAACACAGATCAAGAAGTTTGACATATGTACGAGTCAATAAAATAGTAAACGATAAGGTGAAAAGAAGCAGATTATTCCGATCCTCCCCAAGGGATGCACCGTCGACCGACCTTGAGTTTCTGAGAAGGGTTTGAGTGCAAATATACCTATCACGACCTAAATGTTAGTAAATTATCTAAGCTTCAGATCAAGCCTGTCCCAAATTATAAGGTCATACCTAGTCTGTTTCCATTCCTACTGAGAATCAATTATTCTAGCAAAGAAGATTTTCTTGGTCAATAGGAAAAAGATAAGAGACCTATATTTTTATCAAAAAGCAATCATATAAGATTTTAAAATTTAAACTGCAAAATGAGGATCTACGTGGACCAAATAAAAAAGAAAAATGATCTAAAAAGATCAAAATAAATATTAAGTCATGAGTTGTCTTTTTTTAAGAATTAAGGTTTTTTTTTTCCCTAAAATACCTTTTAAAGACCCTTTTAAAAAAAATTTTGAAAACCATTTCATATATCATCAGAGAAATAACATAGGAAAAACAATTTCAAATATCTAATTAACTAATAATAAAGATTTATAATTAGTGAGACAAAAAGTTAGCTAAAATAATTTATATTTAGTATGGGGAATAGTACATATTATAAATTTATATAACAGGTGATATTGAGAAGCAAATATGAATACAATCCTATCTGAGACTTCAAATCTTCTAATATATTTTTACATGAAATTCTCTAATATATTGATAAAAGAATCTTTCCAAGTGCCCTTAACGATCGAATTCAATATAATAAAAGATTAAGAGCATACGCCGGTATATGGGTATGGATGTACAAGTTGTCATATGGTTAGCACGCCAACTGTAGGGCCTATGATCCAAGATGTTTTTGGGTCGATGACGTGTCTTCCGGCTCTTCCACGTCAGACCAGTAGCCGTTGGATTTTCGCGGGGGTAGTACGTCAGTACATTACTGCCTCAGAAGCGTCAGACCTTCGGTCGCAAGAACCAAAATTCGTGGAGTTTTGTAATAGGGTAATGACAAATTTTCGCCCAACTCTCTCCCCTCCTTTCCTTCCATCTCGTCCATTTAATTCTCTCATGTTTCCGATCTCAATTAACTGCATAACAGTTGTTAGTTTTCATCATCTCAAATAATTACTTGGTCGTCGAAATCTTCAACTGAATTCATCTTGATTGTTTCTATATATATATATATATATATTTCTTATCTCATAATATCAATTCATAATTATTATTTATTATCATTTTTGTGTTTCATGCGTCATTGATATATAAATAAATTATTATCATGATCAAACTAATTTCATAACCGATGCTCTTACATAGAATATGCTCAATAGATATATTTATTATTCATATATTTTACATGCATATATAATTTGTAAGAGTTTTAAGGCCATTTTTATCTTGATAAATGTTTTTTAATGTAAAATTTCTGGACGTCTTCATTTTTGTAAAGATATTACTACATTGGTTTCACGTTTACATATGTGAATCCTAATGTTTTTTGTGTTTTTCAAAGCCTCATCGTGTATATTACCCAATAATACACTCAAAAAAAAGAAAAAAAAATTATGCATTGGACATCCGGTGAATTTCAGCTTTTCATCAATTGATGATTTTATCTGTTGGGAGTGATTTTATGGAAAACATGTGACAAAAATTAAAGAGGATCTTCTCTCGCTTGTTGAAACAGATGCAAGAATGAATGTTAGTTCTTTCTCCTACGCTTGAATCCAAATGACAGCTGTTAAAGAATTTGAATTCTTAGTCAAACCTCTCTCTTACCATAAAGATAGACTTCGGAATTTATTTGGATGAAATAACAGATATGCCATTGTCTGGATGAATTCTGGACGAATTGTTGCGCACTCAGCGTTTTCCTTTATTATATTATTATTACTGTATTATTAATTTATTATAAGAGTACGTGGTTTAGTGCCGTTAAATATGGCTGTTGATTTTTGTCTCAAAAATATTACTAATCAAACGGTTGGATCAGAATCAGATGGTACACTGACTATTGGCTTGGAAGTATTGTCCTATTAAAATGTGCATCCGCTACAAGGATAGTGTATTTATTTGTATTTTAAATTAAATATCATATTTCAAAAATAGAATAATGTTTCAGTGACAATTTTTTTAATTGAAAGATTAACATTTATTTGTCCAAAATTACTATTAGTAATTAACTTAACAAGAATGATAAAGGAAGAATCGTATTTTTGATTGATCAACTTTTTATATATTATTATTTTTATACATAAACCTTTTTTTTTTTGGAGTTTTTTATCTTTTAATAATTTTTTTGATGTAATCAGTCCCTGTGATTAGAGATTGAGTTTTTTGAGTTTTTTCTTTAACCGAAAAGAAGTATTTTTATCAGCAGACAATATAACTCACTTTGTCACTTATATAACTCACCCTATTTTTATCCTTTTTTATCCGGTGGATTATTAGAATGAAGTTTTTGGAGTAATTTTATCTGATTTGGATAAAAAAAATAGGTGGGTAAATGAGCAGGTTACAAGTGGGTAAAGTAAACTATATTATTTGTTGACAAAAGTACTCCTCTTCGATGAGAGAAAAAAATCATAAAACTCAATTTTTTATCAAAATGACTAAATGCACAAAAAAATTTGTTTAAGGATCAAAAATTTCTAAATAAAATTTTATGAATGAAAATAACAATCTATAAATAATTGATAGAGCAAAAATACCATTATTCCAAATGATAAATTAGTAAGTTTATAATGCACATCCTGCGGATAGAAGAATCTATAAAAAAAATAATCTATAAAAATCAAATGCACAACTTTTTTTTTTTATTAAGTTAACATAAAATATTTAATTGTGGATGGAAGAAGTATTATTTAAATATTAAAATTTTCAATTTCCATCGTGTAATATGGGTAATAAACAAAAACACCATTGTGATTTGATTACTTATTCAAATTCGACTAAATCGTGTATACGTCTCAAGAGAAAATCAAACTTATGACATCTTTTAGGCATTAATATTTAACAAGTCACTCACCACTTGTCACAAGTCATATAGAGTTACTATGAGAATACATTTGTAGAGGTTGTGTATAACTAATTTATTTCTCATTTATACATAAGAATGCAATGGAAACAATTATATTTCCACCAATATTACAATTAAAAATGTAAACTTACATTGCATTTTTTTTACACTTTTAGATATTATTTTGTTAAAATTAAGGTAATATATTTTTTTTCTAAAATATTCCTATTTTTAATTATTAATCAAACTCACACGATTGGGAAAAGATAAAGAGATATGGGTAATATAGTAAAATAGTAAAATACCTAATAAACTAATAATAATGATTTTTTTTTTTTACTCACTCCACCCCACCTTTTCACTCACATGAATTTTATTTAAATATTATTTTGTTCTTATGATAAAAGAAAATATAATTCCGAATCTTCGAGTATATATTACTCCCTCTGTTCCAAAATAAGTGTCTTTTTAAAAAGAGAAAAAAGTCAATTCTACAATATTGGTCATTTTGTGTTATCAAAAATCATTAATTGAGATTTTTTCAATATATTATCCTTTATTTTATTTTTAAAATAACTCATGGGATAATTAATACTCTGTAAGAGATATATCATTAATAAGGAAAAATAAATGGTAATTTACATTATTTATACTTTAAAACACCTAAAAATAAGGACTTCTTAATTGGTGTGCAAAACCTCAAATGACATTTAATATAGAATGGATGAAGTTATTTTTTGTTAGATGCTATCTTAGACAAATCCATATTCACGATCTCTTTTAAGCATTAATAATAAATTACATACTATTTGTTTGAAACCACAAGGTAATATGATTAAATCTATTGATTGATTATGTTTGGTAACCGCAAAAAATATATTTTTTCCAAAGTGGATCTAATTAGAATTTCTCAAGAGAAAATCTTCTGATGCAGTTTATTTATTGAGTATATCTTCATTTTAATCCCTGTTCTTTTATACTTTGGTTCCATAAGTCCTTTTTCTTTCTTTTTATCTTTTTAAGTAACCTATCTTTTTTATTTAAATCAACTAAATTCCTGAACTTTTATTGTATCATTTAAAATCCTTAGTCATTTTTCTATTAGAAAGTTAGGTCCCCAATCTTTTTACGAGTGACTAACAAAATCCTTCTTTCAATTTTTAGGTGATATGATATATCGGACATTTATTTTGGTCAAATAAACAGGGGATATGAAAGTCATTTCACTGTTCTTTTTCCTTCTTTGTACCATTGTCGTCTTCTTGAGGTGTCCATCTTGCTCTTCAATTGGTTGCCCATTCGACAAATCGATTGCTACTATTTTTGATGCAGGGATTTATGGGTTTTAAAGATTTCAAAAGTGTTTGAATTTCTATTTCTTCTTAAATCATTTATTCCTTCTTTCATTTTGGTCAACCTTGTTTTTGTTTTTGTTTTTGTTTCTTTCCTTTTTTTTTTTCTTTTTTTTTTGATTTTAAAGAAGGGGGGAAAAAATGAAATAACTTTCCTACCCTCAATTTATTTGACCAAAATGAATGTCCAAAGTATAGAGCTGTCAAGGCCAGCCCGGCCCTACCCCACAATTTTGGAGGGTTGGACTTCAAAAATCCAATCCCAATAAAATCAAGGGCTTTTTAGTCTTGCCCTTAAGGGCCGCAGGCCAGGGAGGGCTGAGGGAGGGCGAGGCCGGATTGGCCCTTGGGGCCATGGATTATTTTTTAAAAAAAAAAATTAAAATATCAAACAAAAAAGTAAGGTCACCAGCACTCACCACAATCTCACATTAATTGAGATTTTGTAGTAGGCAAGAGTCCCAACTCATCAACCCTATGCAAGCTGCTACTGTCTCCAATTTCCTTCTTTAAGTCATCACCATCTCCATCTTCATATTATTGGCAGAATTGGTACTTGCCTGCCACAAATAAAAGATCTTATGTATTTTTCCTTGAATAGATATAATCAATTTATTCCCATAATTGATGGGACTAATAATATGTATATATTGTAGTGTACAGAACATTAATTTGTATAAAAATAAAACATTTTATCTCCAAATCATTATCTTCATCATTTTTTTCCCCCATATCTTTAAACTTCTCTACCAACCATCTCCAATCGGGTGATTAACTTTCAAAAATGACAAATTCCAACGATATAGTACAGTCCAAATAGCTTCTCAGCCTTTGTTTAAATAGGAAACTAATGTTAGAGCATCATTCAAATCATCATTTGTCACAAATAGCAAAATAATCTCCAATAAATTTTTTTAAAAAATATATATATATATTTTTTTTTTTGGCCCGTCCCGGCCTTGTGGGGCTAGACTGGAGTTTTGGTGGCCCTTCAAATGCTCTGGCCTTTTGGGGTTGGGGCCAAGCCGGGCCCAATTGACAGCTCATCTCACATGAAAATTTATTTTTTAGGCAAGAAGGACTTTGTTGGCCACCTGTAAAAAGATCGAGGACATAACTTTAAAACGGAAAAATAGTTAAGGATTTTAAATGGTACAATAAAAGTTTAGAGATTTTGTTGGTTTAATTTAAAAAGATAAAAAAAGGGACTTACATGACCAAAGAACAAAAGAATAAGGACCAAAATGAGGATTTACTCTTTATTTATTGGTAGTGACCAGTAAAGAAAGATTAGTACTATGGGTTCCCCACTATTTTTATTTTTATGAGTTTGGTCCTAAACCCCCCCCCCCCCCCCCGCCTTTTTTTTTTGTTCTCCACCATTTTTTTTTCGGTGACTTTAGTCCATATTTATTTATTTTAGTTTTTTTTATCCTTCACCTCTTTTTTTTTACACGATTGGTCCAAATGGCCAGAAAACATGTTTTGAAAAGTCTTTAACTGATCAAAGAAGGATATTTTAGGCATTTAATAGGGTAAATTATCATTTTTTGTCCTCTACCTTTTTATTTTTTACATTAATGGTCATGAATGTAAATTCTTTTTTTTTTTTTTTTTTTTTGCGTACATTAGGATTTTAATCTGGGTCCTAATATTTGAGTAAAAAAAATTTATCCAACCAAACCATCAATATCTTTTGTTTTATTTTTACATCTAATAATATATATTATTTTCAGTCAAATTCCTCTCAAATATAAAATATAATCTCACGATAAATTATTCCCATGTCAATTTTCAACATTCGTATTTCACAAACAAATTA
>JAOXNR010000013.1:7776149-7787016 GCA_028571225.1 Parsonsia alboflavescens
TTGTTTTGGAGAACAATATGTTTTTCTCTTCACTAAAAGTCGATTTATTGATCTTTTCCTGAAATACTGTTATAGCCACAGGAACAAGACCATAAGGCATATACAAACAGTTTTAAAAACTGAACAGGATTCAGATCTTACAGATTCCTGTTACCCTGGAATTACAATCATGAGAGAGAGACAAGTCACAGAATAAGGAACATAAAACAAAGTAACCAATTGCTTGTTTCCACTTCAAGCATAACCAAAGGTCTAGGATTCAAATGATACTTAGTTATTCAGTCTCACTTGAAATGCCTGGAGCACAAAGAGGCCTACTAGCACTCAGTAAGCTTCAAAAGAATATAAGCACTAAATGTACAGTATGAACAGGGGGACAAATAGATGTACAACTAGAACAAAACTATCTGAGAGTTTAATCCCTAAGGAATTAAAATTTTACTCAATTATAACACAAGTTTGGTTGGAAATGCCAAGACAGTATTTTTATAGACCTTCATATAGCTTAAATCACTAACAATCGAAGATGTCAGCAAATAATTAACACAATCCCCACACCACACTTACAATAAACAAAGATGACAGAATTTCGTTACCCTTGCTAATTAGGAATGCGGTCAACATTTTTCTTGCCAACATTTAGTACATTTTATACACTCCTGAGTTTTAAGGGATTTTTTCACAACATCAACAACATTATCAAGCAGAAAGTGACATCAATACCCCCTGAAGCCAGATTAACATCAAGAACAAATAAGAACAGGATTTAATTTGTATCATAAACTCAAAACAAAGAACAGTATCACCTACAGGACAACAGGCATTAGTGAAGTCATTCTTATGATCTGACGCTAACAATGGAGTAGAAAAGAAAATGGATTTAGGAAGCATGTTGAAGTACATGGTGAGCTGTTAAAGCAATAAGGAGAACAGAGCCCACAACCATCTTAACAAAGTGTATGAGTCACATACAAAACAGCAAATAAGTTATGGAAGAGCGCAATATGATTTTCTTGAGTCTTCATATAATAAATTGTCAGCTCCAAGTAAATATAGTAGGGGTAGCAAAACACTTCCAAATGAGATACTCCCACCATCCAATAGAATGACCTACTTTGCCTTGCACATATTTTTGGGAGAGCATATGACTATAGACAAGTAAGGCACCATATCCTTATTAATCAAAATGGACGGGTGAAGCCATGTGTTACAGATCTCTTAAGACCACATCAGTTATGAAGCATTATTTGCAATGTATGCTTATTTTATTTCTTAAGGAAATAAGACATTCATTTTGGACATCCCAATCTAAAAGTATAAAATTTAGAAAAAATGATCCAGACAGAAAACACGGCAAATAGATAAATAATGCAAGAGAAAAGGACTTGTTCTGAAGACTTACAACTGAAAAACTGAGACATGAGCTTGCAAACATCTGAAGGAGACATAATCTTACTTCCTAACTTCCCAAGCATCTCATCAGCCTTGACATGTAACTGCTTTCCTTTCAGATCTTCACTTCCACAGAAGATTTTCTTAACACAGTCAAGCTCTTTCATAAGGGTCTCCAGTCTCCAATCTCTTGCACAGGAGAGAAACACATCCTTAACAAATCCAAACATCTCTGAAGCATGACCACAGCCAAGACAATTGAATTGCATCCCAGTTTTCCCGGATGGACCTTTCAAGCTGGGACCTGGTCTAATAAGTTTTTTCTCAATGCCACAGGTAGCATGGCACCAGTGTGAGCAGACATCACAGCCAACCCAACTGCAGGTGTTAGCAGCACAGTCAAAGTTGAGGCATACAGGACACATGCATTCACTGCAGAATCCCTTTTTGGTTGAACAAATCTTGCAGTCACAGTCATCAACAGGTAATAACCTCTTGCAATTAACATTTCGACACCGTTCGAGTAAGAAGATTTCTACAAGTTCGGCTGCTGGAAGGCAAATCTTACTTGATAAGTAGGCTCCAAGACCCATTTTAATTGCAACCAAAATGTCAAGTTGTTTCTTATGAGCCTTTGACAGCGTCTCAGTTATTAGATCAGCTCTCCTCTCAAGCCTGTGCTGAAGAGCAGTTAGTTCATCTTTCCTATCAGGTTTTGAAATGAGATTTTTTAGGTATTCTTCTGTAGACTGCATTGTTTCTTCAGGAAGTTCCTGAATTATTTGAGCTGCAACAGGAATTGGCTCTGCTACTATCTCCCGAAGTATTCTCTCGGGTCTAGAAAGCTTGCAAGTTCTTCCACCATCAAAATTCTCCGAAGCCCTTCCTCGTAAATCACCTGAATGAGCATCCATCCTTGGCCTTGCAGGTAACTCTGAAGGGAAAACTGAATGGTTTTCAGAGCTTGTAGTCCGATAGAGACTATTGCTACCTCCATCCTTGTTAGTGGCACGGTTACCAAAAGCAAAAGCTCCAGGGCCATGATTAGATAAAGAAACCGTCCCATCACCAATAGGCCTAAATCTGCTATGTACTGACCCATTAGTTCCCTCACCAGCATTCCAGATCTGATCATCCCTCCTATGACTCCCAACCGAGTATTCATAATTCTCAGTTGAATTTCTAGTTAATGAGCAGCTGGGATTGTGCGAGAAAGGATGTGAATAAGAGTATGACATTGAGGCTGCAGTGAAATCATTTGAAAATGTCCTCCTTGTATTGTTATTTGAAGGTTCAAGTGACTGCACACTCCTACTAGGCCTCAACCGAGCTGGAAAATCCCCATTTTGGCTTGGAACATCACCATTCTGCACCCGGTTTGATCCCGCCAAAGAGAGTGAAATATCAGGAAGAGCTAAAGATAGGTTCAGAGTTTCCATTTTTGGTTTCTTTTCTCTAATCTCAGCGTCATTTTCTCCATTTTCTTCAGCAAACCTTTTACATGAGTACCCTCTATCCTCGGTCAAACAAAGAAAATCCCTTTCCACCCACCTATGATTTTCCTCATTTTGATCCCCAGAAACCATAACCTCCTTACCCTTATAACTAGTACCATTACAACCTATTTTCTCAAAGGAATTCAACAAATTTTTACCTGAAGCAAGATCTTTGGAATTATCACAAAGGTAGCTAAGGGTAAGCTCTTGAAACCCGGTACTTCCTCCCCGGTTTTTTGACTCAGAAGCAGAGCCCTCAAAACTTCTCACCATTTTTTCAGTCGACTCCACGAGAAAATCATGATCTTTTTCTTGAAATCCCATTTTCTCATCTGGGTTACCAGAATTTCTACTTTTTCCCACAGATAAATCATTTTTATTCTCTTCGCATACAATCCTCAACTCTGACTCACTTGAATTCGCTTTCTCTTTCATCATCACCATCAACTAAGCGAAACAAAAGTAAATCCAACAAAACGGAGAACAAAAGAATAAATAAATTAAAGATTCTTTCTTTATAGTGCTGAAGCAGAGTAAAAGAGATCAAATCAAAACTTACAGACTGATAGGAAGAGAGAAAGCCCAAGCCAAGGGCAACCCTGAAATTCTGAAAGAATCTAAGGGCTAACAGTATCTTCATTTCGTGACTCCATAGCCTGGTCTCTCTCTCCCTCTCTCTCCCTCTCTCTCTCCCTCTCTCTTTCTTAATCTAGTAAGTTGCAACGGCAGAATTTGGCCTTTCAAACGCTTTCGAATTGCAACCTAAAAATTGGGTATTCCTGAGGAATTTTCAGACTGTTCACACCTGAGACTTTTTTTGGCTAGGGGCGAGGGGGGTCCGGGTTCACGGGACGCGGGGAGAGAAGGCAGAAGATGCACCGGGGGGCCCTCCCCTGGGTTTTCTGGGGGAATAAATAAGAATGAAGTGAAATGGCGAACGTGCCCTGCCCCACCGCTCAGGGAGAATTACTTGAAATTGACCCATATGGCTGCTGATTTGGCTTTCACCTTTGACGCAAATCCGCGTTGACGACGAAATCTTAATCCATTCTTTAGTAAAATAGTGGCAATCTTGTTCTAGGTGTTCAAAACTGAACAAAATCGATTAGGGTTAACTCAATTGAATCAAATTGACTTCTAATCAGTTGTCAGATTAAATATTCTTGACAGTTTGATTCTATTGTCGGTTATAAACAAATTCTAATCGAATCAAATCAATTAGATATAAAAATTTATAAATATGTAAAATATATTATATAATTTGTTATAGATTACATAATTTAAAAATAAAATAAATTTTATTCAATTATTAATAAAGCCAAACCTTTATAACAAATAATAAAAATATGAAATAGTAATCTATATAATATATAAAAATTATAAATATATTTTTAAAAAAGAGAAAATGGATTGAATCAAACAAATCAAAACCAATTACAAATGGTTTGGTTTGATTCGATTCGATTTGATTATCCATTAAAATTTATAACCGATCAATTAGGAAATTACTAAAACCAATTATGATGGTTCGATTACAAAATTTAGCCATAATCGAACCGAACCTTGAACACCCCTAATCTTGTTTCAGGAAGTAGAAGCTTCATGAGATTATGGATGTTCAAATCCGATTTGCTTCAATTCCAATCGATCTAATCAAAATTGATTATACCCAATTACTTAATCAGATTGATTGGATGAATTCCTTGAAAATCGATTAAATTGGTTTGGTTGTTGAATGTGGATAAAAAATAACCTATTACAATCGAAACGAATCAATCATATAATTTTTTATTTTTTATTTATTAAATATATTATTTTAAGGTTTTATAGTTATTTTAATTAAAATAGATGGGTTAATTGTAATTTTAACTTACTTTTAGTTTTATTATTATAATTTTATATATAAAATAAGATAAAATCTAATTAAATCCAATATAACCTAATATTTTATTTTATTTAAAAATTAATATGTAGGATTAGATCCAATCCAATAGAGTTTGGATTCAAGTGGTTGGAACCTAAAATATTGTATGAATTGGATAACTTTTTTGCCTAACCGATGAACACCCCTACATGAGATGAGTCAAATACCCGTGAACATTAATTAGAGCACTAATAATAAATTTATCAATAAAATATCTTACCTGTGTTTCAAATCTCTCTCAAAATTTTATAAGTGACCTTTAATTGTTTTTGTTAGATATCCCTTCATCTGAAATAGAATGTCTACATTTTCATCTTATTTCCTAAAATAGTTAAAATTTTTTTAAGAAATTGATATTTTTAAATGTAAAATGAACTAAGTCAACTCATTTTCTTAAAATTTTTTCAAGTTAAAATGGGATATTCAATTCCGAACAGAGGAAATATATTTTATATATTAAATCCCAAAACAATAACTTAAACCCTTTAGGGTACTTAGATCTTATCTAGAGACACTTTTTAATTTTTGACTAGTATAACATACAGTAACACAAATATACACTAGAAGTTCCGAACTTGTCTCTCAATTATTAATAATTAGATTTCGATTTCAGTACTTCTTAAATAAGTAAGTACTTTTTTCTTTCGAATTTAAATATTTATATTATCATTTTAAATAGTTCAAAATTGAATGTTTCAATTTTATTTAAGTAGCAAGGTTTTTAATATAAAGTCGCATTAAAATTTTTTTTCATAATTTAGGAATTTGCATCAACTTGGCTAAAAGTCCCACCACAAATTACATTAATAAAAAGGATAAATTAGTTATGTTATAAAAGTCAAAAACTCCTTAGTGTTTTTATAAAGTTAAAAGAGAACATTGAATTCAAGGAGGGAGTAACAACTTATATTTTCTAGTCCCTAATTATAAGTCATTTGAACTCATTTTCTCCCCTTATTGTAAGTCATTGTTGGTAGTTTAATAGTTAATTTATTCATTTTTTTCAATATTATTCATGCTCTCTCCTCTCTCTTTGTAAAACATTTTATCTTGATTTCATTTTTAATGTTCTCCTACGTATTGACATTTAGAGGGAAAAAAAAAAAGGCTTTACCATGATATTGATAAAATTTTTACAAATGACTTACAATTAGGAACGGAGAGAGTATTTGTAATGGAGGAGTATTAATTTTATATATTCTACGAATCTTCTTAGTATATATTTTGTGTGATACTCTTTAATACTCCTATAAAAAACTTAGATTAGTCTCTTAGTTATTCTTTTTAAATATATATTTAATAATCCTAAATAATAAACTAAATTGTAGAAATAATTATCTTTTAGGGACATGTATTAATTTTCATTTTGTATTAATGTAATTGAGAGTGTCATAGCAATGTTTACTAAAAAATCAAGAGTCATTGTATAATGCTTTCCCCATTAAATTCTAAGGTAATTATCATTCAGACATATGTGTTAATTTATTTTTATTGGTGTATTTGAGAGTGTCATAAAAAATGTGAAATAAAAGATAAAAGAGCCTTTGTATAATGCTTCCTCCATTCTCTATTATTAGTCACTTAAAAGAGAAATTCATTTATTTTCTTTTGATGGTCATTTACAAATAAGTAGATATTTTTTAATAATAACTTTTAAATGACTGATAATAGAAAAGTTAACTATTATTTCCAAAGTCTTTACCGGTCAATATTTGATTTTATTTTTGAAAAATAAAATCTTCAATACAAAATTTATTTTTTAAAATATATTTTATATATTATTTTCTAAAAGATAAACTAAACTTAGGGATATTGGATTAAATTTATTATATTTTTAATAAAAAAGTTAACCGTTAAAGACTAAACAATACATTTCGTATGTAATACTTTGATACACTCTATAGCATTTTCGTATTATTATTATTATTATTTATTTTTTAATGTAAATACGATTTCTCTTTGAAATTTCTACCAACATCATTTCTATATTTTATAATTTATTATGATATTTTTATAATTTCTATAGTTGTAAATATATTATATTAAACTATTTAAAATAAAAAAAATAGTAAAGAAGAAAAATAACAAAAGGATTTGAAAAAAAAAGATATTACTCCCTTTATCTGAAATTGAATATCTCATTATGATTTACATTAATTTTTAAAAAATAAATTAACTTAATTTATTTTAAACTTAACTATATTAATTGCTTAAGAACAAATAAAAATAAAAATGTAAAAAAATAGAGACCATAAAACACAAGCATACAAATTGTTTGGTGGTCATCCCTTGTAATATATGAAGGAAGAAAATGTAGATTTTCTTTGTTTAATCTTAAATTAAAAAAATAAAAAATAAGAAATGAAAGCCCTCAACCCTTGTAGGTCTCGACAGAGTTAGGGGTTTTTTTTTTTTCAAATAAGAATTGGAGTAGGAAACAAATAGTAATAAACAAAAATGAAGAACTAATAAGCATGGGAAAGGCAGAATACAATCACGAATTTAACATAGGACCAACTTTTTAGTCCTGTCTTGAGAACAGCCAACAAAACGAAGGGAATGGAAATTAGAAAAAGTTCCTTGGCTACTAATGTCTTTTTACAGCTAAACGGAACTACTTTAGAAAAAGGGAATTTTTACCTCATCATCTTTCTTTGCGAGTAGTATCTACACAACAAACGCTACAGTATCCAAGCAAACAATGATAAAATTTCTCTGATCTTTTGTACAGTTTAGTAACAGCTAACTTGGTAATTGAAGGACGGGTCACTTTAGCTTCATGCTTCCTCTGAGAAGCAGCCAACATGAAAAGCTGGACCAGCACTTTGATCTCCTTCCGAGGAGCTATTATTAGAAATAGGTTTCACAGCAACAAGATTTCTGTAAGGCCGATTAACCGGAGGTAATACCAATCCCGATTGTTTGTCCAAAGACAACAGTTTGCCACACTTGCTGCATCCAAATTATGTATTTATTTTAGGATCAATATCTAAAAGCAACAGAAGAATAATGACTTGAAACACATAAAGAATACTTGAGCTTCACCTGCAAACTTTTGTGAACAGTGTCCGGTAGCTGCAGATCCAATGCTACAAGAATACGACAAATTGTATATTAAATAAATCTTTTAAAGGTTTTAAAAGGTCAACTGGCTAAAATTTAACAGTTCATGACATTGAATCCAGGAAGATTTAGGAATTACCAATAGAGAATATAGGGCAGTTTCTGCATTGCTACCAATGAAATGCTGAAGAGCCATAGAAGCATGCTCCTGTAAGGGTGAAATGTTAAAACTATCAAAGATTTACTGCATCTAGTGCAGTGCCTTGACTTCTAAAAGAATACCAAAGCAAGAGCACACCGAAAGAAAAAATGAAAATGGGGAATTTGAATTCATACCGTCATGTGCTTAAATACATGATGAATTGAGAACCCCCTTGAATGTACATAGTTGCCACTCTTCATAGGTATCCAAAGTAAAATTTGTCAGAGAAACTTTAAACTACCACCAAAGTGATTGAACTAGATGCTTAACATGGAAAGCCTTACTTCAGAAAAAGAAAATATTAAACAGTCTCGCACTTAAAGAACTTCACCAAGAAACAGGGAGAGAATGACAGACAGACAAGTGCATATAAATTTTTAAAAAGATGCAGATTAAATATCTACTAAAATTATGAAGAATTCACTTAGTATTGCACAGACTGACAAACAAAGATCTTAACTTCTATGGATAACATTCATCAAGTGTCTATGTGAAGGAAAACAAATTTAGCTGAAAAAACTGAGAAAGGAAAAGGGAACAGAAAGTGTGGGAAAAAGCCACAAAAGCACTCCTAGTTTCCGATTCCAGCTTTTAAATTTCCCACCTCACGAAACATGACACATTTTACAACTGAATTTAGTCCATTTCCAAGGAGTTCAGAGATATGCAAGTTTAATGACTTTCACAACTGAAATCTATAACCAGAGCTCTAAGATATAGAATATCTCCCCCTCCCAATGCAAGAGCCCTGGTAAGACAGACTAGAGAGCCTATAAGAGGCAGCAGATTCCTAGTAAAAATACACAAAGCTTTCACAATCCCAAAATTCACAACATTGGATATCTTCCAGACCAAAAAGAATAGCAGAACTAAAAATTGTTAACTTCTTGGTAAACACATGGACAGATTTTCCAGGTAATAGAAAATCAACAAAAATGCATAATTCATCATGGAAATGACAGAACTGTGTTCAGGTTCCTTTACATCTCTTTGTTGGTGGACGGTGAGGGAAAGGAGTGGGAGTAGGCATTGGGGGTTTATAATATATGAATGCTTTTACATAATGAGAAATAACTGTGAAGCAAAAATTTACCACAGAAGACACCACGATGCATCAGCATACAATATATCTTTAACATAATATTATGAAAATCAGATGTCCTATTTGATAACTTGGTAAGTTATCACTTTAATTCATTATGTAGTTGGTGATGGAACATGTCTTGGTGGGATTCATATGTCCAAAATCAAGAAGGTTAATTGTGGACCTCAGATGACTTCATTCCAGGAAACTAGGACACTGGTGACTTTCCAAGGGAGAAATGTGGATATTCAATACTATGCACATGGAGTAAAAAGAAGCAAGCAATCCAAAAAGATGATATTTTACTTTTATGACATGAATTAATTATAATCAAATGCTAAAACAGTGCTAATGCATCACCTCATCTGGTGAGAAGAATGCTACAGCATCAGGATCAGTTGAACCAGCTGGATGCAATGATACTATGGCCCTAAATATAGAAGGAACCAATAATTCGATTACAGAAACCTTGTCTGCAGAAACATTGCTTGTTGATCCTTGTCTGAATTTATTGCTAAAACTAAGATCCTTTGATGATTCTACTGAACTCTCAGAAGGTAGAACAGGTGCTCGTTTCATCCAATCCAACCGTTGATAGGTAGAAGTTTTCACCTCTGGAACTTCGTTTCCCAAAAGCATTAGAATATCTGGTACTGTTTCCTGATCACTGAGGTCTTCTGACAGTGAGGGACCAGAATCTGTTCTTTTAGAAGGTTCAGTATTAGAACCATTGTCAAGATGTGGAAAAAAACGTCTTTTCTGGTTGGTGAATGCCTTAAGAGCCAGCCTGAAAATTCAGAAACATGACAAGATGAGAAATGAGAGTATACAAACATGGAAATCATTCATATGGAATCATATGATGCAGACGGAAAATGTCAATTCATGTGCTGGCAAAAAGTTCTGGAAGGTTTTGATGGTTATTAAGAGAAGATAATCATATCTTTCAGCGATTCTAGTCCAATTTTTGCATATTAGAAAAGTGGGTAACAGATATAATGTTCATCCAACTTATTAATATGATAAGCCCAGAGAACAATTAAATGCTCTAGATCACAAAATACCATAGAGAACTTAATGACACAGAGCAGGCAGAATTCCAAGTATAAACAGGCCTAAACACACATCCGTCACTTTCTCAACCTATAGAACATTTTTAATATTGGGTTAACTTGCATAAACATATCTTCTCTATTGGTTGCTACAGTATTTGGATTCTACACAATTGCCAAACTAAGAGACATGCATAACATATTGCCTTCCAGGCATTTCTAACCACTTCATGGAACGAGTGAGGTTGACGACCAAGGAGCAGCAGAGAGAATCCAGCAGTCACTCCATGGCTCTCAGAAAGGGTTAAGATACGGGAAATGTCTGACCATGAATTCACCATAGTATAAAACATAAGGCATTAATAACTTTAAATGGGTGACTTGCTCAAATGTCCGCCTCTAGTAGTTGCAACAAAGTTGGCATGCCCATAGGGCAAATAATTAAAGTTTCTCCTGTCTAAATACACAATATCAAAGACTAAATTTGGTGAATTATGTGGGAGAGAGTCGAGTGACAATGAAATGTAAGCTTAGGACTCTAAGTGGACATGCAAATTGATTACAGCAAACAGGACCTTGAATAACTAAAATTTACTAGATAACCAGAAAAATAATCTCGGGGGGGGGGGGGGGGTGGTGGGGGCCCACAGGGTT
>JAOXNR010000013.1:7793184-7810982 GCA_028571225.1 Parsonsia alboflavescens
CTTCAATGTGAAAATTTTTTGAAAATCCTGGGACTCCAGATCCGTTTCCTCATGGATTCGGATCCGATTCCCCTTCAGATAAGATAGTCCCTTTTCAGAAGAATTGGCAAATGGGCCTATAACAATCCTTCACTCATCGATTAAACATGGACAAAATGATCAATTTAATCCCTTTATTATTATTATTTTTTGCTATGCAAGTCTACATATATAAATATATAAATATATTTATATATATAATTTTTTTATCATGTGCGTTTTTGCACACAGCTTTGCTATGCGCCAACTCCAAAATGATATCGTTTTGTTTTACTTCGTTTGTTTTTTTGTGCACCAACTCCAAAACAAAGCTGTTTTCGCTTGGATTTTTATTTTTTTATTTTTTTTTATAAAAAACAAACAAACAAATGATGGTTTTTGGGGGCACTCTCTCTCTTTCTTCTTTTCTGGCGAAACCTTCTGTTATTTGGGTGGCGGGAGTCGACGAGGTGCAAGGGTGGTGATGGGTGCGAGGGTGCGGTGTTGAGTTTGGCAGGGAAGGTGGTGGCACGATGTTGGGTGCGGCGTTGGGTGGGTGGTGGTTGAAATGACAGGGGTGCTTTGATGGGTGGTGGAATGGCAGGGGAGTTGGTAGTGGAACGACACAGTGTTGGGTGGGTGGTGGTGGAATCGGGCACTGTCGTCCTTGATCTCTCTACCATAGAGGGTTTTTTTTTAAACGAAATGATGTTGTTTCTTGATGCATACGGTGCTCGGTGTGCGACATCACACCTAACATAAAAACTGTATATTTATTTATTTATTTATCTTTTAGGATCCCATAACTTTTTATAGGTGATCAACTAGGTTCAATGTCTTTGAAAATGAGATTTTCATTGGATTCTTTTATTATTTTTCCTTGAAGATTTTTAGGTATAACATTGTTCACCAATGGATTACTTTGATTTCTCCAAATTCTAACATACTTAGATTATTGAATTATGAACTGTTGGTAAAATCAGTATTTATATCAGACCAATTTTACTCAACGTATTTAAATTATTGAGGAGTTGAACCATTGGTGAAATCAAAGAAATTCAATGAAAAATTAAGATAATAACGATAATTTGTCAAAAAATTAAAAGTAGATGACCTTGAAAGAGTGCATCGACCCTTTTATTAGTTTCTTCCAATAATAAAAATAATTTGATATGAGTTATTGTATATTTCAATTTTCAAATTATAACCTATTGAAAGTTTTAGTCGTTAAAGTTTTTTTTTTAGCTTTTATAATCTCTAAACAATTTACGGTTGGCCATGTTAATTCTTTTGATGGATTCTTGAAAAGAATGGCCGGAATTTGTGTCAATGGTCATCTGACCAATTTATGAGAGGTAATATTAAAACATCACTATTGACTATCAATTTAATATATATATATATATATTTTCTACCCTCTCTTATCTTCTTCTTCGGCCTTCTCCATCGTCTATGCCTAGACTTGTTTGCGAACCCATTCAGTGGGTTTCATATTTGACCAACTTAAAGCGCAAGGATTACAAGCAAGCAGAGAAACTATGTAGGAAGGTAATGAATTATTAGCACTTCTACCCTGCCCTTGCCTTATCCTAAATTTCATGTGCATGCAATATTTGAATGTTTGATCAGCTGAAGTTTCTTGCATCTGCAGGTGTTGGAGCTTGAATCTACAAATGTCAATGCACTTCATCGAAGAGCAAAAGCTTATATGAACATGGCTGATCTAGATCTGACAGAGTTTGATATCAAGAAGGCTCTTGAGATTGATCCTAAGAACAGGTATCTTTTTGAAACTTTCATACGGAAGATAAATTTTTCTTTTAAATCTTCAAAGTGAAGAGCTACTAAATTCAAATGTTGTATCCAGGGATGTGAAGCTAGAGTACAAAGCACTAAAGGACAGGGTGAAGGAATTCAACAAGAAAGATTTTAAATTTTACGGAAACATGTTTGCCAAATTAAACAAGCTGGAGTCATTTGATCTTAGTACAAGCTTTTGAAATTTGTGAGTGTTTACTTCTGCTGTGTGATAAACGAAAGTCTTAACTGTTGCTTCTTGTGGTTTCAGAAAACAGCTCTGAAGTGCTCTAGGCATACAGTAAAGAAGAGATTCATAAGATTAGAGAGAAAGTGATAAAGACCATACCTATATTGTCTATGCAAGACCACGTGAAGATGAGTCGGAATTGTTTGCGAATGCTTTTGACATTGCCGTCAATGGAGAAGATCAGGGTGAAATAACAAAGGGTGAAAGAAAGGAATAATGTTTTGACAGTAATCTAACCATTTATGATCACCGTTGACTAGTGTCTATCCCGCTTTGATGTTAAAGTCGATATTTATGGACATTCATATAGAAAGTATTTATGTTTAATCCGATATGGGATTGGTGTAGAAATCCTTATTGTATTTAAATTGATAATTTCTTATTCCATTATGTATAGGAGAGTATAAAGTAAATATATACTTAATATATTTATACACTATAAATATTCCTTAAAAAATAATAAAACAAATAATGAAAAAGGATGGGCGTCTGTGTCCACTATTTGCTTTATCGGGTAAACTGCAGCCGTTTATCACTTGAGTAATATAAGAGAGGTGAAACGCTCAAGATTGATTACTCTTGACTTCATCGGTTAGAATAAAAAATTTCACCTAACTGGCACAACTTTTGTGGGTTACATTACATATTTAAAAAGATTACTTAGTATATCATTCTTTTTTTCTTTTTTTTTTTTTTTTTGGTTTTTTTGAAATTATATAGAATGTTTATATTTTATTTAAACGGTTCAAAATTAAATATGCATTTTTAAGGCAAAAATTATTTTTATCCATAATCAAGTTTTCTATATGTCATCTGTTCTTAGTCTCAAGACACTAATAACATTAGCTAAAAGTTCTACATATATAATTCTTCGATTATCTTAGAAAAAAATATATATACCTTTTGTTCGAAATTGAATTTTTTATTTTTCATTTTGAGTTATTTGCAATTGAATGTCTCGTTTCTTAATTTAATAAAACTTTTATTTTAAAAATGGCATTGCAATATTGTTAAAATAAAATAATTTAAATTTTTTTTAATACGAATGATATTCAATTTCGTATAGAAGGAGTGTAAAAAATTTCTTATATTGAATAAAAAATAAATATTTCAATTTTAAAGAATAAAATATCATGTATAATGCCTCTCCCATTCATAATCAAATCCATTTTTACTTGAAATTTGTAATTAATGTAATAAGTTGTAAGACTATTTTAGTTAACGAAAAGATATAAATTTCTTAAATTAATTAAGCTGTTAAAGAAATTATAAATTTAATAAACCTTGTTTATCTTATTAGTTAAATGAAAATTTAATTATAAATATTTCTAAAGCATGATATAATTTTCTTTTGTTACATATATAGTCCACAAAAATTTAAATTTACTTGAAACTTTTACCAATTTTGCAACACATATCTTGGTGAGGGAAATAAAGGATGATGACCGGATGGGCCATGATGAATCATGATCATGCACCCACATAATCCAAGGAATATCAGCCACCCAACCTCGGGTTCACCCGAGCCCAGGGTTCTCTGCAAGGGAAGCTGTATGAAAATGTGCCCCCCATGTGAGGAGGAGAAAAAAGGGAAAAAAATTGGCGGATACGATCTCATCATTTAATGGAACAGAAGAAAAACATAGTGCATGGGCATGACTTACCTACACAACACCACACCTACATATGACCTATCCTTTTTTTTTCTTTGTTTGGGGGAAAGTGATGGCTAATTTGACTACAAACACATGGCCGACACACAAGAAACAAACAGCCACAGGATATGCAATAAAAAGAAAATTCATGGATATTGAGATCCAAATTAGGTAGACCATAAAAAAAATCACACAAAATACATGTTTTTTTTTTTGCTTGTTTTATAGTTTGAAATTCACATTTATTTACGTGATTCGATATGAATCACAAGGTTTATGTATGAGAAATGCGAAATCGCTGCATAATAGATTATACATTTATATATATTAAAAAAAGGGGAAAAAAAAAAAAATCAAGACCTCTCTCAATCCCTATTGAGTGGCAGAGAAATTTTGGGGTAAGGCAAGAGGACAAAAAAGAGACTGGGGTTATACGGAGCAGCAGTACGTAATGGTCCCCATGCAATCTTCTAATTATTCCATCAAAAGATACACCTTTTTTTTTTTAATTTCTTCCCTAACTAATATACATAATTATGCTTCTATTCAGAATTTATTGCTAGCTTGGGTTAAAATTAAAGGGGCATTGATTTGGTTGTAGAAAAAGACTGGATCTTATAATTACAGTTTTATTTTAACCTTTTTGTTTATATATATATATATATATATATAAAGTATTCTTAGATAATTGAGGTAAAGTATTTGTTAAATTGTTTCCCCAATAGTTCAACTTTTTAAAACTCAAGTTAATTTAAAACTGCAGAACACTCAAATTAAAAGAGAATTTATAAAAATAATTTAATTCACCAACGTTAATTATTTTCAAATAATTACTGCTTCTAAAGAAAAATGGAAAAGATTTTTATTTTCAAATTAAAAGAGGATTTAGAAATATAATTTAATACACCGGTGTTAATTATTTTCAAATAATTAGTACTTCTAAAGAAAAATAAAAAGGATTTTAATGACAAAATTTAGAAGAGTTCAACTTGATTAAAAAGGAAATATATTCTTACAAATAAGGATAAGATGGGTAGTGTGTAAGATTTATTTCATTCTTAAATAAAAATAAAATGACAAATAAAAATTAGTTATGGATATATAATTAAGGTGAAATTGTCTAATGCTAATGGATTAAAATCTGTAAAATGTCTCACAAACACCTAAAATACCATATAGTATATGTAATACTTAGACAAGACATCTTAAGTAGTAGGGGCTAAAGTTAGACACTCAAGACATAATGGCAAATTTTTGAACAGACGAATGTTATCTAAGTGACTTCTGTCAATAGTTAAAGGACGGTTGGATGAAAAGGTATCATGTTTGAAAGTTTATGGTTATGATAATTAGGTACATTTTAAAGTTGAATAATTGAATGTTTTAAAACCAAGTTTTCGATCAGTTTTATGCTTTGATTATTAATCATTTTTTTTAGCATATTGGATCTCAAACAAATTGCGACTGGATAATTTGGTCCTTCTAATAGTATTATTGAAAAAAAAACCATATCGACGATCACTTGGCCAAATCAATAGGGACAAATTCCATAGTATACTATTCAAACAGTCAAAAATGGATATTAATTTAAATCTTGTTGAGTTAAATTTAAATTTTCGACTCAGTTAAATTCCATTCTTTTCGAGCCAAAAACTGGAACTTAACTCATCAAGATTTCTAGTTAACACCTGTTTTTGAACGTTCGATTAGTTTAGTACCGAATTTGCTCATGTTAATTTGGAGAAACGGTTGTTGACTGAACGTTTTGGTGACTTTTTTCTAGAATACTATTAGAAAAATTAAGTTGTCCAATCATAATTTGTTTGAGGTTCAATATGACTAGAAAAAAGGGTTGTAGACCAAATTGCAAAACTAATCAAAGATTAGGTTTTGAAACATTCAATTACTCTTTTAAAGTCTAGAAGTAAAACATTTTTAGAAAATTAAGTGTTATCTCCTTTTTTTTTTTTTGGTAAAATATATGTTAGAGTGTTCAATACAGAAAATTATGTTAAATCGAGAGGTTCAAATTTTAAATTCTAGAACAAGTACAAAATTCATAAATTAGTATGTCAAGATAACAAAAAATTGGAATGTCACCTCACTTCTCTTCAAATAATATTTAAAAAATGTTAAATTGGTAAAACCTAGATTTTCAATGTTGAGATAATTGCCAAATTGACACTTGGCTTTCAATTTATTTCATAGAATGAGATCTACGCCGTGTCGAAAAGTCCTTATCACAAAGATTTGTGAAAACGATTTTTTCTAGTATTATTTTCTTTATATTTATATATATATAAAAAATATATATTTATATATAAAATCTCATCCGATAATGTATGCTTTTTAAATTAAATATAAGTTGTGATTCTTTCATAAGATAATGAATCTCATTAAATAAAGGTTTCACATACTTTCATCTCTAAATTAAGTAGAGTAAAGAAAAAATTTAGAACCAAGTTAATTAGTGAAATATAAATAAATAAATTAACGAGACATTATTTCTTAAAATAGACATCTGAAATTTCAAAAAAGATGAAGGAAATTTAGTTTTAGCTCCTAAAGCAGTTGAAAAGAGTGGACTTAATTATTCCTTGATTTTTTGTTTTTTTTTTTTAATTTATAAAATTACTTAATATTGAAACAGCAAGTAAATCCATCATCATGTCTGCTTGGGTCCTTGCTGGGCAGCATTTTACAGAAAACCCTTTCACTTTGGAAATGGATTGCAACTTACAAACAACCCCACAGAAAAAGAACCCATTATTCATTGGTCTGGTCTATGTAAAAATGCAGTTGCTTGGAACTTTTGAAGAAAAGAAGACCCATTTGTGCATATTGACTGAGTAGAAAGAGAGAGAGGGGGAAACTGGAAACTAGCCAGTAGCCAATGGGCAGCACGCTGTGGAGGGTTCATAAAGTCAAGTACACGCATCAAAAAAGTGTATGTATGTGAGAAAAATGAAGGTCAAGGAGAGGGCAGACAGTGGAAAATAGCCAATTGGGTTTTGCTAAAAATTGCATTTTGAGAGAAGTTTTTTAGTGAGAGAAAGAGAAGGGGACAATTGTTTATAGGATTTGGTAGGACAAAGAGCGTATCCGCAAAAATCCTCAAATTCGATTCATTTGCTTTAAAAAGTAAGGTATGGAAGATATCTCTTACTATTTTAATAAGTGAATTTGCATAATATAAACAAAAACCAAAGCAAAAATACAAAGGAAAAGGCCAAGAAAACAAGGAAAAAGTAGTTGGGGTTAAACTTGAGAACACGACCAACTAAGCATTGTTACAGTTCATTGTATTCAAAAACATGGTTGCGTGTTTTTTTTTTTTTTTTGAGTTTTTTGTTTTATGAAATATTCTGTGTCTCGGTGTCTTGTGAGTGTAAATGTGTGTTTTTTGGTTGATAAGATTTGGCTGTAGTATGCTTAGCTGGTCAATGATCTTGCTTTGTTTTGAGTTTAGTGTAGAATGGAAATTTTTTATAGAGGGATGAACAGAAAGAACAGTAGACGTGCTTTTCTTTGTCTGGACTCTCCCATTCCATTCAAATAAACTTCACGCTTGCAGAGATATTGAGAAAGAGAGAGAAAGAGAAGGGGGTTCATGTACATGATTAGGGTAATGTTATTCTTCTATACTAGTACTACTTTATTGCATTCAAACCCTCAGGCCTCATAGCAATTGCAGGGTTCTTGAGAGAGGGAGAGAGAAAGTAAGTGTTTTCCCTCTTTGGAATTTGGGCTTTGTCCATCTTTTGAGAGCTGCAACAAGTCATGCCTGTTCCATGAGGGTGGATGGTGAAGGATAAGCTTCGAAATAAACAAAGAAAAAAATCATTCCTTCTTGGGTTTCTTTAGAGGTAGGGAGTGGGGGAATCATTTATGTGTTCATATTGTTGATGGGTTTGGGTGTTTGATAATTCGTCACTCAAAACAATGTTGTGATGATAGTTTATTCCAGAAAGGATCCTTATCTTTTGCATTGAACAATAAAGTTAGTCCCAAAAGACTGCAAGTTCTCTGAAGAAAGTCATGATACTGCCACATGTGTTTATGATATACTACTATATAAGTCTCTCTTCTTCGCTCTTTGTTTCTTAAGTCAAGGGATGAAGTGTGGAAGAATTGAAGAAAAAGGAGGAGAAGATAAGGAACAGAGAAGGGCAGAGGAGAAGAGCTTGTACTGATGGGACATAAGAATCAGAGCCACCACATGGTGACTGTGCGGGTGAACGAACAGTTGGGGACAAAGAGGAAGTACACATTCATCAAGAGATGGTGGCTTCCAAAACTCTTGGCACTTTGGATCATAGCCATGTTCTACGGCGGTAGATTTATATACAAAAAAATGGATGCTGGCAACAAGGAAAAAAGAAAGGAGGTTCTCGTGAGCATGTGCGATGAAAGGGCAAGGATGCTTCAAGATCAATTCAGCGTTAGCATCAATCATGTACACGCCCTCGCAATTCTTGTGTCCACCTTCCATTATTACAAGAACCCATCTGCAATTGATCAGGTTCGTGCCTTTCCCTTTCCCAATCTTTGAAAGCTTTCTCGATTTCTTGATTTTGTAATTCTAAAATCAGGTTTCGCTGTTTCTTCTGGATCTTGTTTATCAGTTCTTAGGTGCTTAAAGTGGAATTTTGCTTTTGGATTGTAATTTTGGTTTATGTATAACTATTGTGTGCCAAGATTTGATTGGAATGGTATAATCATAACAATGCAGGAAACTTTTGCTGAGTACACTGCCAGAACAGCCTTTGAGAGGCCATTGCTGAGTGGGGTGGCTTACGCCCAGAAGGTTGTCAATCATGAGAGGGTGGAATTTGAGAGGCGACACGGTTGGAATATAAGGACAATGGAGGGAGATCCTTCGCCAACCCGGGATGAGTATGCCCCAGTCATATTCTCACAAGAAACTATCTCGTATCTTAGATCACTCGATATGATGTCTGGGGAGGTGATACATTCACACTGAAATATGTATATGATACTTCTAAATTCACATTTTGATTATGCATTAAATGTAATTGCAAAATTTTGCTGCCTAATGCAGGAAGATCGTGAGAATATTCTGAGAGCTCGGGCTACTGGAAAGGCTGTACTTACTAGCCCCTTCAGACTGTTAGGTTCCCATCATCTTGGGGTTGTATTGACGTTTCCTGTTTACAAATTCATACTTTCACCGAAACCAACCAAGGAAGAACGTGTCCAGGCCACTGCAGGGTAGGCTTTGGCTTATGTCTTCGTCACTTACCATTTTAGTATGTAGCTTGTTTTTAGAAGTATTCATGGCCGTGTCTGAGATTTTCTTTCAATATAGTTGGTATATATATTGCTTGGGATTACTCTTCTATCTTGGACTAAGGCAACAAGAAGGCACTTATCCTATTTGAATTCCACATTTAAAGTAGTTATCCACTGGAAATCCAAAATTTTAGGAATGTCTAAAGAATGACTTTGAAAATATAAATATTTTTTCTGGGTTGGAGTTTGTTTCAAATATCTTTAATAATTTGTGGGTACCTTTTTTTTCTCTTACGTAGTAATTGAAGGCCCAAGAGTTCTAAATGTCTCAGATTAGAAAGGGTGCTCTGTGGCCTGTTCTTTCTGTATATCTTGTGATGGATGTCTGCTATGTCCTCCAGAGTCTTTCTTTTCTCCCTTTCCTTCTTTGTTGGGAGGGGGCAGCTCGTTTTGAGCTTTCATTATCACATGCTGTTCCATGAAGTTACCCCTAGGTTCACATGTATTTACCCATATTTCTCTAAACATCTAAGTTGGGATATTGATATCCTTGATAGTGAATTTGCATCTTAGGAGTAAGTTCATGTTGCTTGGGCTAGACTTTTGCTGGTTTGGCTTTCACAATTTGATATTTTTCTTTCTACTATTCGCAATTAGTTTTTGAAGAGTATTCAAGGACTACTGAGCTGCAGATTGATTAAGTATTTTCTCTCTTTTAATGCATTTCTTGATCTGAATACTAGAAGCAAGTTAGATGTGTGCATTTGTTAGGAATTTCCTAGCTCATGTGAGCAAAATCAATTCGACAGCTATTATGGTGAGTTTTCAAGGCTGCACTAATATTTGCTGTCTTATGTCATTCAGAAATGAGCAGAAACATATCAATTTTTTTACAGCTCAGGTTTCGTTGCATGTTTGGTAAATGTCTTTGTTTCCTCTAGGTAATTTCATTTAGAACAATTTTGATACTGAAGTCTTCTAAGCATGGAGAATGAATTATTAATTGATCATACCTTGTGCATTTACTTTGCCCTGTCCATTATTTGAAAGGATGGAAAATTTCGTTTCCCTAGATTCTTGAGAATTATTGTGTTTCAGAAAATGGCATCAATTTTCTTCAGGCTGTTTTCTTTTTCCTTGTTAACATTGGCCAAGCATATTAGAAGCAACCATCCACTTCCTTTGGTCATTTCATTTTTTACTACATTTAATTGGTGTTTTAATCCCTCCCTTGATCATTTTGTTTCAATAAACTAGTGAAGAGAAGTATAAGCAACTGTCTGTGCTTTAGATTTCAGTTGATATATTGCTTTTCTGAATCACTAAAATGCTAGAATAGAGTGAATGATAATTTTTTGCATTTTCATACTAGCATTGAATTTTTCATGATTACCTTTTTCTTTCTCCTGATGATAAGTGATACTCACTGCAAGTAGGTACCTTGGTGGAGCTTTTGACGTTGAATCCCTTGTTGAAAACTTACTGGGACAACTTGCTGGAAACGAAGCAATTTTGGTGAATGTTTATGATGTTACAAACTCTTCTGATCCTCTAATCATGTATGGGCAACAGAATGAAGATGGTGACATGTTGCTTAATCATGTGAGCAGGCTGGATTTTGGGGATCCATTCCGTAAGCATGAAATGATGTGTAGGTATGTGAAAATCTTCTTCCCTTTAGACCAGGACCCATGGAGATGGGTTTCTAAGGCAATTATTTTATCTTTATACAGATATCTTCAAAAAGCTCCCACTTCATGGTCTGCTCTCACCACTGCATTCTTGGCCTTTGTGATTGGAGTTTTAGTTGGATACCTCATCTATGGTGCAGCAATTCACATTGTTAAGGTTGAGGATGACTTCCACAAAATGGAGCGGTTGAAGGTTCGAGCAGAGGCTGCTGATGTTGCCAAATCACAGGTTTTTCATCTGACTGGTTTGGTATGAGATTGATTTTTTGTCCCTGAAATTTCAGCTTTTTGATGCAATTCTATTCTTATGCAATTCCAGTTTTTAGCTACTGTTTCTCATGAAATAAGGACTCCGATGAATGGTATTCTTGGTATGTTTGGTAACTTTTCTGATTATTGTAATCTATTGAATGAAGTTTTACATTTTCAAAGTTTAAATTATGTTTCTCTCTAATATAAAAATGTTGCAGGGATGCTTGCGCTTCTCCTAGATACAGATTTGAGTTCAACTCAGCGAGACTATGCTCAAACTGCTCAAGCCTGTGGAAAATCACTGATAACAATAATAAATGAAGTGCTTGATCGGGCAAAAATAGAAGCTGGCAAGTTGGAACTTGAGTCGGTTCCTTTTGAACTTCGCTCCATACTAGATGATATTCTCTCTTTATTTTCGGAGAAATCTAGACGAAAAGGAATTGAGGTAATGCTGATAGAATGCTAATGTTATCTGTCTTTTCAATAATAATACCTGGATTTTAGGACTTTATGACAAATTCATATGCTAATTTGATGTTTTTATTTTCTATTCCATTTTCCTTCTATCTTTGCTGTGGGCTTCTGCATTGTTGGTTCATAAACTACACATGGATGGTGATCAACAATGTTCACTTTTTGGGAAGCATAGTTAGCTGTATTCATCTCTGATAAGGTTCCTGAAATTGTTATTGGTGACCCAGGAAGATTCAGACAAGTGATGACAAATCTTGTGGGAAACTCTGTCAAAGTAAGTGAAGCATGCAAGCTTTGTGCCTTTTAGTTTCCGTTTGTACTTGCATGAAACTTAAAAAATGAAAAGGGAAAAAGCATGTTTATTAATGTCTAGAGTGCTCCATCTAGAAACGTTCTGCCGGGGAGCCCATTTTTTTCTCTCCCCTTGTGAACAAAAAATATGTCCATGAATCAAATAAACTTTACTGATTTTGATAATGTTCCTATCTCTCACCGATCATATTTTATTCCTTCCGGTGTTGGTTTTTGTACACCAGTACAAAGTATTCTTACATAATATTATTCTGTAGTTCACTGATCAGGGGCACATATTTGTGAAAGTTCATTTAGCTGACCAAGCAAAAGCCTTACCTATAAACTGTGTGAATGGAGGATCTGACTGTTTACTATCTGGTGGCTATCCATTTAAAACTTTGAGCGGCTATGAAGCAGCTGATGATCAAAATAGTTGGGATACTTTCAAGTGTATTGCAGATGAAGACAGTCCATATGATGGTTCATGTCAAAGTAAGGCTGATGATGCTTCCCAGAATGTCACTCTGTTGGTATCTGTTGAAGATACTGGGATTGGGATTGCTTTACAAGCACAAGACCGGATTTTTACACCATTTATGCAGGCAGACAGTTCTACTTCTAGAAATTATGGAGGAACTGGTATTGGATTAAGCATTAGTAAGTGCCTGGTTGAGCTGATGGGTGGTCGGATAAGCTTCATTAGCCGTCCAAAAATTGGAAGTACATTTTCATTTACCGCAGATTTCCGAAGGTGTGAAAAAAATGTGGTGAATGATCTAAGAAAATCCATCTCTGGTGAACTGCTTACATCCTTTAAGGGACTCAGGGCAGTGGTGGTTGATGCAAAATCAGTTAGAGCTGCTGTCACAAGATACCATCTCAAGAGACTTGGTATTATAGTGGAAGTTGTAAGTAGCATCCGCATAGCAGCTGACAGACTGAGGAAGAATGGTTCTCTTCTGTCCAAGTAAGAAGATCTCTATCTCTGAATGAATTATAAACTAAGCTTGTCTGTTTAGCTTTCTGTAAAACTAAGGTAGGTCGAATATGGTACAAAAAAGTGAGTGCACTCACGGAAATTATTTTTGCGGAAGCTCTTGCTTGGCTTAATCTTTGGAATCTCTAAAAATCAAACTTGAACTTGATGCTTAACGTTCTGACGTCTCTAATTGATGAATGATTAGGTATTCAGTCATGAAACAAAATGTTTCAGTGAGACTTATTTCAAAATCAAACTCATCTACTACAAAATCATTGCAAACTTAGTGGTGATTAATTTGGACAAACTTAATGTATAGACTTTTCCATGAAAATAGCATAGAGGGCATGGGTCAGTCAGTTCAGCTCATTGGGTTTGAGATAAGCCTTTATACTGCTTTTATCTACAATATTTAAATTAAATTCATTAATTTGCCTAGCTGGCTTTGAATCCTGTTTCTTTGTTGTATTTTTCATTTATGCAAAAAAAATTCACATATAAATTATTTGGAAGCTACAATCTTTCGTGTTCCGCAGCTCATGATTAACTTGAAATTTGTTTTTTTACAAGGATGAAATACGTAGTGTTGATCACTACCTTTAGCTTTTCCGCTTTCTTATTGAGCCACTGCTGATAACATCAATAAAGAAATCCATGCAATGATCATGTTGAATCGGGAGAGATCTAAAGCTGTGATATCAGCTCTGGAACTACATGCTTGTCTTTTATACTCTTTTTCTTCATAAAACATTTTTTTTTCTTTCTTTCTTTCTTTCTTTCTTAATGTTCTTCTCCATATGAACATTTTGGGAAAAAACACTTTACCTTAATATTGACAAAATGACTACAAATGGCTTACAAATAGGGATGGAGGGAGTAATATCTATGAGAAAATGATGTACATGCATTAGATATCTGAAATATATTATCTGCGTTCATTCTCTTTCTTGAATCGGGTCACTTTGTCTCAATTGATTATCTTTATGGACAGAAATGATAGATATCCGGATATGATTTTAGTTGAAAAAGATTCATGGCTCTGTGTTGAGAATGGGAGTTTGCTGAACTGGAAACCAAATGGCAATGTCTGCAAATCACCGAAGATGATCCTCCTGGCCACTAACATTAGTAATGCAGAATGTGAGAAGGCTAAAGCAGCAGGCTTTGCAGATACTGTGATAATGAAACCTCTGAGAGCAAGTATGATTGCTGCATGCCTTCAGCAGGTTCTGGGGTTGGGCAAGAAGACTGAAGGAGTGAAAGACATTCGTGATGGATCATCTTCCCTTCGTGGGCTGCTTTGTGGCAAGAAAATCTTGGTGGTTGATGACAACATTGTGAATCGCAGGGTTGCTGCGGGTGCCCTTCAAAAATTCGGTGCTCTCGTTGAATGTGCTGAGAGCGGGAAAGCTGCTCTTAAGAAGCTTGAGATACCGCATAACTTCGATGCTTGCTTCATGGACATTCAGATGCCAGAAATGGACGGGTATGTCTTCAAGCATTTCTTCTGTCTTGGTAGTTCGTGATTATCTTCTTCCTGCTTAAAAAATCAGTGTAAGCTAATTAAACATGCTTGTTCTCGTATAATATCATAACAATATAAAATGAATATAGTTTTGAAGTCTGTTTTCTCTGGGAGGCGAAAGCTACTTTATGAAATTCTATATAACAAGTCTGGTATGATTTGAAGCTTTCCTTGGCGGGGTATTTTTGTGAGACTGGGGATCTGGTCTTTTTCTGCTCTCTCTTATGTTTCCAATCCATGTGATCAATGCTATGCCTAATAGATTAGGTTTCTTTGGTAGCTTTCAGATAAACAACTTCACTTGTTCAATTCTCTTCAAGGAAAGACCGCAGCAAGAGTAAAACTAGAAATAGAAAGATCTAATTTCTGATTTCCATACCTCATTATTATTCACTCTTGCAGTTTTGAAGCAACGAAGCGAATCAGGAATATGGAAACGACAGCCAATGAGGTGATGAAGGAGGGAAGTTCAATGGTGCCCGAATGGCATTTGCCAATATTAGCCATGACAGCCGATGTCATCCATGCCACATTAGACAAATGCTTGAAATATGGGATGGATGGATACGTTTCAAAGCCCTTTGAGGAAGAAAATCTGTATGGAGCTGTTTCCTCATTCTTTGTATCCGAGCCCCCTGCCTGACATGATCTCAAAATCTTGTTTTGCTGGCATGGCAGGAATAGGCATATTCAAGTAAAACTGACTTTAACGTTGTCCGAGTTAAAAAAAAAAAAAACCAACAATTTTATACAGCTAGAGAAGGAGAATCATGATCCCCCCACCTGCATGTACATCCATTACAACGGGAGCAGCTCAAAAAAGTGTATTATAATCTCTAGTAGTTCCTTCATGTGTATGCAAAGGGATCGATCCGTTAATCTTCATAATTAGCTTCGTAGTGTTCTTTTTCAAGTTGATTCAGACATTTTGAGTTGCCTCATGAGAATTTTAGCCTCTTGTACGTATGGACTGGTAAAGCAGCCAGCCAGGTGTTGAAATGGAGGTCCAAGTGATCTTTGGGGGTTACTGTTTTTGAAACTTTGCAGTAATAAGTTGACATAAGTAAAAGAAGTCATTGAGGGGCAAAATAAGTTTTTAAAGATAATTTCTTTTTTTTAAAAAATAGGGATAAGGAGGGATAGATGGATTTTGTCCATTTGATAAATTAAAATTTTAATTTCTTATATATATATATATATATATAAATATATATATTTATAAAAGGGTTAAAAAGTTGAGATGATAATAATTTGGTGTACATATTAAAAGTCAAGGGTTTGGAATTGGAAAGTGAAATTAAAAAATCTTTTTTTTTTTTCCTCAGCCAAATTATTACTTTTATAAGTTTTATGGTCATATCTTTCTTAAGTCACTTATTGTTTACCTTGCCTTAGTTGTTTCATTCAACTTTTGAATTGCTTTCAAATAAAAATTGAATTATCTGTCTCAAATTAATTCAACGTGTTAATTAAAAAAAGGATTTTCAAGCAATAAGTTAGATAATATTATAATTTTAGAAAGAAAAAAAAAGACTATTGTTTTTTTAACCTAGATATCAAATTTAATTATACAAAATCCAATTTTGAATTCTGATTGCTGTCCAAACTTTGAAGACATCTTGTCTTCTATCATATTATCCAAACTAGGTAAATTACCCGACTCACAAGGAATGTCGATAAAATATATTTAATAATATATCACGAATATGTTTTTCTAATCATAAAATCTTTAAGAGTTAAATTTTCTAAAAGTATTATTCAATAATTATAAATATTCATGAAATTTAAGAAACTAAAATCCCTTGCCACTATAATAAATTAATATTGATATTTATTTTTTATGTTATTTCAATGGCTCATAGGCACCCTCATGACCATGATCAGTAGTGTCGAAGCGGCCATAATAGTAATGAATTGAAAGTAATACCTTGACAACTCTTCTCCATCATGAAACCTCCTCCTCTTGTCCTTGCTTCTCCGGCTCGCATAGGTCTTGATTGGTCTATTTAAATTGAAAATAGATAACAAATCATTTATATATTTAATGTATATAGTGTTTCTTCTGTATGGACAAAATTTCAAAAATAGAATATTAAAAACAAAAACCAACAAGAACAAAAAAAAAAATCAAGAGGATATATATATCTCATTGTATAAAAGATTTTTGTTTGTGAAAATTTTAATAGAAGGTTAAATAAAAATAAAAAAAACAGCTTAAAAAATTATTTACATACCTTCGGTATAGGAGATAATTTATGTCCCTTCGGGGACATCCCAATGGATGAAGAGACCAGCATATAGACCATAGGTGATCCCACCAACACTCTCCTAAAATAGGGGAGAAAATTTCAAAGACAACATAAAATAGAAAAAAAAAACACTATTATATTTGAGGTGTGATGAAGGAATTTCCGGAGTTTTAGAAAGATTTTTCCCCACTATTCTCTGATAATGTATGGACCAATGATTCTCACTTTCTTGGGATGGGACCCATTATAAATGCTACCGGGAATATTTGGGAAATGTGTTTATTGTTTATAAAAAAATTTATGCTCAAAAATTAATTTTGAATAACATATTAATATTGTATTTATTTTGATCCTTTTATAAAATTAAAAAAAGAAGAAAAATTAGAAAATAATTGAAAGAAAAATTGAAAGAGAGATTATGAAACAAAAAAAGGGGAAAAAATGTTAAAGTAAGAAGAAAAAAAATGAAACAGAAATGTGAAGAAATGATTAAAAAGAGTAAGTTTGAAAATTTGAAGTGTTGGAGTGTTTTTTTTTTAAAATTTTTTTTATTAAACTAACTTTGTAGTTAAAATGTTATTTGAATGAAAGTGCTTTGCTTATTATTATTTAAAAGAAAGAAAAAAAAAGTGTATATAAGAAGAAAAAAATAAAAAAGGAAGAGAAATAATAGGAAATGATTAAAAAGGGTATGTATAAAAATTAGAAGGTTGGACTGTTTTTTTAATTTTTATTTTTTATAAGCTATTTTGTAATTTAAAGAAAAAGACAAATATGTTAAATGTGTACTAATGATTATTAATAGTTTACTTAAATGATTTGAATATAAATGAGTGTGATTTATTTATTATTAATTTAAATGAATACTTGAATATTCATTTTGTCACCTCTATTATTGTGGTATGATCGCACATCAAAATTATTCAAATTAAAAGGAGTGAAAATTTAACATAGAAAATATGTTTTTTTTTTTTTAATATATAGTAGAATAAAAACCCACAAAATCATCATACTTATAAAGTAATCACATAATAAATTTAAAATAAAATGTAACTAAAAATAAAAAATAAAAAAACTATTTGTAATAAAAGTAACCCACAAATTCAATGTGTCATCCACTATTTGTAAAAATAAAAAAAATAAAAATACTTATGTGTAATTTTTTTGTGTGATTAGTAATTGAATTTTTCAAAATCAAAATCTATTATAGTTATATACATTACTTTCATAACTTCACTGATAAATCTCATCTTAATTAATATAGTTTCAAAACTCCTTATGATTTATCATTAATATTTATAATTGAAAAAAAGTAAGTTAATATAATACCCGACCCAAATATATTTTTAGATATATAA
>JAOXNR010000013.1:7811082-7829864 GCA_028571225.1 Parsonsia alboflavescens
ACTGTATGTATGTAGAGTACTATGAAGCACACCTTATAAAGTGCTCCAATTAGTCTCTAACCGTCAAAGTTAACAATCAGTCATTAAAATTAAATCGATTCTCCTATAAAAAATTACTTTTTCATTTTTTTTTTTATAAACTAAGCCTTAAAAGAATAAACTAAACCCTTAGGATACTTGATTATATTACATAAATTATCCTATAAAAAAATTACTTTTTCAATTTTTTTTATAAACTAAACCCTAGGGGTACTTAATTAAATTTCATTTTATTTTATTTTTTAAAAAACAAAAGACAGTTGACCTTTAACTTTTACCGTTAGAGACTTAATTGGAATACTTCATAAAATGTGCTCTGTAGCACTCTATAAAATATCCCTATGTATATCATTACGGTTTATTATGGATATTTTCAAATTATATTATCTATTAAGTCTAGTATTTTTACCCTTTTTTTAGTGGTGTCCGAGCTAATATTTTATATCCTTATAATTATTTTAAAATAAGGAATAATGTAGAGTTTTATATAATCTTAATTGGAAGCTAACAGAATCAAATTGTTTCAATTCTTTAATATATGCTTGGTTATAGATAAATATTAGGCTCCGAATTTTGTAGTCCTTCTCCTACACCATTTCTATGCCACCCAATAAAATAATATATATTGCTTGATTCTTTGATTTAAATAAATTCAATGACACTATATATATATAGTAATAAAAAAAAAAAAGGTTTCTAAAAGATAAACATTTTGTTTTTAATATATTTAGTATAAATATTTTCCAAAAGTTAGATTTAAGTTAAATTTAACTAATTATTTAATTCATGATTTTTATATTTTTGAAGCTCATATATGAAAATTCGACATTTTTTAATTTATGCGAAGATTAATTTTTTTTTAAGTTCTTTTTTAAAAATTTATTTGACGATTATTTTCTTTTTAAGTAATTTAATTAATCTTGTGGTTAAAATTTATTTTCTAGAGATTTAAATCATTTAATTTTCTATATACAGTTTTGCTAAGGCGCGCTCCAACCGTTACCGTAACAAAATTCTTGCTACAGTGCTCATGTAGCCAACCAAGCGGAGCAAGAATTCCGGTACGGTAACGGTTGGAACGCGCCTTAGCAAATCTGTTTATATATATATATATATATAATCTTTGATTTTTGAAAATCTTTTAAATAGAATTTTTATACATAATAAGTATAGCGTAATATTTTTTTCTTTATCTCTTTAGTGGCCGTATTTAACCGGCTCTTCCTAATTATCTCTTTCCCTAATTTTAATTTCTATCAAGTGTGAGAGAGAATGTAAAAAATATAGATATACTTAATGTGTAACAGGAGATCCGGAGCCTTTTAAAAGCCCATTACTCCTATATAAAAATTATAAATTAAAGTTTCTTTGGTGTCTTTATAGAGACACTAATCCTATACAAGTTTGTTTAAATTTCAAAACTTCATTAGTATCTTAAAAATTAAAGTCCACGGTTTGTCTTATATATATAAATATAAATATATATATATATATAATAATTAATAATTTATATAACAATTTGGAGATTTAATTTTAAATTATTCAATGAAATGAAAATTTTAATATTTATCCCCCCACCCCCAAAAAAAACTCTAAGTATACTTAGTTGATTTAATAATAGAATAATTGTAGATTTAAGGATTTAATTTTTTGTCAATTTTACACTTTGGTCAACCTTGTTTTTTGACTGTATTTGTCCTCAAGCAAATTATCATTGGACAACTTGGTCCTTGTAATCGAATTTTTTGAAGACACCAAGTTAACAACCACCTAACCAAATTAATAGAAGCAAATTCAATATTATGCCATTCAATTAGTCAGAAACAGATATAAAGTGAAATTATATTTAAGCTAAATTTCTGTTTTTGACTTAGCAAGAAATAGATTTAATGGGATAAGAAACATGAATTTGGCTCAGCAGAATTTTAGTTTATACCCTTTTTTGACTAATTAAATAGTGTAGCATTGAACTTGCCCCTGTAATTCGGTCAAGAGATCTTTGAATGAACTTTTCAATGCTTTTTTTTTTTTAAGAATAGGGTTCGAAGGATCAAGTTATCTAATAGTAATTTGTTAAAGGACCAACATGATAAAAAAAAAGAGATTAAAGACCAAAATGTAAAACTGACCAAAGGTTAGGTCCTTAAACATGCAATTACTCTTTAACAATATTTGGAAAGATAAAAGAGGATTTTTTTTTTCTTTTCTAGAATCACGCTAAATAAACTGAAATTATACAATATTTTATTCATATTTAAATACAAATAATAACTTAAGACCAATTATCATTATATTATATTACATTATATTTTTGTTTCTTTCCTGGAAAAAAAAAGCATAAAGTCTTGCATGGTATAATTGTTAAGATGTTTAATATATAATATTAGTTATTTGTATTATATATTAATCACATGCAAAGTAGAAATCTAAACTTTAGGTTCCTAACAAAAAAACTACTAAAAATAGCATAGCATTATTATCATGTGGGTCATTGAATATTAAACTGATAAGAACATATACTAGATATTAGTCAAAAGGTTGAAAAAGGTATGTTTAGCCTATGGTCCGTCAATTTTATATAAACTTCTTAATCTAAAGATGTGGAATAATAGTTCAATCTCAAAACAAAACTGGCTGCCACTACGAAATTAATTTTATTACGTTGTGATTTTTTTCAAAACTTGTCGTAACTCTTATTATTGATTTTTTAAATTAATTTATAAATTATATTGAATGTAAATGATATGTTTTGAATGTATTTGAATTTATTGAATAATAAAGTATTGTTATTATAATCTTTTTTTATAACTTGATACTATTTTGTTTCAAATAAATATATTAATCAATCTCTTTAAAAATAGATTAATCAAAAGGTGTTTTAAATTTGAAAAATATATCTTGGAAAAGGACAAAATTGGACAAATAAAGAATCGTTTTAACTTATGATTTATTATTGATTTTTTAAATTAATTTATAAATTATATTGTATGTAAATTCTATGTTTTAAATTTATTGAAAATTTGATATTATTATTTAATTAAATATTATTATTATTATAATATTTTTTATAACTTTATTTGATACTATTTTGTTTCAAATTAATATATTAATCAATGTCTTTAAAAATAGATTAATCAAAAAGGTGTTTCACGTTTGAAAAATATATTTTTGACAATTAAAAACTTGGACAAATAAAGTATAGTTTTAACCCGTGATTTTTTAAATTAATTTAAAATTTATATTTTATGTAAATTCTATGTTTTGAATTTATTAAATATTTATTATTGTTTAATTAAAGGTATTATTATTACAATCTTTTTTTTATCAAATACAATAACCCTTTTGTCATGCACTATTCCCTGATTAGGAAATCTCAAACTTTTGAATTCAACGAAAAAATATTAAAAATATATTTTTGAAATAAATAAGGTAGATAATGATGATTTTTGTAACAATTTATATTTTGATTTAATAATATTGGACAGATAAAAGAGTTTGTTTTTTTTTTCTTTTCTAGAATCTCCTTAACATACCGTTTTTTTTTTTTTTGTAAATTTATTATAATATATTCTATTAAACTTATAAGACCAAATACTATACTTGACCTTAACCAAAAGGCTGAGAAAGGTATGAGTTCTCTTGTGTTGGGCCTCCTTCTTTTATACAATTTTCAATCACCTCTTGTTTCATAGATTGCTAATGTGGGAGAAGGTTATGAGTTTTGCAAACATTTTTGTGTTATTATTATTATTATAGTGCTTTGACTCTTTCATTATTATCTCTTTTCATAAAATATTTTTACTTTTATCTCGTTAGAGAGAGAAAATAATCATTTTTATGTTATTATATTATTATTATATTGCTATGACTCTTTCGTTATTATCTCTTTTCATAAAATATTTTCACTTTTATCTAGTTAGAGAGAGAAAATAATCATTTTTGTGTTATTATTATATTATTATTATTCTACTGTTGGGACTCTCTCATAATTATTTCTTTTCCTTTGTTGGGACTCTCTCGTTATCATCTATTTTTCTAAAATATTTTAAAGTTTATCTTGAGAAAATAATCAATTGGGATATAGATAAATTTTGTCCTAAATATCTAGAGAATGACAATTGTCAACCTCTCCTGCTATGGAAACTACTTTTATATATTAATATAGAAATATAGATATAGAAGTCATAGATTGATTGATCTTAATTATTCCATCAGTTCTTAAATGTGAGATTTTAAATTTCGTTTTAATCTGATACTCACTGATGGAGCAGGCAGACTTTTTGTGCTCCAGATGAAATGGTGTTGCAGGTTGTCACTTGTGTTCTGAATCAGATTGGTCTGCTTGTGTTTCGGATGAAGTTGTGGGTGAACTTGTTGTGTTCTAGATATCGGATCTCCTTCACAGTGAAGAGTTAAGTGACGGGTGTGTCCCGATACTCCTCCAAAGTTTAAGTTAGAAAACTTGTTTGAGTAATAATTTCGTTGTAGGATTTTATATACTTCAAGTAGTAAATGTCCAGTACCTGTCTAGTTAGTGTTAACTTCTTTATATAGCCGTGTAGTGGTGCAATCAATTTGTGACCTTTTGATGTGGGATGTGTAATGAACAGTACCAAACTAGTGAACAGTATAGGGGTTTTATGTTCAACCAAGCTCTTTTGAGCTTGGATATCTCTCTTGTTATTACATGTCTATATTCGTGTTATATATCACATGAAAGCTTTCAATATGTAAATTAAGCTTAGTGTTTGATTTGTCATTAATTACCATGTAGTGTAATTTTGCCATTATGGCATATGCCCCTTCGAAAAAAGAATGTAGACTCGGATTAAGTACTTTGATTCGGCCATGTGTGAGTGTGAAAACTCATGATTCGGCTTATGTAATTCGATTATCTATGATTCGATCATGTGTGAGTGTAGAAACTCATGATTCAGCCTATTGAGTTCGGCCATGTGATTTGGCCAATGTTTCGACCATGTGATTTGGCCGATGTTTTGGGCATGTGAGTATGGAAACTCATGATTTGATCATGTATGATTCTGCCCCGTGTGATTTAGCCGTGTGTGATCCGACCTTGTGTAAGTGTAGAAACTCATGATTCAACCATGTATAATCCGACCTTCTGTGATCCGGTCTTGTGTGTATAGAAACTCATTATTCGACTATGCATGATTCGACCATGTATGATCCGGCCTTGTGTGATACAACCTTGTGTGATACGACCTTATGTATGAGTGTGGAAACTCCTGATTCGGCCATGTATGATCCGACCTTGTATGATCCGGCCATGTATGTGTAGAAACTCATTATTTAACTATGTATGATTCGGCCATGTATGATCATGCTTTGTGTGATCCAGCCTTATGTGTGAGTGTGGAAACTCATAATTCGGCCATGTATAATTCGACCTTGGGTGATCCAGCCTTGTGTGAGTGTAGAAACTCATGACCCAGCCTCGTATGATCCGATCTTATATGTGAATGTAGAAACTCATGATTCAGGCTATGTAATTCGGGAGTGTGGTAACTCATGTTTCAAGCTATGTAATTCGGGAGTGTGGTAACTCATGATTTGGAAATGTGTTTCGGTCAAGTGATCTGGGAGTGTGTTAACTCATATTTCGAAAATATGTTTTCGTCATGTGATCTAGGACAATGTTAACTCATGATTCGGAAATGTGTTTTGACCATGTGATTCGGTATTGTGTTAACTTATGTTTTGAAAATGTGTTTCAGCTATTTGATCCAAGAGTGTGGGAACTCCTGATTCGGCTGATGTTTCTTCCTTGTGATCTGGGAGTGTGGGAACTCTTGATTCAGCTGATGTTTCTGCCTTGTGATTCTAGAGTGTTGGAACTGATTTGTTTTTGTCTTGTGACTCGAGAGAGAAGAAACTCTTGATTCGACTGATGTTTTTGCCTTGTGATTCGGGAGTGTGGAAACTCTTGATTGGATTGATGTTTCTACCAAGTGATTCAGGAGAATGGAAACTCTTAATTCGACCTATGTTTTGGCCATGTGTAAATGTAGCATTTGAATTTCAAGAATCAGCCAATATGGCTTATATGTGATTCGAAAGTGTGAGAACTCCTAATTCGACCTATATTTCGATCTTGTGTAAATCACATTTGAACTTCAAGAATCAATCAGCCAATGTGGCTTATATGTGATTTGGGAGTCGGGAATCTCCTGATTCGAAAATGTGTTTTGACCATGTGATCCAGGAGTGTAGCATCTCATGTTTCGGCCATGTGATCCAGGAGTGTAGCAACTCATGTTTCGGCATTGTGATCCAGGAGTGTGGTAACTCATCTTTCGGAAATGTGTTTCAGCCATGTGATCCAGGAGTATGGTAACTCATGATTCGAAAATGTGTTTCCTCCATGTGATCCGAGAGTGTGATAACTCATGATTCGAAAATATGTGTGATTGACTCTTGTCCGTTCTATGCAGGGATGTGATGGCTGATGTTTCTGGTATTTGGAGGACATGGCTGATGTAGTGTATCAGTTTTATGCTTAAACCCCATAAGCCGCATGAAACGAAACTCACCATATATGGTGGCTAGTCCAGATTGTGTTTGCATTTTTGTGTGATGTTCTTTAGGCAATGTAAAGTGTTCAAATCGTACCACAAGCACGATGGGCGCCATATGATGTAGCCAGCAGACTTGTTGTGTTCCGGATGAATTGGGTTGTCACTTGTGTTTCGGATCAGGTTGGTTTACTTGTGTTCTGGATGAAGTCGCGAATGAACTTGTTGTGTTCTATATGTCGGATCTCCTAATTCGGTTGTAGGAGTTTGTATATTTTAGGTAGTAAATGTCCCATATCCAAGTAATTGGTGTTAATTTCTTTATATTGCCATATAGCGAAGAGTCAAAGTGACGGGGTGTGTCTCAATACTCCTCCGAAACTTAAGTTAGAGAACTTGTTTGAGTCATAATTAGGTTGTAGGAGTTTGTATATTTCGGGTAGCAAATGTCCCATATCTAAGTAATTAGTGTTAACTTCTTCATATAGTTGTATAGTGGTGCGATCAGTCTGCGACTTTTCGATGTGGGAGGTATAATAAACAATACTAGACTGGTGAATAATACTGGAGTTTTATGTTCGACATAGCTTGGATTTCTCTCTTGGTATTACACTTCTATATTCATGTAATATATCAAATGAAAACTTTCAATATATAAATTAAACTTAGTGTTTGATTTGTCATTAATTATCAATTTATCATGGTAAAAAATGTGGTCAAAGTAATGATTTTGGTGTATGATAGACACCACTCAACAAATTTTTTTCTCATCAAAATAATTTAGTGAAATCATTATATGATAAATCTCAAATCGGCAATCTATTTTAGATATTTTGTACATGTATTAACATCATTAAAATTTAAGATATTTTGACTTAATTCTAGTATTTATTTAAGACAATAGTCTTTGGTCTTTTTTAACATAACGAAAATTAATAGAGCATTAGAAGAAAAAAAACAAAAGATTTGATTCGACTAATTCAATAGATTTCTATAGACTTTTCTCAATCTATTTTATTTTCGACATGCTCATAACATCTCAAGGTATTTCTTCTTTTTAAAATAAATATTTCGAATGAGGACTAATTCGTAAGATTATTTTACTAACTAATTCCAAATTCATTATTCGGAAGTATATTATGTTACCCAAACAAAACCATCAATCTTTCACAAAATTTTTGTTTGTTTAATAACTACTACAACAACAAACAAAAAAAAAAAAAAGGAATTCAAAATTTAAAATTCCGAAAAGGATGAAAACCACAGCCATCCCCAAACGAAAACCAAAAAACACAAAAATGGAAAGAATAAAATATTCCTTTTACGTGGTCCCCACACGGATGTGCCAACTGTAATCCAAGTTTCCTCTTTCCCATCCCCACTCCACTTCCCCCGCCCTCTGATAAAAAAAAAAAAAATTTGCCCCAAAAATCTGCTTCATTTCCCTTTCCTTTCTCCCCTCCTTTATCCCCGCCGTTTCCTCTGCCCGAAGTCCCTTTTTTCCCAATTCTCTTCTATCTAAACAAAATGGCAGCATTTTCCCTAAATCCCCACATGCCTTACCTCAATCGATTAAAATAACCTGTGCACCCATTAAAAACCCCCAAAATTTACTCTCTTTTTTTTCAGTTTTCTGATTTCTCTTCCTCTGTCTAGCTCTCCGCACACATTAAACAACTTCTGCAAAATTCTATTCTGACTTTTGGGTACAGAATTCTTGTGCAGACATGGGAGAAACCCGTCGGGGTTTTTCTTCTATGGGTTCGTTGCTGGTAGCTTTTCTCAATTTGTTCGCTTTCTTTGTCTCTGTTCTGTGTCAGTCTGATGATGCTTCAGTCATGCAAGAGTTGAAGAAGAGTCTCAATCCGCCGAGTTCACTCGGTTGGGTTGACTCGGACCCATGCAATTGGCAGCATTTGCAATGCGACAGGCAGAGGAGAGTGACCCGGATACAAATCGGACATCAGGATCTTAGTGGGTCACTTCCAGCTAGCCTTGGCACCCTTTCGAATTTACAAGTTCTCGAGGTTCACGGGAATCAACTCACTGGGGCACTTCCGAGTCTTTCCGGATTGGGATCACTCCAGACGCTTCTACTCAACAACAATAATTTCACTTCTATTCCTTCGGATTTCTTCAAGGGTATGACCTCATTGCAAGCTGTTTATTTAGATTACAACCCATTTTCATCTTGGGTTATCCCAGATAGCCTCAAGGATGCTTCGATGCTTAATACTTTTTCTGCTTCGTCAGCAAATATTTCTGGTCCTATTCCGGAATTTCTGTCCTCTGATACGTTTTCTGGATTGACAACTGTTCATTTATCATTTAATTATCTGGAGGGTGGATTGCCCTCGAGTTTTTCCGGGTCTCAAATCCAATCTTTGTGGTTAAACGGCCAGCTAAGTAGTTCTAAGTTGAATGGTAGTATTGCTGTTATACAGAACATCACTGGTTTAAGTGAAGTTTGGCTACATGGTAACTTGTTTACGGGGCCTTTGCCAGACTTTTCGGGGTTAACTCAATTGCAAAATTTGAGTGTGAGGGATAATAGTCTGACAGGACCACTCCCTAATTCATTACTGCAGCTCCCTTCGTTACTCATAGTCAATTTGACTAATAATTTGCTACAGGGGCCGATGCCAAAGTTTAAGGATTCAGTGCGAGTTGATAATTCTGGGACAAACAGCTTTTGCTTAAATACTCCTGGGACTCCCTGCGATTCTCGGGTTAATAATTTGCTTTCGGTGGCTCAGTCTGTGGGGTATCCAACTCAGTTTGCTTCAAATTGGAAAGGAAATGATCCTTGTTCGCCAGCATGGGCAGGGATTACTTGTGATAAAGGCAACATTACTGTGGTGAATTTTCAGAACATGAAGCTCACAGGAACAATTTCCCCAAAATTTTCATCAATCACTTCTTTGCAGAAGTTGATCTTGGCCAAAAACAATCTGACTGGAACCATTCCAGTTGAGCTTACTAGTTTGCCTAATCTTCAGCTATTAGATGTGTCAGACAATCAAATTTATGGCAAAATTCCGGAATTTAAGAATAATATAGTTTTGAAAACTGATGGGAATGTGAACATTGGAAAAGACACTCCTCCTCCGCCAGGTGTGCCCAGTGGTAATACCCCTGATTCATCAGGTGGTGGCAGCAGCAGCAGCGGTACAAGGTCTTCTGGTAGGAATGGAAAGAAAACTGGAGTTATTGTGGGTTCAGTTGTTGGTGGGGTTGGCGCTGCGATTGCCTGTGCTGGGTTGGTTGTTTTCTGTCTTCGTAAGGCCAAACAGAAGAGTACCAGCAGAGCGCACGCTCCAAGCACTACAGTGATTCATCCTCGCCATTCTGGATCAGACCAAGATACTGTTAAAATCACAATAACAGGTCCAAGTGCTAATGGTGGCACAAGTGAAACTCATAGCGTTGGAAGCAGTGGAAATCGAGATATTCATATTGTGGAAGCTGGTAACATGGTGATTTCAATCCAGGTGCTGAAGAATGTAACCAACAATTTCAGTGATGAAAATATATTGGGCAGGGGTGGATTTGGAACTGTTTACAAAGGGGAATTGCATGATGGAACTAAGATTGCTGTCAAGAGAATGGAATGTGGAGTAATAACTGAAAAGGGTTTAGATGAGTTCAAGTCTGAAATTGCAGTTCTCACAAAGGTTAGACATAGACATTTGGTTGCACTTCTAGGATATTGTTTGGATGGAAATGAAAGGATACTTGTGTATGAGTACATGCCACAAGGGGCGCTCAGCAGGTACTTATTTAACTGGCAGCAAGAGGGCTTGAAACCCCTCGAGTGGATGAAAAGGCTAACCATTGCCCTAGACGTTGCCAGAGGTGTCGAATATTTACATGGTTTAGCGCAACAGAGTTTTATTCATAGAGATCTTAAGCCGTCAAATATCCTTTTGGGAGATGATATGCGAGCAAAAGTTTCAGATTTTGGGCTTGTTCGTCTTGTACCTGATGGAAAGGCTACAGTTGTCACAAGATTAGCTGGAACGTTTGGCTACCTTGCACCTGAATATGCAGGTAGCCCCTTTGTTTCAAATCCCTTCCATCCTCATCTTGTTGTGCCTAGTATTTGCTACATTTTTATTTTTTCTCACCATGTTTTGTTATTATTATTTTTCTCTTTTCCATATGATTTGCCATCTTTTCTTACCGAGTTCTAGGTTCGTCCATATTTCTTCTTATTTTTCAATGTTAATGGATATGATTATACTTTTGGCATGCCTCATATCTAACACCCTATGAACGAATGATCACTGTCGGAAACCATGCTAATGAGAATACTTGATTGGGTAGTGATGGGCAGAGTTACAACCAAAATTGACGTATTCAGCTTTGGTGTAATACTTATGGAGTTGATTACTGGAAGAAAGGCTCTGGATGAAAGCCAGCCTGAAGATAGTGCTCATCTTGTCCCATGGTTCCGTAGAATGCAGCTTAACAAGGAGACTTTCCAACAAGCCATTGACCCGGCCATTGAGCATACTGAAGAAACTCTTGCTAGCGTGAGCACTGTTGCTGAATTGGCTGGGCACTGCTGTGTAAGGGAACCACATCAAAGGCCTGATATGAGCCATGCAGTCAATGTTCTGTCATCACTTGCAGAGTTGTGGAAACCAGGTGAACCAGATCCTGATGAAATATATGGAATTGATTATGATATGACATTGCCGCAGGCTGTCAAGAAGTGGCAAGCCCTGGAAGGAATGAGTGGCTTTGACAGTTCTTCTTCTTGCATCGGCAGCAGTGACAATACACAAACCAGCATACCCACACGCCCAACTGGGTTTGCAGATTCATTTACATCCGCAGATGGAAGGTGATGCTTGCTTGACAAAACTACTGTGGATGGAAAGCCAGTAACACTTGGGCTCTTTGCTGATTGATTATCTTGGTAGAGGTTTGGTTTGTGTATTCCTTCCCTTTCCCTTCCCCTTCCCCTTCCCCTTCCCCTTCCCCTTCGCCTTCCTCAAAATCAAGTTTTCCCCTATCCAGCAGGTTCCATAGCCTAATGGTGAATTGCTTTAGCTGTAGATGGATAATTTTATTTCTTCATTTTCTCCTTCCTGGGCAAGTTACTTTGTGCAAAATAGGAAAATAGAGTTCTCCATAAGAATTCTAATTATTTTGGTGATATTCGTTTTCCTTGAGGTGTTGCTATGAACTTGGGTTGAAATTCTTGAATCATTTTCTTCTTTATGGAGTATTATTTTGCATCTCAGGAATGAGTAGGAAATCATTCATTATCCTTATGTACTTGATTGATATATGTGTATCCACGTACTTTTATATTATCTGATAGGTGAGCCAATCCCCAACCATTGATGATGATTTATATAACATGTGTCTGGTTCTTTCTGGGGACCCTCAGCCCTCCTAATTACTCCCTTTTTTTCATCCTTCATGTGCCATGGAATTAAGTCAACCATTAGTAATAAACAAAGCCCAGAAAGATCTTTTGCACTAGACAGACATGATTATACTGAGGCAGTATATAATTAGTATTTCCTTACAGTACTACTTTGTAATAAACATTTGCTGCTCTGCTCCTGCTTTCCGGTGGGGAATGATGTCAGAGGCATTGACGGGGCCAAAGTACAGCTAAGCTCATTTGATTTGCACCATTGAATGTATGTTTTTTCTATATATATTTTTTCTTTGACAGCTTCATTGATGTGATACCATTTCGTATGGTTTCTTGGCGGATAATGTCTGTCCAGTTGATTGTGGAAGGGAGAAGCGATGCGTTGTGGATAAGGATTGCGATATGTCTTCCCGACAAAAATTTACATTAAATCTTTAAAAAAACCAATTTTTGGAACAAACATAAAATGATAAAGACTTCTATGAGCTCATTCAAGACTCGGCCAAGGGTAATAAGCGGGGAAAAAGGAAAATTTTTATTCTATGTTGTAGGCAAATTTTTAAGTGGGGGTAATAATTGAGACTAATCAAGAAGAATAAGATCTGTGAGATTACAGCCGTGTTTTACGGAAGGAAGATTGATGTAATATTATGACCATTGCCCCGTGAGAAGATGCTGCTCTGCGTGACTGACTGTTTGTTTCGTCAGAAAAGGTTTATGATTTTTTTTTTTTGTCAAGTCATCAGTTTTGACTTGAGTATTATTTAATCAGAAAAGGAAAGTGTCGTGCGTTTATTGGAGGCAAAGGGAGTAGTTGTAACTTGTAAGTATGTGAAGAAAACAACGGTGAAAACAATTTACATTTATATTTTATTTTGAGATATAGATAAAATATTAAATGAATGAACATATATAGTGAAAAGTTTTAGGAGGCTCCTCAACTTTTCAAAAATTTTTAGTTTTTATTTTCTATGTTTCAACGATATGTTACAAATTCATGTGGATGATACATGTTGGGGTTTCGTTAGGCCTAACGTCTAAAATGGATAGAAGGGTTTTTTTTTATGGGTTAAAACTAAATTATTGAAAATTGTTGGGGAAAAAAAAAATCTAATTTATGCCTGAAACTTTTTATCTTTTTTTAATATAAAAATAAAAACAGGAAATATTTAATTTCACGAAGAATATTATATCTCATATAAAAGTATGTAGGGAGGTGACAAATGTGTGATAGTATTTGAATGCTTGACTCATTGGAAAAGGAATAAAAAGAAGGGGAAAAAAATATGTGGTAGTTTGATGTGGTTGCCAACCACGTAACTTGACCTGTTTCATCCTTTGAGAATTGACTACGTAGCGGGAAGGTTCTGTACTGTTCCAGTTCTTCTTAACTTAAGTACATGTACATGTCTTTTTCCATTGCATTATTGTACGATTTTACGTGCCTCCCATTACTCGGATTCCCTTGGTTTTGGATTTTGCCTTTCTCGTATAGACAAGTGAAGTCTTGTCCACGCTTTAGCCTTTTTTTTTGAAAAAAATAAAAAAGAAAAAAAAATCTCTTTCCATTACTCTAAAATTGTCAATGGATGGAGTTTATTTACACATTGGACATTAATTATAGGTTTGGTTTTGATGGAGCCGGAATTCTGACGGTCAGACTCCGACTAAATCACCAAGTAAGCCTTCTAAGGAACCTGCAAAGAATCAAAGATTTCACAGGAGGGAATATCTCTCAATATCACGCTCCGATATCAAAGTCAGATATCGCGAGAGAAAAATGTATTTGTTGGGTAGCCAAAAAGAGATGCCAAAGTCAGATATTGCAAGAGAAAAATGTAATTGCTTGGTAGCCAAAAAGAAAGAAAAGGAAAGAAGATACTTGTTCATCCTCATTGTGAACCATTTTATCAACAATTAACCTGTTTGTGTTCAATACAATATAGGATTGGTATTAGAGTCCTTGTTCTATTGCAATTTGTATATCCTTATTGTATTAAATATTGTACTAATAAGCATAAATTAAATAGGATTATTGTATTTATACACTATATGCGTCTCCAGAAAATAAATAAATAAAAACAAAGGGAATTTAGTATAATTTAACAACTATAACCGGTAAATTCGTAAAAAAGAGAAAAAGATATCGCTATGAGATATTATTTATGTGTGTACGGAGCGGAATGTGTGCGAGTGTAAATTGTTAAAATGATAATTGATGTGGTATAACTGTCTCCTTTTTTTAAAAAAAAATAATAATAATGTTGGCGTGAAGTAAATTCGAAAGATTGACCTGGCCTTTCATTTTATCTTTTCAACAGCTCATTCTTTGTTTATTCTTCCATTTTTGCCATCGAATACATTAGGGTTTGTTAGAGAGAAAAGAAAAAAATTGTTATTTCTTGAATTTCAATCGTGTTTTTTTCTTTCAAATCATATTTGTACTGTGATTTGAAGTATTTCTCTAGTGTCTTTGCAGATTTTGGGTACGTGTACCTTTCACCCTTTTGTATTTCGTTTCTGAAGAAGATTTGCTATTCCGTAATCATTCCTGATCATTGCTTTAATTTTGTAGGTATTTAGCTATTCCCTTTTCCATTCATGTTGTATTTAGCCTCTTAGATTGTGAGCTATGGCAGATAAGGGAAAGGGAATTGTAGTTGGGAATGATTCGGAAGAGGTTATCCGAATATTAGAAGTTTTGTGAACTGGATAATTAACTATATTAGGTATGAATATAAAAAATTAAATTATGATTTTTCCTATGCTGATGAAGAAAATCATAAAGTAACAGGTTTGTATGTTAAACCGAAACAACAGGTTATAGTAGATAAAGCCAATACGTCTAGGCTTGCTTTTGATGAAGGAAATGATGGTGGGGTGCCACAATATAAAGAAGAATTGACTAAAAAATTAAATTTGGAAGATATTAGGAAGAAATATGAAATTCCAAAGTTTTGTGAACTAAAGCAACCCGAAGAAGATGATAGAATATATTGGCCTCCAGAAGGATTTATCGTTTGTTTTGTTGATCAACTGAATTCTGGGTTGCGATTCCCTATACATCCTTTATTTAGGGATATCTATAGGTTTTTCAAGTTACCTTTTAGTCAGTTGGTGCCAAATGTCATCAGGTCTACTGTGGCCTTTATTACATATTATAATACTCTTAGGTTGTATTGTTGTTTAGGGTTATGGCGTGAATGTTTCATGCTACTGCAAAAGTAAAATACTATTGAGGGAAGGGGATTCTTTTACAGTATTCAGCATGTGAGGTAGGGTAATATTATGTCTTACCCTACTAGTATTCATCGATCATCTTGAGTTAAGGAGATCTGGATTGAAAGAGCGTGGAATGAAAGGAAAATGTGGAACAATGAACCCCCTGGTGATAGTGAATTAAAAGATAAGACACAAGTCGAAAAGGACTTTACTTGACTAAGTCTGTTCAAATATAGTTAGGCTATTCTGGAAAACTGGCCAGAACATATCCTTGTAGAGTCTCGTATTAGCGGTGATGAACAGATAAATATGAGAAAACTAAGTATTTGTTGTTATTTTCCTAAATATGTATGTGTTATTACTTATCTATTAATGATTTTGACTGTTTCTTTTCTTTATTTTGTACGGATGAGTTTGATAAAAATGATGAACGAAAATCTTTCGGCTCATAAACGTAAGGATTTTAATGTTTTTGATAATTCTTTTGACTCTTATAATAAGATGGTAATTGAAATACCAAGAGATATTCTTATGATTTTGAAACTGATCATCCGGCTGTTTATTGGGTTATAGGAAAAGCAAAAGATCTTGTATCAGGTGAACCAGAAGTTACTAAGAAGAGTAAAACTATTGTTAAGGTTGTTGGTTCATCTATTGAAGATACTTCGAGCAAAACCCCTAGGAAGAACTCAGTTGTTCAATCAAGAGAGTCTAAGCCGAAACCTCCAAGACAAAGACTTGTTAAAACTTCATAATTGGGAAATCAAAATGTCGACGAGGTGCCACCAAATCTTGAGATAAAGGATAACGTGGTTGAACAAAAAATTACCAAAGAAAATGTTGATGAATCGGCCTTGTATTTTCCTCCTTGGAAATTAAAGGTGAATAATCGAATTGATTCAGTGGAGAGAAATGCCAGTTTGCTGCTGATGCTTTTCCTCCTGGAGAAGTTGTAGAATGCAAAAGTCATCAATGGTTTCAGTAATATATAATTCTTTGCATCACAGTGTTTAGGCATTTTAGTGTCGAAATGTAATGCTTTTATTTAAATGTTGCTAATGTATTTTATTTATAATGGCAAGTGGTTTTTAATGTAAAGGCTCTAAGTAATGTTCGGGAACTTATTGAACGTGCAAAAGAAAAGATAGAAAAAGCTAAATTAGCCACTACAAAAGCCGATGAAACTAAGAAGAAAAGACTTGTTTTATAACAAGAATTATGTAAATCGACTACTGTTGTGGCTAAGTTATCGGTCAAAGTTAAAACTTTGGATGTTGCTAATAAAGAGGTGTTGGTCAAGTTAATGGAGAAAAATGTCCTCCTGAAGGAAAAGGATACCATTTTGAAAGCCGGAAAGAAATCTCGCAATGCCTTTCAAAAAGATAACAAATGGCTTGCTCAGCATTACGAAGATGGACATGGATTTCTTAATCCAAATGTGGAAAAACCTGTATTAGATGTTTTTTTCAAATCCAATCAATGTAAGAATATACAACAGAGGTTTGCATTACCTACTGTCATTGCAACTTTTCAATCTTGTGCCAATGCTGTCTTCGCTTGGAATCTGGATTTTGTATTTTTCGAAGAAATTCAAGATTATCTTGACAAACCACTTGTAGAGCCCAAGTACCCTTGGGAAGATGGATTTTCTCTCCAAGAAGTTGGTAAAAGGTTTCCTTCACCGAGACCTGATTCTGGGGAAGAGGAAGGTGAAGAGGGATTACATGGTCTCGGAGCCTTTGTAGAGGATTCTAAATGGGAAAATGAAGATGAAAATACAAAAGATGATGATATCATGATGGCTGATATTGGGGAGGATGCAGGTCGTGTAAAGGTAAATCAAGCCTCTACAGCCGCATCAAAGGAGCCAATGATCTCAAAGCGAGGGAGTCTTCTACAGATATTCATAAGCAATCTTAACCTTCCCAATCTATCCATATTTGTCCCTTTTGAGTGAAGTATTGTATAAAAGCAGTTAGACTGATCAAATGTAATAGTATCCGTGATATCGACATCTTAAAGCTTTTTTATTTGTTTTGTAATAAAACATCAGAATACTGATTGTTTCTGAAGTATGTGTCTGAAAACCTTTAAATTTTTTCAAGTGTTAGTTTTTTAACGTGTATTATCATAAAGGTCTTTTTTATGTGTCACCTTAGAAATTTTTTAACTTGTCAGTGTAAAAACCGTTAGAAGGTATCTTCGTAGAAACATTTTTATGTATTAGCCAAAAACCTTGTCAAGTATCAATGTAAAAGCCTTCGAAAATTGACTAAGTGTTTGTATTTTATCTTATCACATTTATAGAATGCAATAACATATCCCGGCTAAGTTTTTAATGAATATGAAAGCACTTTATTGATTGTACCGAATATAAACACATTAAAGATAGGTAAAAAGAAAAGAAAGATATGAAGGATAAAACTTTCTTAGATTTTGTGCATACCAAGAATGAGCAATATGTTGGCCATCCATATCTTTTAGCCTATAACTGCCATTTTCGTTGTCTTTATCAACTATGTACGGTCCCTCCTAGGTGGGATCAAGCTTTTTTGTGGAGTCTTGTCCACTATCTTCATTTTTCCGAAGTACCAAATCACTTAGCAGGATAGGCGTTGGATTTACGCTCTTGTTTAAGTATGCAACTAATTGTCTTTTGCGTAATGCTTCTTTAACACCTGTGTTATCCCTTGTATATTCCAAGAAATTGAGATTTTTGGCTAACTTTAAATTATTGGATTCAACATCAAAATATTTTAGTTGCATTGAAGGACTACCAATTCCTACTGAGACTAATGCATCTGTGTCGAAACATAGGTTGAAAGGTGATTCCTTCGTGAAAGGTGATTCCTTCGTTCTAGAATTCTTCGTTGTCCTATATGACCATAACACATTGGGTAATTCATCTTCCCATATAGGTTGAAAGGTGATTCCTTCGTTCTAGAATTCTTCGTTATCCTATATGACCATAACATATTGGGTAATTCATCTTCCCATTTTGTTTGAGCTTGATCTAACCGTTTCTTCAATCCTTGAACAATGATTCGATTAGTTCCTTCTATATGTCCATTCGTCTAAGGGTAGCCGATAGAAGTAAAATAATGTTCAATTTGTAACTCTTCGCAAAATTCTTGGAACTCTTAGGCTTCAAATTGAGTTCCATTATCAGTTATCAAGATTCTTGGTATGCCAAAATGTGTGATGACATCTTTATAGAAGAAATCTTTCACTTTTCTGGCTATGATTGATGCTTACGGCTTAACTTCTACCCATTTTTTGAAATGATCCACTGCAGCTATTAAGTATTCTCGGCCTCCCAAAGCCTTTGGGAATGGACCGACCAAATCTATGCCCCACTGATAGAAAGGAAATTGATTACTCAAAAAGTGTAGTTTAGATGTCGGCATGTGATATTATCATGGATTTGACACTTTTGGCAAGACTTCACCAAATTTATCGCATCGGCTTCCATACCTAGCCAGAAATATCCAGCCCTCATTATTTTCTCATCAGACTACGAGAACCAATGTGTGCACCACGAATATCTTCATGAACTTCTTGAACGATGTAGTTTCCTTTATCCGTCGAAA
>JAOXNR010000013.1:7849650-7885779 GCA_028571225.1 Parsonsia alboflavescens
TATATATATATATATATATATATATATATATTAATTATCATTATGTTTTTAATCATGTACTAGTGACACATTGATAGTTTAGAAAGTAGATAAAAATTAAAGGTTTTAATGATTTGAGAGTCAACCTTATCATATGTACCTAGGTAAAATACTCGTGTGAACAAATATGAAATATGAAGGGGGTACAATTTTTTTTTAATGAAAAAATAACTTTAAAATAATTATAAATGTAGAATATTGCAAAGGCAAAATATTGATGGAAATTGAAAACTGGAGTATATTAATTTTTTCTATATAGCTCAATATTATTTAATAATATATTTTTTTTATGTTGGAAAATTTTTGTAGAGAAAAATCATGAATATACGTGGCGAGATATATGTTTTATTTGTTTGAAATTGAATATCAAATTTATATTTTTAATTGTTTGAGATTGAATGTTTAATTTATTAATTTAATTAAACTTTTGTCGAAAAAAGTTATATTGCAATGTTAAAGTTAACCAAGTCATTTTTTTTTTCCTTAAAAATGTGTTAAGTGAAATTAGGAAATTCAATTTTTATTGGAGAAAGTACATGTAAATTTTCTTAGTAAATACTACTCCATTTGATAATGTGAATTGCAGATAAAACATGTGAAAAATAGAAAATTGAATCAATTTTGGAATCGCAAAGCTTTCTTCTTCCTCACAAATTCAAAACCCATTGTGCATTTAGCCCACCTGAAACCCTAAAAACAAAATGAAATTTCAATTCTCTGTTTCTCTTCGCCCATGAGAACGCTCAAGATTGCCTTACCAATATTTTCTATTAATCTTCCTTAAGGTTTTCTATAATCCCTGAATCCAACAACCATAGGTTTGGGTTTGTCGTTCTCAGAGTGGGAAAATGTCTCTCCCTCATGTGGAATGTGTATATATGTCAGAAGAAACCATTAAGGAATTAAAAGATGGAAATTTGAATTTCAAATTTCCGAGTTCTGTTAATGTTCTTCGATTCATTTATGAACTTTGCTGGACTATGGTAATTTATTCACATATACAGATGTGTAAAAAATCAACGTTTCAAAGTGTTTCTGAATATTTGTGTGTTTAGGTTCGTGGAGACTTACCGCTTCAGAAGTGTAAAGTTGCTTTAGAGGCCGTGGAGTTCGTTGATTGTACCTCAGAAGAAGAAATGGGATCAAATTTTGCAGATATTGTTGCACAAATAGCTCAAGATGTGCGTTTGGGCATTTATATAGATAATAGACTTTCTTTTTTTGGTTATTTTTTTAAACTTATGATTGATTACTTCTGCCTTCTGTTAGTTCTGAGATTCTGTTTGTTTATTCGTACTTTAGTCTGTGGTTTTGATATTAGAGCAGAAGAGTTTCAATTTATTCTTCAGATTACAATACACAGATTGTTTGGGGTAATGTTTGACAGAGTGATTCTTAGTTTGATTGGAAGCACAAAGTATCGGGTTATTTGTTGGATTTCATCTGTAACTTAGGATGGGGTACCCATTGCTCTTATTGCCTCATTTGGAGTTGAACAATGGGGCTGCAGATAGAGTATTGCGCAGACTGTTCCCTGATTGAGATTTAAGTTTCTTATTTTGGTAACATATGAGCACAAAATCACTGAGATTGAATTATCAACAATCGAGCTGATTAACATTTTTCTTGTTTTTTATTAGGTTCTGGTTAGATATTTAAGGGTATTTACTTCTAAAGCATTTGAAATCTGTTATGCCTTTAAAATTCTACCATTATTACGTTCTTTGGTCAGTACGCATACTTGGTTCTCCACCTGATGCACCCTGCAAGACACTTTAAAACCATAACTTTGGGAAGCTAAAAAGTAGCACGGTTTTACTGTTGGTTGATTCCTGCTGTTTTTCTTATACCAAAACAATTGAGCAAGAATTTGAAATCTTAACAATTGGATAAACATAAAGATACTGAACTGAAAAGAACTTGTAAAAGGTTAAATTCTATGTAGTCATTCTTTTGTATGTGAGTGCAATTCCCTTGTAGTTAACTTGGTTGGGACAAAAAACGAAATTTTATAAGTTGAAAGTGACATGTAGATTCATGAACATGTAAATCTTTTGGTTGGTCCAAACATTGCTTGAAGGTATATTTGGGGGGCTTCGGTGCCTTACATGTCCTTCCAAATTGGAGTGTTCGGAAGAGTTGAAAACCTTAGAGAGAAGAATAGCCTTATTTTCAGTTCGAGAAATAAACTAGGAAAAAGAATGAGATTTGAAATAAAGAAATATTTCTCTTTTCCTCTCCCCTCTTGTTTTGCTCCATCCTCCAGGAAAATGAAGGTGAAAAGTTAGGTATAGGATGTTTGTTTCCATTTTTTATCACGTTCTTTCTTAGTCTTTGAGATGGTATATGATCCTTCATTTTATTTAGTGCAATAATGTAAGGTGGATATGGCATTTTCTCATAGATTGTTTTGGAAGTATTGTTAAAAAGAGGTTAAAAGAATCATTTGGAAGGGGTTGTGGGGGTTAAAAAAAGTTTAATGTTTGTTAGAAATATGCTCAAAGAAAGCTTCGCCCTGTGAAATGAAGTGCCTCAATAAAAGATGGCTATTTAAAGAGGGCAAAGACCAGGAAGAAAGCATGCTTTTGGTTACTTTTGGTATTTGGTATTTGGTATTTTATGCTACCTTTAAAGTGTTATACATGCATGTGTAACATGTTGGACTGTTAATATGGTTTGTTATGTGGTAAGACATGTTCTGGTAAAAGCCAAAATGTGTGAAGCAAATGGTTCAAAGATAAGCTCATCAATTCTCTCAAGTTTTCTTCATTTCTCCAATCCATCTGTTTCCAGCATGTGTTCTTTTTTTTCTTTTCTTCTTCTACTATCAGCAATCCCTTTCTTCCTTTTCCCATTAGGATTTTCACTCTTTGTCAAAGGTTCCTGCTTCTTTGTATTGGGCATTTTCCCATTTTGTTCAGGCAGGTCTATGTCTAATTTTTGAAGTAGTGCAGATTTCCATAAACAAATTTTTGGTTGATATCCTGTGGATATTTATTTCAAAGTCAGACAACAACTTAAATCTAAATATTTAGTCAATTGTCTACAATTTTATGTATATACATATTCTTTTTAACTTATTCATCAACGAAATTACTGCTATACCTGTGAATCACAAAATAGTCATCTCTTTCATTTTATGGATTTGATAGCTTGGGATGCTCCAGACATGATGTGGTTGTGGTGTGTGGATAATTCTTATAACAACCCCACCAGCTTAGAATAGTTTTGTTTATTAATAAAATATGCCTACTCAGAGAATCGCTCAAATCTCTGGCCTTTCTATTTCTAATTTGGAAATTTTTTTTTTTTGGAAGAAGTTTTAACAACTTGTTCATGGAAGTTTGTCTTTGTTATCATCAATGGACCTTCAGAAGTCACATACATTATTGAGTATCATCCTTGAAATATTTAGTTTTGGTACTTATGGTCCCTGAGTCTTTTTTTTTTTTTTTAATTTTTTTTATATATTTTTCATTTTATAACTTTTTTGGAACCTCCAAATATTTACCTATTGTGGTTATGGCCCTTTTTAACAAATCCATCTGAAAAATATTATTTTAATGGGAGGTTGAATGTACTTGCTAGGTTTTAGATGGATTCTGCCAAAACAGGACCATAAAAAAAAAACCTTTAGGATCATAAGTACAAGAACTAAATATTTTGGGGACGAAACTCTACAATCTCCCTACAGTTTAGACAATTTTCAAATTTGAATTTCAGTGTGCTTAAGATTTATGAAATTTTTTAAATGAGGTGCCCGGATCTCCTTGGATAGATATTTAGATTGAGAAGGGAAGTTAAATATGATGACTAATGTGTGTAGATCTGAGGGGAAAATAATAAATGTGAAAATGCAATTGCATCTTACCTTTGCCAATCTTGTTGGTGTTCAGGATAATTTTTCAGGAATATTCTGTAGACGAGTTAGACTGGATTATTCTTTTAAAAAGTAGTTTTACGAAGAGGTTTTTCTGGAAAAAGATTGATTTTTTCTTGTCTAAAATAATAGTTGGCTGATAGATGACATGCAGATACTGGTCCTGATGTAACCTCTCATAATCTGAAATACTGTCTGGATATAAGTGGAAATATCAGGTGTATTTGCTAGGAACTTGGTTGATTGGGAATGCTTAAGCTATTCCTATTCTTTGCTTTATGAATTTGGTAATGTTTTTTTCTCTTCTTTTTTCTAAAACTTAACTATACTAATATGCAACATATTGATTTGCTCTGCAGCTTACAATGCCTGGAGAATATCGTACACGCCTTATAAAATTGGTAAGCATACAGGAGATTTTTCATTTTTCTCCCTTTACTTGTATTGCTTCACGGTTTGTCATTTTTGCATCTTAGTCTCATTCAGCCTTGTTGCTATTCTCAATTATGTTTTGATAGCTTCAAATTTTAGTAAAGTATTAGAAGCTCAGCTGTGTCATAAGAATCCTGTTTGAATTGGCACTTAATATTTCTTTCAGGTGTTTGTCATTGTGGTTCCACTGGCATTCATATGTTTCTAAGAAGCCTTTTTTATGTTGGCCTAATTTCTAACTTTTGTTTGGGTTCTAGTGTGATCTCCAAGTACATGGGTCTTGCTTAATGGGTCTCTTGTTTATGAATTTTTTTTTTAATTTTATGGAAAAGGATCAGACATAAAGGTGCTCTAAAATTTTATCATTCCCATGACTATAAATATAGATAAGTTGAAAGTTGTTCAAATGATTATCCCTTCTCTCTTGAGAAAACAGTTTGGGTTCACAAGTAATTAATAATTTAGCTTAATACCAAGAAGGTGTAGGATGTCAGATTAATTCAGCAATCCTTGTTAGATGATAGTAGGTGCACATGAAATTCATATGCTGTTTTCACGATGACTGCTTCATTGTGCTGATCTTTTGCTGTTATGATTTCTTTTTCAAGCTTATGACCTTGTTTCTTCTGATTGCCTGTTTGCCTTGTGATCTCCTGCTTTCAGGCAAAGTGGCTGGTGGAAACCACATTGGTCCCATTAAGATTTTTCCAAGAGCGCTGTGAGGTTTGTTTCTTCCTGTTTCTCTGGAAGCACATCTTTTTGTGAAATCATTAGTTAAAAGGTATAGCAGGAAGTATATCGTTCTTCATGTCTTTTAGGAAGAATTTTTGTGGGAGGCTGAAATGATCAAGATAAAGGCTGCAGATCTGAAGTCAAAAGAGGTAATTTTGGTTCTTCAATTATATGGCCTGGGTTTTGATTTCTGTATTTTTTATAAAAAATCTTTTTATCCTGTTTTGTTGCACCATTTTATTTGAAGTATCTCCATGTCTCAAGTCATCAATTTTTGAAACATCGGTTAATCCAACCTTTCACGTCCTTAATACTGAAATCTTGTTTTATGGATTTTAGGTCAGAGTAAATACACGACTTCTTTATCAGCAAACAAAGTTTAATCTTCTTCGAGAAGAGAGCGAGGGTTATGCCAAGCTGGTATTTTGTACACCTTTGTCTTCTTTTTATCATCATTGTTTCTCCGAGCCACTGATTTGTTGATTGTCTTGGTTATCTTTTATGCATAGAATGTATGTCTTTTCTTCAGTTCTGACAGTGAGGATTTTGGGGATGGGATGGGGTGCTATGCCCTTGTATTCCTTGCATATCTGAGAGTTTCACTGGACTTTACGAATATTATCTGTGGCTATGTTGGGGAAGTGGCCCATTTTCCTTCATTTCTAAAAGAGTTTTTTGGTAGTTACTTTGTTTTGGCTTGCTAAGGTCCTGTTTTATGTGGTTTAATTTTTTTTTTTTGTCAAAAAAAGGCATTATTCTGTTCCCATCTGTTCCATTACTTTAAATCCAAGTACAAAGATAGGAGTATAGTCTCTACCTCTAATGGAGTTAGGTTGGGTGGATATTAGTATGGTCAATGAGTTTCATAAATTAAACCTAACCCTAAGATATACAAGTAGCTTAAAACCTTGTTTGAAAAATATCTCTCTGTTGAATATACAAAAGATGTTGAGAGTCTCCCTATTCACAGCAAGATATTCTTGTTTCCAAGGTGAAATATGTTTTTGTTATTTTATGGTGGTACCACAACTACATTATTTGGAGACATTGTATAATGTACATCAATGCTTCTTGGTTTAGTTTTTCATAAATTGATTCAAGTGAACTAATTTTTGAGATGCCTAGCAAAGCCTGGGCAGAGAATTAACAGAATTAAGGGATTGAAAAAATGATCTTGAAATAATATGTCATGTATATCCATTGGATGGACTAGATGGTGAACATAATAATTACAAAACGAAATTCCAATCACAATTAGAATCTTGTTGCAATCAACATACGATTATTTTATAAACAAAGATGTCCCTCAATGCACCCAGGTATTGCTTTGATTCTTTTAATGAACTCGAAAATTATATCAACTCTAGAGAACTTGACCTTCTGAAGCTGCTGTAATAAACAGAAGTAACAATGGTTTTGGTAGCATAGTATTCTAGGCAATCATGAATCACCATAACAAATATTTAATCTGATAATAAACCAGAATTCTAATATATTCTGCAAAATATATCTATCTGTAATTTGAGTGATTCAAAACCATTGATACAGTTCAACAAAAAGAAATGACTTGTTATAATAGACTGTTGCGATCTGCTCAAAATGAACTTAATCATGCAAACATCGTTAAATATATCTTATATATTGATGTTTATCCCAGTATCATCTTATTTGATATTTGAATGTTTCACATTTCTTTTCTAAGTTGTATGTAATAAAATTATCCTAAAATACATGTATTTTCCATTTAATTTTTTGCCACCAACCTTTTTAATGTATAAAAGATATGAGTCCACTATTTGACTGTAACCTTCTTGATTATTAAGGTGAGTTGGTAATTTGAATATGGTCAAATGCTTTTTGTGTTGTTATACCAAGTCAAATGTTGAACATTCAATTTGGAATGGACTAGTACTTTACGTGTACGGAAAAGTCTCAGTTTAATGTGACTATGTTTATAATTGTAACAATAGTACTCGTAATGTTCTCTGCATATGACTATTGATGGTTGTATCTTTTGCCAACTAAAGGAGAAGAAAGAAAAAGGGGAACCGGAGTTTATGTCTACTTGGCTTTTACTTTAGTAGTTAGTAGTTACCTCAACCATGAAATGTCCATCTGTTGGACATAAAGTGAAGAGACTGATGAGAGCTGATTATTGTGTTTGAAGAAAATTTTTGAGAAGAAATCTTGTTTCTGACTTTATTTGCAGAACTCTTGAATTATTTATGATTTCCCCCAGAAGATTTGATTGATTTCCTTATCTCTTTTTGTCTGTGACTATGTGAGTATAACTAACAATGAATATGTAATAGCATTTTTTGAGACTAATGGGTGATAGTCCAGGGTGAAAATCCCCATTTTAGCTTTTTCATTGATAGGTCCCATGACTTTGAATGTTACGTTGGATAAGCTCCCTGTAATCCTGCTTTACCTCCTGGCTTACCCAGGGTTGGTGGAAAAAAATCTCGTCTATTTATGTCTGAGGTCTTTGATTCAAGTAATTGGTTGTTTTCTTTGTATTGCCTTGGACACTGGTATCTTGCAATGATTTATACTTGCTTCTTTTCTTTGTGAAGCTTATTAGTGGATTTGCTGTAAACTATCCAATTGTGTAAAAAATGTGGAAGCTCTTGGGTTTTGGTTTTCATGTTTAGACCCATCTTTTGTTATCACAATATTATTTTGTTAATTTACCTTCTACTCTGATCTCCAATTGATTATCGTGGATTTGTAGGTTACACTTCTCTGTCAGGTTCCCGAAACATCAACTAAAAATGCATTGGCTGCTGTAGTGGGCATCATTAAGGTTGCTACTTGCACTTTTTCTAATTTCTGCCAATCCTTATGCTGTCTTCGTTCTAAAATAGCTGTTCACATGCAGTCACTGATTGGGCACTTTGATTTGGACCCTAATCGTGTCTTTGATATTGTAAGTTTTCTTTCTTTTTCTTTCCTTTTTTTTTATGTTTCTCTTTTCTTGAATATTTTTGAAATCTGGTCTTTGTGCTAAACACTTGTCCACCTTAATTTTTAAATCTTATCGCTAACCTGGTCTTTTAGGTTCTAGAGTGTTTTGAACTTCAGCCTGATAACCATGTCTTCCTGGAGCTTATTCCTATATTTCCCAAGGTGCGGATTAATGCATTTGTCTTATTGTTTTTTGGTCTTTGTTGATCCAATCATTTCTGATTTTTGTTGCAGAATGTGTTGTTTCACTGCTCTTTTTCCAATGCTTTTGCAGTCTCATGCATCTCAGATCCTTGGTTTCAAGTTTCAATATTATCAACGGGTGGAAGTAACAGATCCAGTGCCAGGCGGGCTCTATCAACTCACAGCTTTGTTGGTGAAAGAAGATTTCATTGATGTTGATAGCATGTAAGCTTGCTTGGTCATTTAGTTTGAATCTTTATGTGCCTTGAATTAATAGTTTATGCCATTAGAAACTATACCAAGTAAGTTTGCTTGGTCATTTAGTTTGAATCTTTATGTACTTTGAATTATTAGTTTATGCCATTAGAAACTTTGGTTGTTTATTTCATCTCCATGGGATTTATATTTATCTTTTCCCCTCTTCAGAGTTGTCAGTGTATTACTCCAACCTCCTTGGAGTTTTATATTTGACTTCTATCTAGGTTTATACTTTGTTGCCATGCTTCATCATATTCCACTAGGACAACTCCCTTGAAATCATGATATGGACTATTGTGCTTGTACTTTGACCACTTTTAACTGCGTGTTTGGTTGGCATGAATGACTTTTCCAAATAGGCTTAATTATGAGGAATTAGAATTCCATTGTTTGGTTGATTAAAATGTTTCAGGATTACAATTCCTGAAAAATGTTTTAAGTTATCATTCCATACTAAAACATAAGAATGATCTTGGTCAATAAGAAATACTAGACGATTGATGTATTGCAAAATTCCTCTGCTCTCATTTGTGGTTTCTCTCTCCTTTACCCTAATTATTGTCCTCTCTCTCATACCTCCTTTACCCTCCCTCTCTTACACTGCTCAGCTTTCATCGATTTAGTCCTCTACAACGGCAACCGAAACCAAAGATTCTAGATCGCCCTCGTCCTGCACTTCTTCTTTCTTGAACAGTAAAACGAAATTGATTTCTTCTGTTAATAATGACGAGCTTTCAGATAAGTAACTAAACCAATTGAATCTCCTGTAGAGACCAATTTCAGATTCTGGTGGTGACTGCTTTGGAGTATGAAAAAGATTCCACTGTCGGATTGTGGAAAAATTGAGAAAACATGAGCTAGATTCCACTGGAGACCAATTGTGCATCTTTCTTTCAGACATTTTTTCTTATCTTATTATAAGTATTTTTGGAAGCCTTAATTTTTAAAGAAATTTTCTTAATGTATTTTTAATTTTTCTTATTAAAATAAATATGTTTTTAAATATATTTGGTCTAATTTAAAAAGAATATAAATTTAATAATCTAATAAAAAAAACATTATATACTTTTCTTTTCTTTCTTATTCCTCTCCCATTCTATATCTTTTCAAATCAACTAAATATAACAATCTTAATTCTGGGAGTTTCATTTTTCCTATTCCATCCAAACAAACTCTGGAGTAGGTCTTTTGAATTTTGTTGAGCCATTCTTTGTCAATTGCATTCCAATGCTGCCTTAAATATTTGTGGCAACTGGACTTCTATTTTTTAATGGAGCTTGTGATATTTTCCTTTTTGGTCCTCTCTTCCATCTGTGCAATATTTTGTCATTTGGCATATTAGGTAGCTTGAGCATTTATTTCTTATATAGGTTTAGGTAGTTTTCCATAACTAGGCACATTTTGGAATGGGTATAGGCCCAAGTCCAATTTTTTGACATGGTATTACAGCCAGGCTTATTCCTTAGTTATGCTACCTGCAAATATAACAAGGTGAAGCAGGGAGATTGATAATGGACTTGCACCCTGGAGTAGTGTGGTTGCATCCAATTGTACACAATGTAGTTGCAGATGTGCAGTCTTTTGAACCTTAGACCACACTCCATAAATTCAGACCTGTTGTGCTGAATCCCACGTTGACTAGCTAGAAGTGTGATTTGCTTCTGATAAAGCTTGGGAAGACAACCTTCTCAGATTGAGTTAAACCATCCAAGTTCAGTTTTTCAATACATGGTTACACTTTCGCATGGAACACATTTGGAGAATCCTGTTGGTAACTCTAAAAGAAAAAAAATATCCTGCAAATTTCTGGTGTCTTCATGGTCACCACTATAACCTAATATCATGGTACCTTCTTTCGGAAATGCAGATAATCCATAAAAGTACATTTCCTGATTAAAACCCTTTATTTGATGTTCTTTGAAAAAGGTAAACGATTTAGTGTGTCTTTTTACCCAACTGGACTCTCTTGAATATGCCTTTTCACTCTTCTAGATGAAGAAAGTCCTTGTGGGAATTGTCTGTTTTAATGTTCTCTACCCATGTCCTGGACACTTCTCTGCTAATTGGAGTGTTGTTAACTTTGTTCAGTTCTTGAATCCTGCTCCAAACTGATATATTCTGAAGTCATGTCATTTAAGTCATTGTCCATTGGTAATGAGAGAATCATATATTTCTTAAAGCAGAATGATTTTAATAACATGATGAAAGAGTCCTGTTTATCTTAATTTCCTTTTTCTTGATGAAAATTTTCCAGTTTTCAACCTAGCTTGCTCGCTTCTCTTTCACTTCCTCCTTAGATTCACAACTCGATGCATCCTGGTGCATTAATGTCACATGCTAGCCTGATTGTGCTCTGGTGGCCAAGATGATTTTTTCCCCCTTCTTATTGCCCTTTCGACAAAGTAATTCTTATTATCACTACTTGTTTATTCTTCTGATTTCGACTGATTGTGGCATCCTCTTCAGATATTCCCATTTGCTTCCAAAGGATGAAGATGCTTTTGCACACTATAATGCTTTTGCTGCTAGGAGATTTGATGAGGTAGTCCAACTTGTATTACATGTAGACGTTTTTAATTCTTTCTGTTCTTTGGTTATTGCTATCTGTTTCCTTAATGTACCTGATGAGCCGGCCATGCAACAGACGTGCTGTTCTTGCTATCTGTTTCCTTAATGTACCTGATGATCTGGCAATGCAACAGGCGTGCTGTTCTTTGTGGTTCTCCTGTATCTATGCTCATACTTTGTTCCTTTGGAATTTTTATGTGGACCTTGTTTCCATGATCCATGTCTGTTATATATAATAAAAGCAAAAGCAAAAATAAGAAAAATGACACATCCTCTCACCACATTCTACCAGATGAGCTATTTAGGTGAGAAAAATGTTGAATTTCTGATTTTTTCCTCTTAGTTTTTTATAAATAACAAAGTCAAAAATGTTTCAAGTTCTATCAAAATCTTTTAACTCATTTTTATAAAATTTTCTATGTAAAGATTAAATTCATAAGAAAACATGTCATATAATATTCAATAAAATTCACATTCTTTCCAACAAGTCAATTGTATTGAATTTTCATATTTTATAATTAAATATTCAATGAACAAAGTAAATCAATTCACAAAAGATTTCCCCATTTTTTTATTTTAAACTTATTTAAAATTCGTAAACTTATTGAAAAACATATTGTCCATTAACTAAAATATATATACAAAAAATAGGTAATTTTTTAAGATAAATAATATTTTATATCTGTGTGCAAAGCCAGGCATTCACCTAGTACTTGATAACATGCAATGCATGCATGTGATACAACATCTTGATGCCTGCCTGTGCTCCATGAAACCAACTTCACCTATGATCATTCTTTTTCATCTTTTTAAAATTTATTTTTATATAATTTTTCTTCTTAGGTGTGGAATGCATGTTGCATATATTATTTATTTACATATTTTTGCAATTCTTTATTCTTGATTAGGTTCATTTGTCACTCTCTTCATCCCTCCTCTTTTTACTTAAGATTTGTATCCCCTCCTCCCACCACTGTTCTTTCTTTCTCTTTGCCTCAAAATATTAAATGAGGCAAAGTCAGTAGATAGGAGTCTCATGTCTGAACTTTATGACATGATTGTTTTTCTTCACAGGCAAACAAAATTGGAAAGATAAACCTTGCTGCTACTGGTAAGGATCTTATGGAAGATGAGAAACAAGATGTAACCGTGGATCTTTTTGCTGCTTTGGACATGCAAACAGAGGCAGCTGCTGAGCGATCGTCAGAGCTTGAAACTAGTCAAACTCTTGGCTTACTCATGGGGTTCCTTGCAGTAGATGATTGGTACTTTGAGACATAAGGATATAGTTTTCTGGTTGTATTTTTTTTTCTTTTGAACTTTTCTTGTAGAGGTAGCAAATCATCTGAACACAAAATTTGGCAACAAATGCATTGCTATACCTATGAATTACTTTGTCTGGTCGACTTTGGCTGATAATTCCACCCACTTTTGGTTTTTGTATGAGTGTGTGTGCCCTCGTCTAACAATATGGACATCACATGGTAATTGCATGTACTATGTCATTTGACACTAATAACTTGTAGGGTGACTTGTAGATTGTGGCAACTTGGACAGTGGAGAATTTACATGTTTTCTTTGCTTTTCTTCATATACTTTATACTGGTAGGCATGTACTACTATATATGTCCTAAATACCGGACAATTATATCATCAAAGCTTATAAAAATTTCTCTGGTTCACTTGTGTACTCCTTGGCTTGAAACTGGTCATTCACCAAAGGGTTATATTTGACATTTACTTGCTTAAATAAACAAACTTTACACTGGTGTAGCCTGGCTTATGGGAATCTCAAATGAGTTTTGCAAGTCATTACAAGTTTTATACAATCTCTTCTAGGATTTGATTCAAATTTATCTCATCTTCCTGATCTTCCAGGTATCATGCCCACTTGTTGTTTCAACGTCTCTCGATGCTTAACCCCGTGGAACATATACAAATTTCTGGTGGCTTGTTTAGGTAAACTATGAAAAACACACAGAACTATGAATGTTTGAGATTGTTGAAATTACAATCTTCTTTTTGTTCTTAGTTTGGCTCTTTCTTCTATATGTCAAGACTTTCCTGGGCCATCTTATTTAATCTCTTGCAAGGTTCACTGTTTGGGAGATTTGTTGGTCTTGATGTGTTGTCTCACTTTAATATTTTCTGGTGTCTGCAGGCTCATTGAGAAATCAATCTCTTCAGCATATAAACTTGTGTGTCAAATGCATCTTGTAAGTTGCAGTACCTCTGCTGGAGTAGCTTCTGATGCAGCAGAATTCGCAAATTCATCCATTAATAGATCATTCATTGATCTTCCCAAAGAGCTTTTTGAAATGCTTGCTTCTGTTGGTCCTTATCTTTATCGGAATGCTATATTACTGCAGAAGGTTTTGTATTTTCTTCTTAGTGCTTTTGTCTTGTATAGGCTATTATAATTTTAGTTTCTTATAGGATCTAGTCTAAGATTGCAGGTGTGCCGAGTTTTGAGAGGCTATTATCTTTGCGCTCGTGAACTTTGCAACAATGGTGAAGGTGCTTTTACCTCTTATGTAACTTCTATTGGAGAAAATCGTCCACCTCGCCTCCACTTCAAAGATGCGAGGTTGAGGATTGAGGAAGCCCTGGGAACATGCCTACTTCCTTCCTTACAGTTGATACCTGCAAATCCGGCTGTTGGACAGGAGATTTGGGAACTAATGAATCTTCTTCCTTATGAGGTAGCTTAGGCGGCATATCTTAATCCCTGAAAATGTCAAAGATCTTCAATTGAATCCTTGATTTTTTAAAGTCTCAATTAAACCCCTTATTCTTTGAAAAAGTCATCATTTTGTTGAATTTATTATTATTAAGTCACTCATTTGTGCAAATAGATGATAATCTTTGAAAGAATTTGGGTGACAAATATAGGCAAAGGTCTAAATTAATAAATTTTTTTGATGCAAAAATTAGAGGCTTAATGAAACTTTTAATAGATGATGGACATGGTTGATAATCTTCGTATTTTGTGAGACCATTTTGCATCTCACCCTATTTTATATTGTGAATTTTGATTTCTACTGTTTGGTTGTATTCTGGAGATGACCTATTTGTTTGCTTAGGCGCGATACCGACTGTATGGTGAATGGGAAAGGAACGATGAGCAGCTTCCAATGATTCTGTCTGCAAGGCAGACTGCAAAAGTATAAAATTCTTATCTTTGAGAATATTCATTTTGGTAATTTCCATCAACTTTAATTTGAGATGTTTGTTTGTGATTTTTCTTACAGTTGGATACCAGGAGAATATTGAAGCGTCTTGCCAAGGAAAATCTTAAACAGCTTGGGAGAATGGTTGCCAAACTGGCTCATGCAAATCCCATGACAGTTCTTCGTACTATTGTTCATCAGGTAGTATGTTTCTCCATGAACTCTCTAAATCTTTGCCATGCATTATTGTGGTTTGAATGTTTCCTGCAATTGTAATGTGCAGATAGAGGCCTATAGGGATATGATTACTCCTGTTGTGGACGCGTTCAAGTATTTGACTCAGGTACTACTTCTGTTGGACCAATAGCTCTTATTTTCAGAAATGTCTCTTGAATGACTTTCCTTTGATCATTATTGTAGAAATGTCTTGAGGATACATGGTTCCTGTTTAATCTATATTTTACTATTTAATAATCTGACAGTAATAAATTTCAATTTTATGGTTAGTGGATTTTAGAAATTGTTTCTAGGAGTTCTTGGGAGACCGGGAGGGGGTGTTAGTTATTCTGGTCAAAGCAGCCTTGGGATTGCTTTAGTTCTGGTGAATTTATTGTTTAGGTAATCAAGCTTGCAGTGGAACATTCAGTATTCCAAGAGCAACCATTATGCCAATACCTGATTAAGAACTATAGGGATATATTTTGTTGTATTTGCTGCATAAGAGGAATCAGTCTTATCCTTGTTGGGCCACTCTTGTTACTTACCAGCTATAGTAACAGAGAGTTTTGCATGTTTAGCAGTACTGCTGCTTAACTGATCACTGAATCTAATGGAAATAAATTTGGAGGACCACATTCCTGCCAAAATAAAAGCTGAAAATATATCTGCACTGTTCTCAATTTTAACTCTAGTCTGACTCTGAACTGATCCTCTCTTTGGTGCTCAATTCAAATGAGCCATCCTTTGCAATGGAGACATGCCAAACTGTTTTGCCCTCAACCAAAACTCTATGCAGCCATTTTATCCACATGGTCTACTTATGTTGTTGGCCTGTTCAGTTTTCTCTACTATTCTAAGATTTTAATAATTCTTGATCAAGTGGCTGAATAACCATGAATGTAGCATTCTCTCATGTCATTTTATATTCCTCTTCTTTGACATCCCTCTTCCTTTCAATCGGCAGTTTCACAAGTCTGAAATACTTAAGCTGATTGATTTTACAATTTTGACGTCTTTCTTAAAGAATTAAGTTCAGAAATGATCCCATCTGTGTCTCTTAAGAAGACTTGATTCCATTAAAACAGTTGCTGATGTTGTAGCTTAGTTAAATCATTCTGATAGAGCATACTCTGTGTGATTTGGTGGTGCATCTCATGAGGCCAGGAAATTTAGATGAATCTGCAACAAGTTTAGTTCCTTTTCCCATATAAGTCCTCTGACAGTAAATTAAATTTCTCTTGCACTGAACTAATCTGAAAGGTTGACATTAAATTTTCTAGATTTCTTTTATGATTCTGAGTTTTCGTATTAGAGACAGATGGGATTATCAGTATTGTGAAACTGTTCTAATGGGACAGTAGAAGTTTATGCCTGGATCACTTGCTTGGTAATTAATGAAATTGGCAGAAGCATTAATGGGAAAACACTAAAGTTGTATGTTTTTTCTAGTTTGATCGCTCAACTTTCAAATGTGTCAATTTCACTACTCAACTTTGTAAATTTGACAAATTGACCATTATAAGTTAAATCGGTTGAAAATTTTCATAAAGTTAAATGGCTAAATTGTCAAATCCTACAAAGTTAAATTGTTAAATTCACAAAGTTAAATGATCAAAGTGAAATGGTCGATTTGACACGTTTGCAAGTTGAATGATCAAATTGAAAAATCCATTCTACTTCGGCGGTCACATGGGTGGTTGCACCTAATAAAATTGAATGCATGAGATGAAATTTAAGTGCAGTTTATTAGAAGCTTCCCCGGCCCTTTGGTCCTTTTTCCGTCTTAACATGCAATATATATATATCTCTATTTCATTGTGCAGAGAAACAGTAAATTCATCTTTATATTTGTTTGCTAATTTTGTGATTTTTGATTATCTACTATAACAGCTGGAGTATGACATTTTGGAATATGTTGTGATTGAGCGATTGGCTCAAGGTGGCCGTGATAAGCTGAAAGATGATGGGCTTAATTTATCAGACTGGCTTCAATCCCTTGCATCATTCTGGGGTCACTTGTATGTTTTCTTTTCTTTTCTCATTCTGTAAAATTCTAGTGGTTTTGGCATGTATGCATGCTAGAACATAATGCACGGTGATGTGAATATATTCTTTGAGTGTGTGATGGCCAATAAATGTTAGAAATAATTTATTTTGTTGTAGAATGCAGAAATATGTCACTATAATTATTACAGCTCTAGTTGGTTGAGGTCTTGCTCACAATTCATGTGTCTTCTTTATCTCACCTAAAATGAAATGGTTTACGATTATGTTTTTCTCTTTTCTTTTGTTTTCCCATTCCATTTGGGCACCCTTGCGGTACTGATGAGAAATTTGATCTTTTTACTGGGTGTTGAATAACACACTGAACAACCATTTGGCTTCTGATCTAACTGCCTGGTACATAAGCCTTTCTACAAGAACTTGGATCTTCATGAAATGCTTTACCCAGCTTCTGGGATGCAGATTGACCTCTGATGAAGCTGTGGTAGGAGCTGGATAGTTGTTCACAGTTTCCTGAGAAATTCATATCTTTTTTGCTTCAGCCTTCTTATCTTGACCTACCCTTTTGAGTTGAAACTTTTGGATAAGGTTGAGAGGTGATCATGAGGTTGGGAACAAAATATCTGCTGTGGGTTATGAGCTGCACAATTCTCACATTACTCCAAGTGTTTTCTGGCTCTTCAAGATTTGAAATCTGTTATGTGTCTGGTTGTTTGAGATGCTTACATTGACTGGTTAGTTAAAGACCAGGAAAAAAAGGGGCAAGTCAAACAGAGTTGGAATATTTTCAGGCCAAACATCTCCCTGATGAATTCAAATATTGTACTTAATACTTAAGGATCGATGCTTAGTTATGGAAGTGCGGTGGCTTGCAAAATTTAGAAACATTTTAGATGAGGCCTTTGACAGAACTTTATTCAGCATGAGGCTTTAAGTGCTTGATTACATGTCTAGGGGACAGCCTGATCTCCAAGTGATGACGACCATAATAAGCTGATTATTTGAAAGGAAGACATGCCATTTGTCTTGAGGAGAGAGATAAAGACAATATGCAGTATAACTGTGACATGATTATGCTGAAACCGTGATCCTTGTCTGCCGGACTGCTAAGTTTTAGGTTTTTGCTTTGATTTGAGTTTTTAATCTGCTTGCAAAACTAATTTGTGATGGAAGATACATGGTACTTAGTCTTGGATGTTGCCTAGCTTCATGTAATTTTTTCTCTGTTCAGCGTCAGTGCTTTTGCTTGTTTTCTTCTATACAAAATGAAAACAAGTTATCAGAGGAAATATAATTCGTTAACTTGACCTCTTGACTGCAACATGAATGGCCTTTAAACTTATGGGACAGCTTGCATGAATTGAGATGTGTCGCATGGCAGCAAAGGGAATGAGAATGTGCTTATTTGGCGGGAGAAGCTTTTTGGTTGAGGTTGTTTGATCTCCGTTGTGTGACTTTGCTCTTATGGAATCACATAACATTTATGGACACGTGATTTAGTTGAAAGACCCTGTCATTATTTGAAGATCTGCTTACCTCTTGCTTAGTGCTACTGTTTGAACTGAACGTCAGTTTTCTAGAGCTGATGCTTTAAAGTCTGGAGGCATGGCTTTCTTGGTTTCATCCATCAAGTCTCCGAAGTTCCCTATTTCTGCTCAAAATACAATTACCAAGAAGACTCTCATCTGAGGCATGAATTGAATTTAATTTTTTGTTTTTTTAAATTAACAAGCAATTGCTCCATGTGTTGGTGCTAGTGTTGTCTTGCATATGGAGACACCTTATCTGTAAGGATGAGAGCGGATTTAACTGATCTTTTCTTGCTGCATTTAAACTTTTAATGAGGTTTTCTGCTTAGAGATGTGTTCCTTTTATCGCTTATATTTGCCTCATGAGAAAAAAAAAAAATCAGAATTATCAATTGATTGTTTAAGATACACCATTGCCCCTACCGGAAATTTTAAAACTAATCTGATATTTTACCCATTTATTATCGTTCGTTTTTTATGTGGAATGAGAACCTTGAGTGAAGGAGTATTATCATGTGAATTTCACCTCTTCTCTGAAAGCAAAAAGCAAATTGAGGTAGCATTTGCAACTTTTAACACTGCATGGCAGAGCCTGGTAAACATCAACCAACTTCACATCACCTGTTAATGAACCCAATGTCACAATAAACAGAAAACCATCAGGGACCAGTGGACATCTGTTCCTTTTCAGAGTTCTTTCACTATAATTAGATGATGATGCTCCTCGGTTTTGGACTTACTAGTGTTCGGAATGGCAATTTGAAACTTGAGGATGTGAGGACATTGTTTCTTTTTGTTAACTATATATTTCAAGTCTTATTCGTAAGTGGTTAGAGTTTTGTACATTGTCTCATGACTTTGAAGTGAATTATAAGTTTCTAACTACGCAAATATTTTTTGATGAGTTAACACAATAGATAGATCTACCTCTCCTTATTCGGCAGTCTTTTACATATTTTTTCCTCATTAATCTTGTTAAGAGATTATTATAACATGAATGTTGTTAATTTTTTATTTATGTGAGTGATTGTTATTCTGATGAAGTGAATTGTTCTGTTTCTAGGTGTAAAAAGTACCCATCAATGGAACTTAGGGGTCTTTTCCAGTATCTAGTCAATCAGTTGAAAAAGGGAAATGGAATTGAGCTTGTTCTCCTTCAGGTTCTCAGAAAAACTTTCTTTTTCTACGTCTGTTTCTTTTATATCTAATTTCATCTTTTATTCCAAAATCTGGGGTTACTTACATTTAGTTTCATGAATGCTCTGCAGGAACTTATACAGCAAATGGCTAATGTTCAATATACTGAGAACATGACGGAGGAACAGTTGGATGCTATGGCAGGAAGTGAAACTCTTCGTTATCAAGCTACTTCATTTGGAGTAACCCGGAATAACAAGGTAACTTCTCATTTAGGTTGTTATTCAATTTAGTTTTATTTTTCTTTCAAGAAAATGGATGCTGGTAAGTTGTGAATAGGATAATAAATTCAAATTCAAAATGTAATCTCTTCTGCAAGAGGCTACTGAAACCAAGAAAAACACCTTGGGGCTATTTGGATGAGGATTTCAGTTTCACTCATTAGGCCAAAGGTTGATTCTTTTTGACCGAACTCAAGTTTGGAAAAACTTCAAAATTGAATGTGAAAACTGAAAACATCTATGTCCCATCATCCACACATTTTCTTCTCTCTTTTGCATTTCCTATTGTCTTCCTCTTGAACACATTTCTCTTCTTCCCTTTTTTTTTGTATTTTTTTCTCTTTTGCCCTTTTGCTCTTCTTTTGAAAAGAGTTGGACAAAACTAAGACAAGATATATAGAACTGGTGATTCCACAGTGGCAGGTTGAGTAATGGAATGGGAGCATTTACTGTCTATATTATTTTCACATTAGCTAGGAATCTTTTTTTGGTGCTTCGCCTTTGATTTTAGGCCATTCGGTAAAGTTACTACTGCTTTTGTTATCGTAATTGATTTTGGAAATGTAAATCCTAACTCTTTGTGGAATTTAACAAATTCCCTCCTTTGTTTTTTTGCCCAAGTAATGGAATTTATGGGGTATTCACCCCAACCCTAAAAAGGAAAATGAAAGAAAAACTGTGGTGAGTAGAGTTTGGTATTGCTCCAAAATTCACTGGCATTTCAATCTCTTCTTCCGCAAGCTCTTTTTCTTTCTCAATCTGTAACCTCTTTCCATTCCTTTCTGTGCTGCATTGATTCTTTTGTCAGCTGCCTTTAATCCTACCTTCACCGTCTCCTCGTCTTCCTCTTCTGTCTTCCACAGCTTCTTCAGTCAAAATAATTGAATGTCTTCCACCTTTCAAATTTTTGAGACAGATTTGTGTTCTGTGTTTGCTTGCAGCTTTTCTTTCTTGTTATGTGCATAAATAATCTTTTTAGTTTTTTTTTCTTGGATTTGTCTTTGGGGTGATGGTTGCTTGAGATATTTGTCTGCAGAACAGATTTGTTCAATTAGGGTTTGAGACCATAGATATCATGAGTTTGTGAATTTAATGATTTTATTATTATAGTAAAACCTTTTAAAGATTTTAAAAGAAATTCTCAAATTTTGCTTATATGAGTGATTTCTCAACATTTAAAAGTTTTAAAAAATGTTTTTAAAAATTGAAAACAAATATACTTTTTCTTAAAAAAATTTAATAGTCTATCCAAATAACATCCAAGAAGCTTGTAACATGCATAAATAATTTTCTGTTTCAAGCATCTTGGGGAATTTGCATTTCACCTCAGGTAGGGTAAGGTGGAGTTTAAGGTAGAATTTGCATTTCTGATAACCCTTGGGGGAATTTTCTGTTGCTTTTCACCTTGCAGGCATTGATCAAGTCCACTAATAGGTTACGAGATGCACTGCTTCCAAAGGATGACCCGAAGTTAGCTGTTCCTCTCCTATTACTCATTGCTCAACATAGATCTGTGTAAGCTTTTTCCCATTATCGTCTGAAATATAATGGGTGCATTTGGCCAAGGACTAAAAGTTTTAAAAGTGAAAAGAGGTTATTTTTTAAAAAGCAAAGGATTATATTTTTGAAAACTAAAAGCCTATTTGGATTAACTTTTTATTATGATTGTACTCTCACAAATTTTGAAGAAACCTAAGCAAGCTCCATCAACGCCTTCCATGGCCAACATTGTTTCAATAACTTCCATGCCGTGCCAGCAAATTTCTAGATTCCACAATCCTGTCTTTCCCTTTTAGCTTTAGCAGTGGATGGGGCAGAGAAGATAGTGGGGAACGATTCTGCTCAAAATCGATTTGTTGAATTGAGTGCATTCCTGCTCTTTCAGCGCATCAATGCCCGGATCAATGGAGGACAGATAGGTTCTGCACCTTATTGTCACTAGAATGAGGAAAGAAGGAAGAAAAGAAGGGATATGTAAAGGGTAAAAGAGGATGAGAAAAAAGGAAAAAAGGAAAAAAATCAAGGAGTAGCAGACATGATATCTGAGTAAGAGTAGAGGAGAGAGGAAGGGATGAGGAAAGGGTTGAAATCAAAAGAGAAAAATGGGCTAGAATTCATCTCACGGGTTTATATCTGAAGAAGAAGAAGAGTATCACATTTTGGAATCACAGATTTGGCTTTGCTTTCTGCATCGATTCGTTGGCTTAGAATACAGGAGACCTTGGAAGAGTTTCTGAAGAAGCAGGCGGAAAAAGCATCTGAAAAATGAAATCGGGAAAGAAAGAAATTGTTAGGATTTGATACTGGAGTAGAAAAAAAACTAGAAAACTGCCCCCATCAGTTATGTATTTTTCTACCCAAATTGATCCTCTTTTCAAAAATTGGGATGAGTCAAAACTTGACCAAATGAACTTTCAGTCATTTTTCACTTTTTACTTTTTGAAATGCTGGTTTTTTGGCTTGTCCAAATGCACCCAATGTTCACCATGACTTTAGTCCATTTTACATTGAGAATTACAGATTGCATTTGATGTGAGCATTTCCTCTTTTCTTTCCTCATTGCTGAACCAGTATGGGCCTTTTCCCATTTATTTTTCATTTTTTAAGTACTAGTTATTGTAAATGATGTGCCCCTTTAGCCAGAAGGTTGCTTTTGATTCATAATGAGAATTGCCGATGGCTTTTTTGGTTCCTCAGGATCACTTCTGGTGATTGTTCTCCTTGTTGCCCTTTTAAGCCCTTGTTATTTATCAGGGTTTGGGCTTATTGAATGGGAAGGGTTAGTAAATTTATATTGAGTAGTCTAGGGTAAAAGCATATCCTACTCTAAATGAATAATTATGAGTAGATTTTTGTTTCGTTCTGCAAACATTCATATCTTTCTACAGTTATAGTTCAAATCTTGATGGTTTTTAAAATCTTCTTTGCAGGGTTGTTATTAGTGCTGATGTACCTTATATTAAGATGGTTAGCGAGCAGTTTGATAGGTGTCATGGAACGCTTCTGCAATATGTTGAATTTCTCTCTAGTGCCGTGACTCCAACATCTGCATATGCTCTTCTTGTTCCTACTCTAGATGAACTTGTCCATCTTTACCATCTTGATCCTGAGGTTTCTCCACTTCCTCTTTCTGCTTGAATGATGTTCTTTGAAATTATTTTCCCCATTTTAACTCTGCATTTATAAGGTGTTGGATGTGATGTCATTTTCATAAAAGAGGAAAAAGGGAAAATAGAAAGTAAAAAGAAAATCTATAACTATTTTGTGATGTTCTCTCTGAGCAGGTGGCCTTCGTAATATATCGGCCTGTAATGAGGCTGTTCCAGTGTCAAAAGAGTTCAGACTCCGTTTGGCCTTTGGATTGCAGTGAAGCTGTGAATGCTATTACTTCGGATAAGGAGTCAGAAACTGCAGATTCTTTAGCCACATTAGTCCTGGATCTTGATTCTTCTCGTCAACCTGTTAGGTAATATTCTCAACCATTCCCTTCTCATTGTCTTAATTCATCTAAATAAGTTTGTTAAGTTCTATGAATGTATTGGTTTGTGTCTAGTATGTAAAAACCTTTTTTTATTTTTTATTTTTTATCTCGTGATCGAGTGTCTATTCATCTCAATGTAGTGCATACTTCTGTAAATGATGTCACTCCCTATACTGTATTTTTCATTTAACTGCTTCATTCACGAGATGTTTATTGACTAGACCCTTTTAACCTTTGGATGATTATATCTGAATAGAGGAACATAGTGGTGCCACACTTTTTATGTAATTCTGACTATTGCTTAAAAGATAAAGTATTTTGTTCAGTCAATCTAAGATATCGATCTTTCATACACTAACTTATTATCAATTTACCATTTCTCTTGCATCACTAAATGCAGGTGGTCAGATCTTCTCGAGACAATCAAAACAATGTTGCCTTCAAAGGCCTGGAATAGCTTGTCTCCTGATCTCTATGCAACCTTTTGGGGTCTTACTCTTTATGATCTTTACACTCCTAGAAGTCGGTATGAGTCTGAAATAGCTAAGCAGCATGCTGCTCTTAAAGCTCTTGAAGAGCTTTCTGATAATTCTAGTTCTGCAATAACTAAAAGAAAGAAAGACAAAGAAAGAATCCAAGAATCTTTAGATCGATTGACTTTGGAACTCCAGAAGCATGAAGAACATGTTGCATCTGTTCGGAGAAGGCTTACTCATGAAAAAGACAAGTGGTTAAGTTCATGCCCGGACACCTTAAAGATTAACATGGAATTTCTCCAGCGCTGTATATTCCCCCGCTGTACATTTAGCATGCCGGATGCAGTATATTGTGCAGTGTTTGTAAATACTCTGCATTCCCTTGGAACACCATTTTTCAATACTGTCAATCACATTGATGTTCTTATATGCAAAACTTTACAACCAATGATTTGCTGCTGCACTGAGTATGAAGCGGGCCGTCTTGGGAGGTTTCTTTATGAGACATTGAAGACTGCTTACTATTGGAAGGTTAATAATTTTCTTGTTCTTAGCATTCTTCATATGCTCTCCTTTCTTCTTCTTTTTTTTGGCCTTTTGCCTTTTTCCTTTTTACTCCCGTTCAATATGAAGAAGTGAGGGAAGTTGCTGAAACAAAGTAGAATACGTGTTGTTCACTGAAATTATATTTTATGGACTGATCCTGACTAGTGTCTGGTGGTTTCCTTTTGTAGAGTGATGAATCAATATATGAACGTGAATGCGGAAACATGCCTGGATTTGCTGTTTACTACAGATACCCAAATAGCCAGCGGGTCACGTATAGCCAATTTATCAAGGTTTGGTCACATTTTTGCCTTAATCCTTTCCTCTGTGCCATGAATTTTTTAAAATTCTTTTTGTTGTGCTTACTGTCTTTCCTATGTCTCATTAGCTATTCAATGTACTGGTTTTCGCAGCAGGTAAATTTGCACTATATTACATATTTCATATAATGCAACTTACATGTTGAACATGTTCATTGCTTCCTACAATACGACCTTCTGTGTAATTGATATGCAACTTCTACATATTTTTGGGATTTTTTGATAGGTAAAGACTTTGGCACATCTTTTTTACCCAGAATCTATGTGTGTGTGTCCATGTTTGGTATGAAAAGAGATTGGTTGGTAAGAGATAAGTTGATTTAAGTTACAAATTGCTACTCAATAGAAGTGCATCTTTCACTATCATGGTGGTTAGAGGCCCAATACATCAGCTCTATGGGGCTTTAAGTTAACAGAGAAACTTGGGCATTTTTTTCACAAAACACATTTTTTCTCCTAGGTCTCTGTTGAATGATTGAATATATTTGGGTAGATTTTTATTATTTCATTTGTGCATTATTAGATATTCCTATGGGCAAGATGAGTATACACCAGATGGATATATGCCATTCTCAATCGTTGCATCTATTACTAAAATTGTTGTCTTCTTATTTTGTCTAGTATCATCTATGCTGCCGATACAGTTTTTGCAATTTGTTTTTATTCTGATCAATATCTTAGTAATTATGTCAATTAGTTGAGACTGGAAGTTGATCTTGTTATTTTTTTTTGGTTGCTGACTGAGAAAAGATATTGTTATGGAAAAGAGAGAGACAACTGATTTCCTTTCCTTTTCATCCTCCTCTATCTTCTTCAACCTTCACCACCCTATCCTCTGACCTTTCTTACTAAATCCTCTTCAGCTACTTAATGGTACCCAATTGATTACTGTATCATCTGCTTTTAGGGACAATTTCAGCCGAAAGTTATGGTTCTCTGCAGGGTTAATTCATAGATTTTGCTTCAAACAAGGTTGAGTTTGTTATCCTAGTGCCTAGCAGCCTCTATGGAGGTTACAGTTGTAGGGTTTAATGAAAGCAGAAAGGAAAAAATTTTGAAGGAAGAAAACATAAATGAAAAAACTGGAGGAAAATTGTAAAAGGAAACGCTCTGAAAGGCATCGTTTTCTTTGCATATTGAAAGAATTTGGGATTCATTGCAATCGAAGTACATAGATAGAACTGTTGAGTGGTGAAATTTATGAAACCGAAATATCAAGGTAGTGTTTGAGCTTTCTGGAATTTCAGGATGTTCAGTGTATTTAATGCTTAAAACTAACTTCTAACTCCCAAGTCTTTGATGTATGTAGCAACATTTCCAGTTATCATCTTTTCCATGACCTGATGGTCCACAATTACCATTTCTTTATGCCTGCAGTCTCCAGTATCTGTGAGCTAGAAATCCCCATGATTGGGTAGTAGAAGAACAAAATGCTCTTCTTCTTACCTTTTTTTTTCTTTTCTTTTCTTTTTGGCTAGATTGATGCTTCATTTCAGTGAATTAGTTTCAACTTTTTTGTTTTATCCTTGTCTTTGATTAGAAAATAAGTGTTGCTCTCATTGCATAAAAGGTACATTGGAAGTGGAGCCAGAGGATCACAAGGCTGCTGATTCAATGCTTAGAATCAACGGAATACATGGAAATTCGAAATGCGCTGATCATGTTGACAAAAATCTCAGGTGTTTTCCCTGTAACACGAAAGACAGGAATTAACCTTGAAAAACGGGTAAAAGATATGGGAACTCTTTGTTGCTTGTTGCTTTTTGTCATGCATTTATTTTTACATTTTTAAGTTGTTTACCTGCTTCAAATAGGTAGCTAAGATTAAAGGTGACGAAAGAGAGGATCTCAAAGTCTTGGCCACCGGTGTTGCTGCAGCTTTGGCTGCTAGAAAGGTGCCTTCTAGCTTCAATCTTATGCTTATCTCTAAAAGTACTGCTTTTGCAATGTAAATGTTGCAATGTGAATGAACCAAGTGAGGTTTGAGGGATGCATTTTCCAGTTATAGTCAAAAACGCATTTATTTTGGCTGCTTTTAAATGTTTTCGTTATATTGGTAGTGGCATTCCTGTGCCTTTTCTGTTGGACTAACTTTTTTCATACTCCTATGCAGCCTTCATGGGTTACAGATGAAGAATTTGGCATGGGTTATCTTGAAATAAAGCCTGCACCAGGACCTGCTTCAAAGTCTGTAGGGGTAAATTCAGTTGCGGTACAGAATGGGGTTGTTCCAAATATACCTGAAGGTGAACCTACTGGAGGAAGAAATGCCTCTGCGGGAACCTCACACTCTGATTATGGGAATTCCATCAAGGACTCGAGAACAAGACCTGTTGATAGTAGAATGGACAAGAGTGAAAGTGCTTTACTGAAATCTGATTCCGGATCGGCAAAAATGAAAGCGAGTTTATTGGGTAATGGATCTGAGCAATCTTCTGGCCCTGGCCCATCCATTGCTGGACAATCTGGGACATCCAAGTCCATAGACAGTCAAAAGCAATTAGATGAGTCCTCAAATAGAGCATCTGAAGATACCACAAAAATTGCTGCAAAAACAGCTTCTGAACTTGAGGTATGGCATAAATCCTATGACTAGGTGCTTAAAATCCAGATGGAATTTGATGATTTCAGGAAAGTTGCATAACCTGTTAACATTTTAGCTGCTCATTCACATCATTACTGTAATTATTACTGTGCTCTATATTACTTGTCTTTTTTGGTGTTTTTTAGTATAGGATAGTTACTGTTAAGGAATATCGTTTCTGGAAACATAAACTGTTCTATTTTGAAATTTGTCTGGTGTGATCGAACTAGTAGATTATGGAACAAGTACTAATGATGATTTCTTGTAAGTCTTTAGTCTGTCAAGGTTGAGTACGGTGATTTTCTTTTTCCTCCAAAAAAATGTTCAGTCAGTGAGCCCAAACTTGCATGTTGCCTTCGAGTCTGTGTCCTCATTTTCTTAGAACTTATTGTGAAGCCCCTTGTCATGGTCAAGCACATGTTGGGATCTATAAATTTTATTTTGGGCTTTTATAAATGAAGTAATTTTGGATCCATATTTTAAAAAATAGAAGCTTAGTAATGTTAAAAATAAGAATTGTGTGTAAAAGTTGTCTTTCTGAGAGTTGATTGGAAACATATGCAGTAGCAAAGCAGAGGCTTAACTGAATGTTCTTTTAGTTGTACTCAATTCCAAATTGAATGTCAACTAGATGAATGCCCATGTGTTGTGCAGTGTATACAATGGTATTTATAGATTAAAACTCTAAAAGGTTAAAATGTACATACTCCAAAAAGTTAAATTTTAATTTTATTAATAAATATTTTATTTTATTAAAAATTCAAAAGTTTTTTTTAGAAACTGGAGTATTTTGAGTAAGTTATATTTTTTAACTATGATTTTTTTGTTTTGTTTTTATAAGAAGTTTAATAATTTTATACAAAAACTAAACAGTCAAAGTAAAAGTCTATACATAATTAAGAATTTTTTTTTTTAAAATACATAACAAATGTGGTTCCTCAAAATCACATAATAACATGATTTAGAGTATTTTGGTGAGTTGAGTTGTCAGCTGATTGCTACTAAGCAAATGTCCTGCTTTATATTATATATATAATGTATATATTTTCAAGAAAAATTGGCACTTTTCGTTCATCACCTTTTTTTTTTCTGTGGATGTTTGGTCCATGAATTTTTTTTTTTTGGTCCTTAACCAATTTCTTTTTGATGTAATCAGTCCCTTTGACTAGAACGTTTTATCGGCAAGCCAAGGGTATTTTTAGAACACCATGGATTACCCATTAACAAATGGTCGGGTTAAACTTTAAAAGGGTAATTTACACAAAAAAAAAACTTCATGGATCAAACGTACACAAAGAAAAAAGGCGATGGACGATAAGTGCCAATTCTTCTTTTGTTTTATTGCTTTAAAAAAAAAGAGAAAAAGAGGAGAATGGTTCTGGTTTTTCAAGTGACTGCTGGAACAGTTTGCTCCCGCCAATCTGTGAACGAGCAACAATTGTGTTCCCTGGCCTGCTGGGGAAAATCAGATGCATGGACACTGGAAGTTGTCAGCACTGCTGGAGAAGGAAAAAACGACTCTGCCACTGCCTGGTTCAATGACTTCTCGCTGGCATCGTTCTCCCTTCTGCCTGGAACTGCCCATGCACGTTTCTGCTGAGCCTGCTACTCAGTTTCACCATCTTGAACCAGATCTGCAGATCAAATGGAACACTGCCTGTCTGCTTCCTTCTTCCCCTTGCTGCTGAACCATGTATGTGCCCTCAAACTGCCAGCAGCGCTCTGCACTGCTGAGCACTCTGCCCTTTGCATCAAGCCAGATCTGCTTGATTGCTGTCTGCCTGGCCTGGTCTGACTGGCTGTGCTGGAATCTGCCTGCTTTTGTGTAAACTGCTCAAGCTGGTTATGACCTGGCTGGGTGCCACCCTTGCGGGCTGCTACCTGGCTGGCTGTGGCCTAGCGATAGTAGCCTAAGCAGGCTGCCCTGGCGAATCTGTTGGTGTCTGTCGGTAACCATGGCTGAATCTTGACTGTTCCGGCAGTCCCTTGAAAGACCAGAACCATTCTCCTCCTATTTTTTTAATTTTAAATTTTATTTTTAAAGCAATAAAACAAAATAAAAATTGGCACTTTTCTTCCATCGCCTTTTTTCTTTGCGTACATTTGGTCCATGAAGTTTTTTTCTTTTTGGGGTGTAAATTACCTTTTTAGAGTTTGACCCAACCTGTTTGTTAATGGGTAATCCATGGTGTTCCAAAAATACTCTTGGCTTGCTGGTAAAAGATATCTGAAAAGCTTGATTTCCGGTCAAAGGGACCGATTACACCAAAAAGAAATAGATTAAGGATATAAAAAACACACAAAAAACGGAACTTCATGGACCAAACATACACAAAGAAAAAAGGTGATCACTAAACACATTTTAAAAAATGATGGTTGTTATATTAGCATGCTTGTGTCCCATATTAGGCTACGGTTAATGTGCTAAAACGAAGATGGCATAAGACTCTCCTTGATATACATGTCAACTCAAAAATGTGGACAGTCAATTGTGGTTGAGGGTGTATTTTGAATAAGAATGTGTCCACTTAGAAATCTTTTAACCATTTTTAGTTGCAGAGAGGAGCCACAAGCTGTACTTGTCTGGTTTCATGCTGTATGCATTATGAAGTATGAATATGCTGCAATAATTGTATCAATGGTTTCCCAAAAATGCCGTTACTGATTTGTCAATCAACTGTGAGGACATTTGTGTTCATATTGCTTGAAACCATTTACTTATTTTTTGAACAGAGAACCCTTTACAATCTTGCCCATTCATACAAACCCAGTTAATCTTTATTTAGTTCAGCCAAAGGAGTACCATTTAACGCCAATTAATATCTTTGACAAATTCCTGATGCAAATTGATGAATGTGCTTTCAAAATGCGTTTTAACTTATAAAAAATTTGTGTTTTGAAGTGACCTTTCTTCTCTTAATCCACATTGAGTCCAGGTTTCAGCTTTCCTTAGTGCTTTATTCTTTGTAGTTTGGAGCATGCAATTTTGCCTCCTCGATACAGGACATGTTTCCTGTAAGTGCATTTTTCAGTAATAAAGCTCCTATATCTGCTTCGAATTCTGTCTTTTTAAGATCGTAATCAACAGTGGTTTCCTGAACATTGAATTCTTTCGTTTGAAGAGCATAGTGGGCAGTAAATTATATGTTCCTTGCAGGGAAGGGCTGCAGTTAAACGATCTGGTCCTGCTTCATCGCTCTCCAAACAATCAAAGCATGATCTGTCAAAGGATGACAGCAAGTCTGTTAAAACAGTTGGTAGAATTTCAAGCTCTTCCGTTGATCGGGAATCATCAGCACATTCATCTGAAGGAAAGCCAAGTGGGACAACTAACGTTTCTACTTCAATTTCTGCCAATGTTGTTTCATCTACAAATAAAGGGACATCATCAACAAGATCATTGGATCATGGCAATGAATTACGAGCAGAAACCGCAAACTTGAAATCTGATTCTAAGATTTCTACTGGCAAAGATGAATATTCAGAAGCTGCGGATGTCATTAAATCTTCTCGATCAGTTTATTCTCCGCGACGTGACAGTTCTTTAACTGCCTTAAAGTCTGGTGATAAACCACCAAAGAGGGCCAGTCCTGTAGAAGAAATTGATAGGCTGAATAAACGTCGTAAAGGAGAAAGTGATTTAAGAGATCTGGATGGTGGTGAAATTCGCGTACCTGAAAGGGATAGGTCAAGTGATACTCGCACTACAGATAAACATCATCTGGATTTGGATAAATTAGGACCAGATGAGCACAGTACACTTAGGTCCATAGATAAAGCTATTGATAGATCAAAAGACAAGGGCAGTGAAAGGCATGATCGAGACACTCGAGAAAGGTTGGAGCGTCTTGACAAGTCTCGTGGGGATGAAACAAGGGATAGGTCACTTGAGAGATATGGAAGAGAACGTTCCGTTGAAAGAGTACAAGAGAGAGGTGGTGCTGATAGGAATTTTGACAGGCCAGCTAAGGATGAAAGAAACAAAGATGACAGGGGAAAATTGAGATATGGTGAAACATCCGTGGAGAAATCCTATTCCGATGATCGCTTTCATGGACAAAGCTTACCTCCACCTCCACCTTTGCCTCCTAATATGGTTCCACAGTCAGTAAATTCAAGCAGACGAGAAGATGATGTTGATAGACGGTTTGGAACTGCAAGGCATACTCAGAGACTTTCTCCAAAACATGAAGAGAGAGAACGGAGGAGATCTGAAGAAAATACTTTAACATCGCAAGATGATACAAAGCGCAGGAGAGAAGATGAATTCCGAGACCGAAAGCGGGAAGAAAGAGATAGTCTCTCAACAAAGGTATATTTAATGATTTGTTATTGGCTTAACCTTATGTTTTTGTGATTCTAACAAAAATCTGGGAATTTGTTTGTTCTTGATTTCAACTTTGGTTTCAGTATCCAAACTTGTGTCACCCATTGGATTCAAGTTAATGCATTTGAAGCAAAAACATGTTTATTTTGGTGTGTATTACTGCAGATTCTGTTCTATTTTGGTCATGAAAAGGCCATTTATTACCTGATGTGGCTAGTCAAGTGCTGGAGCACACATCCTAAGCTTTTCTAGTAATGGCTTAGTAAATATAGTTGGTAAAACCTCAAAGTTTTCCATGAAGTTCTTTGAGGCAAATTCCACTTTTTGGCTTTGTAATCTGTTCAACATAGGACAACAAATGTTTTCCTTGGCCTGGTTATTTGATATATTTGACTTGCATAACATACCTCGAGTATGATTCACCTTTGGTGGCACTTGAAATTAAAAAAATTTCATCCTATCCATTTTCTCTCACCCAGGATCTACAGTGCTCCTTACCCTGTACACTGACATCTATGATAATCTTTAGTGTTCATCTTCTTTTAAAGGTTTCCATGCAAGAGCATGTGTATGCATGGATGAACAATGAATGTAGGGAAATTGCAAAATGTATATGCAGCTGATGTATTCTGCATTCTGTATGCTGTAGCTTCATTAGGCTTTAATTGAGCTCAGCATTTCTCTGATGATTTACTCATTTGCATGAATGAAACTTGCTAAGATGTTTGAAGAAGGGACCATACTGCTTTCAAATTAGAATGAGTAGATGGTAAAATGATACAGGGCGACTATATTGTTATCTTGAAGGACTTTTTTTATATCATTCTTTGACTGAGACATTATTAGTGGGTTTAGTTGTGGACAAATATTGTAAGACCGGTAATTTTTGCTCCGAAGGTTTAGCTGAACTGCATCCATTTGAGTGCTCATCAGCCATGCAGATTCTTTTTATTGCTTATCTTATTTGAATTTAACTGTAAAAATCCTTGGAAATTGTTTCATCATTTTGAGAAGAATTCATCTGCTTGCATCTAAATGTGAAATCCTTGCAGAGGTTCTACCAAGCATTTAGTTTTAAGTTCTTAATTTATTTATTTTCTGCTTGTGTATGTAGGTTGAGGATAAGGAAAGAGAAAGAGAGAGGGAGAAGGCAAACCTTTTGAAGGAGGAAATTGATTCAAATGCTGCATCCAAACGGCGAAAGCTAAAAAGAGACCATGTACCAACAGAACCTGGTGAATATTCACTAGCAGTGCCACCCGCTCCTCTTTCAATAAATTTATCACAGTCATATGATGGAAGGGACCGGGCAGATCGCAAGGCTACTCTAGTCCAAAGACCAGGATATCTTGAGGAGCCAGGGTTGAGAACTCATGGCAAAGAAGTGGCTGGCAAGACAGCTCGTCGCGATAGTGATCCGTATCCTTGAAACTTAATTGATGAATGCAATTTTGGTGGCATTTATAAACTCATTAGTCTTTTTCTGTGAGTATGTGCATCTACAATTTGTTGTGTTATGGGCAGTAGTAAAGATTCTTCTGGGGTGTTACCAAAGCTTTATCTTTCCATTATAGGTGTTGGCTCCAAGAAAATGGAGTTAGGGACCAAGCATTTTTCTTATTCCTTTCTAGTGTTTACTTATCTGTTATTTTTTGAATTCCTTAATTGCTTCTTCAGAATGTATGACAGGGACTGGGATGATGAAAAGAGGCAAAGAGTTGAACCGAAGAGGCGGCACCGTAAGTAATACGTCACCTCACCTTACTAAGAATGGATTTTTGTTGCTTTTCACTATGCACTGGTGTTGTCCGTAGCTCTTTCTGCTACTCAACCTCCGGCCTCAAAGATTTGTTCTGCTTGGACTTGTATTGTATCTCCAGAGAGATGATCCTAATATGGAATTTCATTTTTGCATGGATGGTTTTATTCTGTAACTAAGCAGGATATAAATTGGTTGGTGATTGGCTGGTATTATCTGAAGATGTAATGTTTGAGCATTAACTGTCCCCATTTTTCTAGTATCGATATATAATAGAAATGAACCATAAAAGTTCTCTGATGTTTTGATTTCTACAGTTTTGATTTTGATTTTTTTTTTATTTTTGGAGGATCACTTCATTAATGAAATGGAAAACAAAGAAGGGCTTTTAGTCCATTTGGTCTCACATGTTTGAGTTAAATTATAATATGATTTTATAAGTTTTTTTTTTTTTTTAGTTATGATATCTTAATATATTATTAACAACCCCAAATATATCTTTTGGTCATTGGAATCAATCATGTTATTGGTATCAGATAACTCTTTAGGGGTAAAATTATCAATTCAATCCTTATTGTTCAAAATTTAATCAATCTATTTTTTTTTTCAAAAAATTGAAAAAGAGAAGATAAGCATTTTATATGTATTTAATAAATTCAAATAAATGAACCGGACAATTCAAATTTATTCACAATTCTTTGCACTGGTTGGATCTTGAGCCATATGGATGATATCTAAAAAGTTTGCTGGTGTTGGTAATATAATATAATTGATTTTGACAAGTGTTTTGTTTTAAAAAATGATATTTGAAATCAAAACGGTTGTCTATATTATGTTGAGAAACTATAATGATTGGAAAAAGTTTTGTGGAATCATAATACAATTTGATCCAAATACATGAGATCAAATGAGTTAAAAACCAAATAAAGAAATAAAAAGGTACATTGTGAGAGGAGTAGCAAGATTACAATATTTAAACTCTAAAGCCCTAGCTAAAATCAAGTGTATATGGTGTAACACCTTAAAACTCGTAAGGCCTGAGCTCAAATGTTTTATATTGTAAACCAATCAAAATGAAACCGTTTCTTTAAAATAGAAAATGAAATTTGGAGTTTTATTTTTGCATGATTTATATTTATTCAATGTCGTATTAATCATTATTTATGAGTTTTGATTGTCTTTGTTTAAGTTTAAATAAGAGAGGTTTAGAATCTTGGAAAATTTTGACTAGAAATTTGTCCTTAAAAGATTTTGAATAGTATATTCTTTAATCTTAGGAGACCAATTTGAGTAACCAATTCTTATTCGATTGAGCTAAACTTGATACTCATAAAAAAAAACTCTTTAGAAGTAGAATAATATAAGTTAATTAGATTTTGGAAATTGCTTGAGGAAGTAGTTGAAAAATTCAATCCATGTTTGTATAATATATATATATATATATATATGGAGAGAGAGAGAGAGAGAGAGAGAGAGAGAGAAATTTTCTATAATGCTCACCTGTGTGCAAGAGGGAAAAACGACACCGTTTCAATTTTTTTTTTAAAAAAAAATGTAGAGAATTCAGACTCAAAGTAGCATCGCTGCACCGACGCAGAGAAGAAGTGAGAGCGAGGATCGGCGGTGAATCCATCTGAACATAACCCAAAGGAAACATAGAAAAACAAGAAGAAGACCCCAAATCAAACACAGAGAATCTCTGACCATTCTGCAAAAATTAAGAAATAAGAAAAAACCACATTCTCCAAGCATTTTGCAAAAATTGATCTGGGTTATTGCTATGGGTGGATTTTCGATGGCAGGGATGGGTTGCGGTGTTGGGGTAGGGTGGTGGGCCTGCTGGCGATGGTGGTGGTTTGGTTTGGGTTGTTGCAGAGAAGGGCAGCAGTAGTGGTTTGGTCTCAATTGTTGCAGAGAAGGGTGGGCAGCGATGGTGGTTTGGTCTGGGTTGCTGTAGAGAAGGGCAACAGTGGCGGAGATGCAGGTCGCACACAGACACACATTATAGAAAATCTCTATAAATATATATATATATATTTACACACACACGAAATGGTTGAGATGTGCATCGTTTCTGCGGAAAATGACCTCCTCTGGTTTCGTTTAAAAAAAAAAAAAAAAAAAAAAAAAAGAACTTCTTAGCAAATAGAGGCAACCGCGGCCAGACCTATTGCTCTTAGCCACGAGCGTCGATCGGTGAGCAATGCAAGCTCGTCAGGCAGTGGTGGAGATCCATGGCGGTAGATTTGAAGCAGAAAGTGTTCATTCGTGGAGATCTGTGCTGGTTTCTATCACTGCTATGGTGCAGATCTCTCTCCTCTCTCTCCCTCTCTTCCTCTTGAGCAAGAGTGTAGATGGGGTGCTACTTTGCTTTGTCGGTGTCGTGGCTCACCAGTGCAATGGCCGCTCTGCTCTGGTGACTTCTTTTTTTCCTTTTTTTTTTTAATTGAAACTTCATTGTACCGTCTTGCCATACACAGCGTCCGTGTGCAATGTCACACTCTCCAGCGTCTGTGTATATATATATACACGAAAATGATATGGAGTGTATGGAGTGATTTGGTTAAGTTTTGAACGATTAATTGTCTTTTTTGTTTTTCTTTTAAAAAAATAAAATAAAATTTGATCAATTGCCCTTAGGTGTAGTGTCTAAAATATATCTAAAAGAATAATTTTTTAATGGATGAATTTATTTATTTATTTTTTTTAAAAAGTTGTTCGTTAAAGATTTAATCAAGTACTCTATAATTTGAGCTTCATAGTACTCTATAGCATTAAATCTCTAATGAGAAAAGTTAATGGTCAGTTATTAAAAAAAATAAATTCTCCTATAAAAAATTATTTTTTAAAATATTTTTTATAAACTAAATCCTAAAATGATAAATCAAAGTCTAGGGGTACCTGATTAAATATTATTATTTTTTTATTTTAAAAAATAAAAGATAGTTAACAATTAACTGTTAGAGATTTAATTGAATCACTATATAAGGTGTATTTCGTAGTACTCTATAGAATTAAATCTCTAACGACAAAAGTTAATGGTCAGTTAATTATTTTTTAAAATATTTTTTATAAACTAAATCCTAAAATGATAAATCAAAATCAAGGGGTACCTGATTAAACATTATTATTTTTTTATTTAAAAAAACAAAAGATAGTTAACGATTAACTTTGATCGTTAGAGATTTAATTGAAGCACTTTATAAGGTGTGTTCCGTAACACTTTATAGCATTTCC
>JAOXNR010000013.1:7897744-7909095 GCA_028571225.1 Parsonsia alboflavescens
CGTTGGGACTTCTATTTGCCCAGAGATACGCCACCAATTGATTCCACATCACTAGTTTTAAGGGTTTAGGGGTTCATTTTGACAAGTGTTTAATATATAAGAAGCTCTCTATACTTTATATATATGTGGTAAGCGGGTGTTCATGAATGTATGTTGTGCATGCACACATAAACTGCAGGATTAAAAATCTAGCTGTGAAAACGAGCCCAAGGCTCAAATTTACCATGTTTAAACTCAACTCCTTTATATTTTATTAGATTTGGGTTCGTGCTTGAGCTTAATGGAGTGAACTTTCAAACTTGACCTCAAACTGAAATGCACCTATGTGCTTTGACATGGTCGACACAAAATTAATTTCATGAAAATACAAAGGTGCACACTATGTATCCTTTAACATTTGTATGCGTGTGTGCGGGAGTATGCATAATGTGTATTCATATATATAAACTTTGCAATTTAGGTATCTTCTTGATTAAAAATTTAGAAGTGTAAACAATTTGAGTTAACATTCAAATTTAAATAAGGCTCTTCTTGTTTATATTTTCTTAGGCTTGCGATTGATCGATCTTAAACTTTGTAGCTTGAGGTCGCCTTATTTGATATTTCGAAGGCTCAAAAGCTGGAATTCAAGCTCATTTAAGTATTGTATAAATTGTCAAGTTTGGTTCAAACTTGACTTAAGCTCGACTCGCTTAAACTTAGATTTAGACTCAATTAATAAAGGCAAAAAAAAAAGGAAACTATATTTTGTACCAATAATATCACGTCCAAATTTACTCACAATTCAACTTTTAACTTATTCAAGCTACAACCTTTTAAACTAATTTCAAATCACGATCATTCTAACTAAAAAATACATATAATAATAATATAATCGGTTTTGCTAAGGTGTGCTCCAACCGTTACCGTAACGAAATTGTTGCTACAGCGCTCATGCAGCCAATCAAGCGGAACAAGAATTCCGTTACGATAACGGTTGGAACGCACCTTAACAAATCCGATAATATTATATATATATATATATTAATATTTAATTAAATGAAATAATTTAATTATTAATAAATGAAGTTATATTTTATTATATATAAAAATAAAGACATTTTATATAAATTTAGTGAGCTCATTATAATCGAATTGTGGAAAAGTGAAGACTTTCACATGTATCCTCTGTGATCAATGTGAAATTATTCTTATGTTTGATTAAGCTATTAAACCCAGCTTCCATTATTGTAAACTAGGATAAAACCTGCAATATCTAGAGAGTCATTAATAATTGTTGTATAAAGCACAATATAAAAAATATTATTATAACTTCGAATTATCCTTCTGTGTATATTAAAAAAATAAAAAAAAATGTAGCCAAAAAAAAAACATTGTGTCATCCAACTCCATCCAAATTATCATCACTTTAAAAATTCATATATATATATATATATATATTTATTTATTTATTTATTTATTTATTTATTTATATTTATATATTTATATGTATATTTATAGAAAAAACATTGAATACTTTTTTCTCTTATCAAAAAATAATTTTTCAAATTTTCTATTTATATACAATACTTTAAAAGACGTTGACAATTACATTTTTAGTTAATAAATATTTAATAAATAAATTTTTGTAGTTTCTCTAAATTAAAATTTATTTATTTTAAACACATGAATCATGATCATTATTAAATATAATTTTAATCCATGATTTATTATTTATTTCTAGATTAATTTATAAATTATAATGTATGTAAATTCTATGTTTTTTCCTTTATATTTAAAATTATTATTTAATAATTATCATTTCACTCAAATAGTTCAATGAACTTTTATTTATTCTTATAAATTGAACTAATTGAATGCTTTTTGAATTAGAAATATTATCACCATTGTATTATATAAATAAATAAATGGTTAAGATTAAGAGTTTTTTAATAAGCTTTAGTATTTAAGTTATTTTATTTAGGAGATAATTAGAGTTTTAATTTATAATTAAATATTTAATTATTTTAAAATATTTTTATCATTTATTTTGTAAATGAATGGAAAATAAAATACATAGAGACTATTTTTACAAAATAAATAAATAAATGAAATGATAAGTTTTTTTATAAAATAAATGTATAAAAGATAAATATTCCTTTTCGTTCAACTTTTAATAATTTTTAATTCAAATAATCCCCCTTTTTTTTATATGTATATGGAGATAGATATAAATTTTCTTAAAATTTTGAGCATAAAAATCTTTATATAAAATATCAAATTCATATTTCTTTGAATTATTATTGTGAAGGAAGAAAAATAAAACAAAAGGTGAGGGAAGGAAATGGACGTCAGGATTAGTTTCCCTTGTCAAAGCCCAAGAGGAATGTGATGCTGGTTGCTTTTTATTTATTTAGTTATTTATTTATTTATTTAGTTATCTATTTATTTATTTATCTAGGTGTGAAAGTGAAACAAAAACTCGCTCCATAAACAATCACTTTGAGAATCATACAATAGATAAACAAAAAATTCCCTCCACGGTTAATTTTTCGAACAGTTAGGCGTTTTCACAGCAGTAAAACATATCAAATCAAGCAACAAAGATGTGATCTAGACTGTAATAAATGAAAAGGGCAGGACAGCACAGACGAGTTTCTCCAATTACCAAACCACACTCGAGGTGAATTTCCACTGCTGCAATTTCTCACCGCCATTCAACATGTAAATAAGCACATGGCCCACAAAACAAACTTAGGCGCCAAAAACCAGAATAAATCCAATAGAATTAACATGGAAAGAAAGAACGTTTCAATTTCAACTCTGCTTTTTCTTTCTTTTTACTCTCAAGATTGGATTCTGAGGTGGTTTTCTTCTCTTGTTTTTGGATTCAAGTCCTATTGATGATTGAAAAAAGCAGGAAATTGAACAGAAAAATGTTGCTCAAATTTCAGAATTTCGCTATTCCAGAATCAGTCAAGGGTCCTAATTACGTTCCGTTCAGAGAAATCATTCGCTTGTTTCTTCAAGAATTCGCAGAGATGAAAAAAGAAATTGGTGGTAGTATGAAAATTTGGTCTACTTTGGTAGTCAATGAGCCCACTAATGGTGTTGTTTTTCCGCTCTATGTCGTTGAAGAAATCGTTCCGTTCTCCCCGGATCCCTTCTGTGACCACTGCCAATATGCAGGTACTATGTCGGATTTCCCATGAATTTCATGTTTCAAGTTTTTTCATGTGAATGGATTTTGATTAATTCGGTATTGGTGTTTCGATTGTTCATACAGGATGGGGTCATCATTATGTGTCTAGAAGGAGATACCATTTCATAATTCCAGAAAAGGATCGGTGGGATGAGACATTAAAGTGGGGTTTTCCTGAGCTTCGAACTCATATTCTTTATGGTTTGATTCATTGCAATGGACATGGGCACTTGTTAAGCATCAATGGATTTACAGAGGATTCAAACATTTTCTGTGAAAGTGATTTAATGGATTTCTGGGACCGTGTTTGCTCCAGTCTTAACACCAGGTGATGTTTAAAAATTTTGAAATTACTTTCTGAGATATAGAGATTGTGATTTTTCTACTTTCCTAATATTGGAATTTGTTTTGAATTTGAGTTGAAATATTACTTTTACAGGAAAATTTCTGTTTGCGATTCGTTGAAGGAGGGCCTTTTGGAGCTGAGATTGCTTCATGTCGTTGCTTTTGGACAGAATTGGTTTGGTAAATGGGGATTCAAATTTAATCGTGGAAGCTATGGAGTTACGGAACAAAAGTATAAGACAGCAGTAGAGTATTTAAGCTCATTAGGCCTCGATAAGATTATTTGTTATTTCAAGGATAAAGAGGCAGGAAGACATATCACGAAGATCATTGATACTTACAGAGAAGTGAGTGATAGTCCATTAATCACCTTAACTGATTTGATTAAATATATGCTTGGATTTAAATTCAGAGGTTCAATTCGAAGTGGCAGGAGAGAGGCAATGATTCAAAGCACTAGTAAACAGGATCTGATGGCACCTGGAAAACCATTGCCAATGAATTTTGATACACTTGTGACATCACTAGCAAAAAGCTGCAGGTGGCCTGCAAGAAGGGTCGAACGAGTATTAATGGTGGTTGTAAATTTTCTGAAACAGAGAAAGGCTAATAGTGATGGAAAACTTGGAGTTTCTAGGCAAGAATTGCGTGATGAGATAAGAAAATGTATTGGAGATACAGGTTTGATTGATTTTGTACTCAAATCTATCAAATGCTTTGCAATCGGGAATCATGTTATTTGCAGGTCGATTAATTCATCAACTAGAAAGTACCAATTCAGGATTCAAGAAGTTCATGAGGAAACACGACCTACTGGATTTCTGATGTCAGCTTTCAACCCGGATTGCAGATGGCATGGAAAGACAGTACAGCATGCAGAAGAGAGGGCTAGGAAACCCAATGGTGATTCTGGCATCATTGATTCTGCACTTAAATCAAGGAGCGACACTGCATTTGGAGATCAAATTATTCATCCCTCCAAACACCCATCCGCGAAAAGGATTGAATTTTCCATTACAGATGTTCTTAACCTAGGAATGATTGAAAATCTTGAAAGATTTCCTAGCCTAGAATTTGCATATGAACAGGATGTCTATGAGGATGTTCTGTTTCTGTATAACAATGTTTTGTTTGGTTACAAAGAATCAGATACAGTGAGTGTGGCAAGTAGGACTGTCATAGAGAGCAAGCAATTTGTGAAGGAATGGATTCTTGAGGATCAAGAAGTGAGCCAACTGATGGCCCTAACATGTACAGTGCTTCCTAGTTTCGAAGAGTTAGAGACAAAACTAACTAGGCCTCTATCACCAGGTGAAGTAGTTGTAATCCCACCTTATATCACCGTTAATGAGTTGAAGAGTTTCGCTCAATCTGCATTTAGAGATGTCTATTGTATAATGGACAATTTTGTAGTGAAGCAAATAGGAGGTTTAAAAGCAATAGAGGATGATAATTTGGCGTCTTATATCTTGAAGTCTGATGGTCATGTTTGGATCAGAGGAACTGGACTTGACTTGGATACAACACTCGTATATGAAGGTGGGCCGAACAAATTGACTGTGGATTGCAGCTGTGGAGCCAGAAGTGACGATGGGGAGAGGATGATGAAATGTGATGTATGCCAAGTCTGGAAACATACTAGGTGCAATGGCATTGGTGATGATGAAGCAACATCACGTGTGTTCCAATGTGATAAGTGTAGAGTTTTGAAATGAGTCTTTCTTATCATATGGGAGTCTTCATATTTTCATTCAATGGTACTATAGAAGTGAAAAAGAGGAGTTTAGTTAAGCCTGTGTAGCTATTGCTTGTAATTGTTGCAGTTCAATTTTCTCATTATTGCGGCAGAAACTCATTTTATATGGTCCTATGGAATTGTATCTCTTCGTATATCATCACCTAATTGAACTTTTCTTTTCTTCCTTTTTGGTCCAAAGGCAATTTTTATCCCCATCATGCCTCCAACGCAAGGGGGAGAAGCTCTGTGTCTGCATGCCTAATCTTGAACATGACTGATACATACCCCCACGTGCTGTTAACTAGCTGCCTAAAACGATGTAGAAAATTTTTTTTTTTTTATTTGGGGGAGGGGGAGTAAAGAACAGTACTCCCTTGCAAGTGCAGTACAAAAATAAGCTTTTGATTAGATATATCTCGTGATTTACTTCTTATGTCAAACTTTAGGAGAGAGTCCCCAGAGCGATGGTGGATCTATAGGGTTGGATTCAATTTTTATTCTCCTTCTAATTATTCATTTCCTAGATAATTAGACAAACACCTTTAGGGAATCTGTTTAGATAAACTTAAAAAAAAGTACTTTTTGTTTTTTGAAAAGTTGAACAGTTTTGTGTTTGGATGTATTTATAATATGAAAAAGCAGTTATGAAAGAATTTTTATAAAATCATTTTTTATATGATTTCCTTAAAACTTTATAATAATTTTTTAGATATAAAAGCTATAATTTTCTATTTAAAATCAATATATTTAATACATTTAATGTAAAATAAGATTGTTACATAACATAAATAACAATTCATAAAACATTAATAATTGACAAATTTAAAAGAAAAAAATAAGATTTTTACAATTTCATATATAAAACTAAACTAATGTCTACTCTATACGAGTCGTGATTATCTATCTCTAATATGTTTCTTTTATTTGTTCCATATTTCTAATAGGACTTGAACCATTGTTTGCTCTATCCTCTTTACATTATAAAAGGGCAAAACGAAAAACTTTTACAATAAGAATTGGGCCAAGGCCCATTACATTGCGAACTCATGGCAAATACTCACTTCTCTTCTAGGGGTTGATGAAGCTGCTCTCACCATATGTCACTGCATTGTAGAGTGTTTATGCACTAAAATATGGCAAAATGGCGAATTTAGCTCTATGAACTTTTTGTTTTGATCATGCAGATCAATAGTTTTTATTTTATCTTTTAACGTCTCATAATTTTTTTTATTTTATCCATATTGATTTATTTTTTTTTATTTTTAAAGTTTCATAACTCTTTTTATTTTGATAATGCAATCTATTTTCTTTTTTTTATCTTTTACGATCTCATACTTTTTTATCAATAATCAACAAAGTTTAATTATTTTGAAAATAAAATTTTCAAACCATTTTCACTTTAGTTATTATTATTATTTTTTTTTTCTTGAAGATATTTTAGGTATAATACTATTTATGGACACAACTTGCGCGTGGCTCCTTGCGGCTCTATCATCATATATAGTATTTAATTAGTACTGTCGTGATTGTCCATTCCAATTTCGTTGGTTCCAAGACGAAGGAGGCGACAGAAATCTCCATTGCCACTGCTTTGCTTTCGTGTCCATCCCCAATTCGTTAGGCACTTGATTAAAATGCGATAGTTTTGGTATTTTCAAATTGGACGAATTCATATTTTATGCTAATTATTTTTGTAATTTTTATTATATTTTTCAAAATTATGATTTTTTTATTGTTCAAAAAATTAATAAATTTTGTGATTTATTTTTATCAATTTTGTATATTATAATATTTTCTCTCTAATTACGTACAGTAATTTTGAGATGGATTTAATTATCTTCTTTAAAAGTTAATTATGCGATTAATTCTATACATAAATTAATTTGAAATCACCTCTTTTTTTAATATCTTTTGCACAAATTAAACGTCTATATAAAATTTTTTGAGAGGAATAATATTATATAATATATACATCTAAACAATTTCTTTAAAAAAATAAAATAAAATAAAAAACAGAAAGGGACCTAAATAGAGTTGTCAAAATGGGCTAGGTCCTTGGATTCCATCCGACCCTACCCCAGATTTTTTGAACGATTGGAATTGAAAACTTGACTCCAATTACAAGAAGAGCTTTTTAGCCCATCCCTTAAAGACCAAGGATCAATGAGGATTTAAATAAAGTTGAGCTGGACCGATCTTTGGGACAAAAAATATTTTAAAAGTTATTTTATTTTATAATTTAAAAAGGTACATACTTTCTATTGCTATTATAGTATTATTATTTGTAGTAGTATTTTTTATTATTGAAACTCAAACTCTTCGTTTAGCTTTTTTTTTTTTTTTTTTTTTTAATATAATGTTTTTTAAATTTTGAGATTGAGTTTTTCATTTTTATATTTGGTTTGTATTTAATAATTTTCTACATTTTTTTCCAATTTTCTATTTACTTTGTTTACTATTTTTTTCATTTTTTAAAAGTAATATGAAAATTGAAATGTTTTATTTTAAATATTTTTTAAAGTAAAAAAAAAGGTTAATATATATAAGGGTTGACCGTCCTGGCCATTGACCCTTGTGAAGTTGGGATTGAGTTAAGATTTTAATGATCCTTAATAAAACGAGACTGACCCTTATCAACCCTTTAAATTTTCTAATCTTTGGAACTAGAGCGAGACCCAATCCACAGCTCTAGACCCTAACTCATTAATTTCCCATTATCCTCTAATATATATGACATGCACCCTGTCCGCAAAAACACAATCCCCACATGAATTCCCGATATTCATGGAAAACGATTGACTTTGGAGTTAAATGGACTCAATTACCATCAACATTGTGAAACCAGGGGAGTAACTTCGATGGAGAAGCAAAGAGGCAGCCGCTTGTTACTATTCCCAATGCCCTTCCAAGGTCACATAAACCCTACCTTTCAGCTAGCCCAATTCCTCTATTCAAAAGGATTTGCCATAACCATAATTCATGCAAACTTCAATCCTCCAAACACCCAGAACTATCCACACTTCCAGTTCCATTCCATTTCTGTTGAACTGACCACCGAAGCTTCCATGACCAATGTCGTGGAACTCATCACTGAAGTAAATGCTAAATGCGTCCAACCCTTCGGGTTTGCCTTGTCTCGGTTGTTGGCTGCTGCAGATAATTCTACGCAGCAACCTCGTATTACTTGTCTGATTTCGGATTGCCTTCTGTATTCCACCAGGGCTGTGGCAGACAGTTTTCAGCTCCCACGAATTGTTCTAAGGACTGGAGGAATCTCATGTTTTCTCTCCTATATGGCTTTTCCCGGACTTATGCTAGAGAAAGGATATATCCCCATTCAAGGTCTGTTATCTTTGCTATCCAAAAAATAAAGTTTCATCACGGTTTAATGTTTTTCTATTCTCTTCGTTTCATATTATAAGTTCACTTTAAACTTTAAATCTTATTCATATTAGAGGATCACTTTACATTATTAGTATTTATTACTCCCTTCATCTTGAATTAAATATCCATTTTGACTTGCACAAAAAATGAGTTGATTTTGTTCATTTTACATTTAACAATATTAATTTCTTAAGAAAATTTTAATTAATTTAGGAAATAGAGCATTCATTTTCTGGATAATTCAAAATGAAAATGTAGACATTCAATTTTGGAAGGAATTAGAAAATTTTTTTTATCACTTTTACCCCATAGTTTTTTTTACTTCCTCCTTCCCTATTCATGAGTTATTTATATTGAATTTGTCAATATTAAAGTAAATTCTTTTCCCCCCAAAATTTCCATGTTTTAGAAAGAGAATGAGAAATATTGGAGAAATAAGTAAAATATCCATTAAAAAATCAACAATGAGTCAATGACTTATAATTGAAGATAAAAAAAAAAATAGAAGCTCAAATGACATACAAATAGAGACGGAGGAGTATTATAATATATAGGTAATGATCTAAAGAATTTTCTAGTATTTTGACTGCGTAATTATTTTATTACTTTTTAACTCATTAATATCTGTGCAAAAATTTTAGACGAATAATATTGTGGAATAGAATGAATACCTTTTCTCTTTTGTTAGTACTGCTCATTAGTTTGGGTACGAATATATGATTGGAGCTCATTTTATTTGTATTTTTTTATCTAATTTAGATGTTAAACCTGATTTATATGTGAAAGAGTAATTCTTAAAATTAAGACGTTAAAATAGATAATTTTTTTTTTCTTTTCTAAAAGAGTATCCCACCTCACTACTATAACTTATAACAAGAATAAGAATAGGGTTCGGATATTTTGTATAACCCACCAACTCACTACTATAACTTATAACAAGAATAAGAATAGGGTTGGATATTTTGTTACATATTCGTGTATTACTCCTTATCATACGAATAAACTATTAATAAAAATCTTATTCATAGTAGTTAGTTATTATTTTTTAATATATTTTAATATTAAAACTTAAAAAGATAAATTAAACTTTAGGAGAACCTTATCTTTTTAGATGACACCTATTAAATTTCAATTGGTGTCAGAAGAAGTTGCACACACAATTATGGAACAGAAGGTCTTGAGCCATAAGGTTAAGGTTGAAGTTTATTGTGGAAGGTTGAATTATGAATTTAGCATAACACATCCCTAATCCAATCTATCTATTCATATGTTTCTATAATCGTTAAAAGATGGCTAGCTAGTTACTCAGCTTGTCTTTGTTTGTTTCAGAATCCAGACTAGAAGATCCAATAACAGAGTTTCCTCCGCTTAAAGTAAAGGACCTTCGTGGGGCGGATGATAGCAACCTGAAAGCATACTGTGAGGTACTGAAAATAATGATACAAAGAAGCAAAGGTTTCTTCGGGGCTGATATTTAATTCGTTCGTCGAACACGAAGAACCTGCCTTGGCCACGTTGCGCCAGATGCTTTCCGTCCAAATCTTTCCAATAGGTCCCTTTCACAAGTTCTTTCCAGTAGCTTAATAGCACCAGACGAAGGTTGCATTTCCTGGTTAGACAAACAAAGCCTTAATTCCGTGATCTATGTAAGCTTCGGAAGTGTTGCTCAAATAGACGAAAAACAATTATTGGAGATTGCATCCGCACTGGCAAGCTGCAGGCACCCTTTCCTTTGGGTAATTCGGCCCGGCCTAATTCCCGGCACTAGCAAAGAGCAAGAATCTTTTCCCGAAGGGTTTCTGGAGATGTTGGGGGGAAGAGGATATATTGTCAACTGGGCTCCACAACTCGAGGTGTTGGCTCACCCAGCTGTAGGAGCATTTTGGACACACAATGGATGGAATTCAACAGTGGAGAGTATCTGTGAAGGTGTACCGATGATTCGCACGCCTTTCTTCACCGACCAAATGGTGAATGCAAGATGTGTAATTGACGAATGGAAGGTTGGCTTGGGGGTGGAGATTGGATGGAAGAGGGAAAGGATTGAGGGAGCGATAAAAAAGTTGATGCAGGAGAAAGAGTAAGAGAAGAGATTAGGAATAGAGTGTTCCAATTAAAAAGTCATGCAGATATTTGTTTGAAGCCAGGTGGATCTTCAGATGAATCTTTGAAGAAGCTAATTGATTTGATTTCATCCTTTTGAATTTCATACTTTATGATGGATATATAGCGTTTCAATATTATGAATTTGTAATTTCAAGGTTGAATCATCATTTATATTTGACAGGATTCAAATCTTTATTACATATTTGTGTGTCATTCATGTTACGTTAATGAAATATTAATAAAAAATTTATTCAAAACCTTTCATTATTATTATATTTTAATATATTATATTAAAAGGATAAACTAAAATATAGAGAAACTTAATTTTTTAACAAGTATTAAATTTCTATAGGTATGACAAGAGTGACACATAATTATAATTTCTTTCAAATGTATATAACTTTATTTTTTTTCAAATAAAGTCTGGGATAAAGTCCATACGTAGATCTGGTAGCTCAAATCAAACCAACTCAAGAATTAGGGAAAGGGGAGTTTTCAAATTCTACTCAAATTGAGAACAATTATTTTCTATTTACTCAAATCCTCTCAACATTTCACATGCTACTCATATGTAAAACTAACTTTTCATTTTATATC
>JAOXNR010000013.1:7918087-7928826 GCA_028571225.1 Parsonsia alboflavescens
GGGGAGGTAGGGAAAAAAGCTTGAATTGAGACAGAGAGAAAAGAGGGAGAGGGGAAGAAAGGAGAAAAAAGGAAAAGAAAGAAAAATAGTAAAATTATTGAGAACTGAAAGTGCTTAAAAAATTAGTTACTTTTCTAAGCCTAAGATTCACGTAGATATTTGACTTTTTTTTAGTTCATGCTTTTTTTAAAAAGTCAAAACAAATTACTTTAATTTTCATGTAAGTGCTTATTTATGAAAATTAAGTACCTTTTTTCTCTAAGAAAAGCTAGAACAAACAACCTGATCTTGATTTTAGTACATCAACCCCAACTGTATTTGGGCCCAATAATCAATTTATAAAATCCAAGTGGCATGGAAAATTGAAGAATTCAAAAGATATCATGAATTTTTTAAATTTTTTTTACTCTTGCTCCTCCCTTATCTTTTCCTATACCCATCTTCTCAATAATCAATAGTTAGAGGTGGATATAGATCAGGTGGTCTGTCAAGGACCTGTAGCCTGACCTATATTTGAGCTGATTCTACCTGGCCTGTTCAAATATAGGTCAAAACTCAAGCTCTTCTTTTGGCCTGTTTAGTATAAAAGGTATGTCTAAACCTTATAGCTGATCTATTAAGCTTATCAGGTCGATCTATGCCTACTGCCTAGTTCTTTTTACATAAATATATATATATATATATATATATATATAAATGCTTTTAAAATCTATAAAAATATATATTTGAGATTTGAACATATAACATATAATTATGCTGCGATAACATTTTCCAACTTATTACTATTACCTTGCATATATATCTTATATAATTAAGTGTTAACATGGTTAAATAAGAAACAAAAGTATTTTTGCATTGTTAAAATAATGTTTTTTTAAGTACTTATTAAACTGTATAATAATTTATTAACTTATTTTATTTTCTTGTTAAAGGGGTTCGTATAAGTAAAAGAAACTATATTTAATATTTAATTATTTACAACTGGTAGCTAGTAACAATACCTATATTTGATAATTACCTATGATGGCAATTTATTTTTTTGTTGGTCTATGGTGATATTAATTAAATTATATTTTATTTAATAACATATTTTGAATAAGTTATATTAAGTGATTATAAGTTAGATTAGTTTTATAAAAAAATAAAAAATTCTTACATAAAATGATCAAATATTCTTGTATTTTACGTTACTATCTCAGTTCAAAATTGAATGTTCTGTTTTGATTTGATTACAAATTAGAGGTATATATTTGACTTTCATATAAGTTACTAACTTATTTTTCTTACTAATATAAATTAGTTATGAAACTCTTGGACAAGTAGATGTAAATTCTTAAATTTTAATAGACTTTATACTAAAAATTTATATATTAAATTCCAAATAACTAAAAAATATATTGAAATTAAAATATTTTTTTTAAAACAAAATGAAGGCTTTATAAACAGGCTGAGGCCTAAAAATTAGCCTATAATAGGCCAAGCTCAAGCCCAACCTGTTAACATAGAGGTCTGACCTATTTCCGTCATTATTAATAGTGGCATCCCATCTACCTTCGTCGTATCTCGAATTCAAGACCTTCGGATTCCAAGTGTTGTTGCTTATCCTAAGTTAGAGTTTGAAACACAACAAGAATAGGTAAAATGTCACAGTTGATTCTCGAGAGGAGAGGTGTGGAGGGCTTGGAGAAGGGTGGATGTTAAAAAAAATAATAAATTCTTCTATTTTCTTTTTCTATTATTAATGCATTCAACTGCTGTGTTAATTGTGACAAAGAAGACACTAATGGAGTATTATTGTTTTTTTTTTTCCAATATCAGAGGGTAATTTTGTAATTTAATAAATAATAAGGAACAATTCGAAAAGTTCACTATCAAATGGATAGGGAATTTTTGAACATTCAAATCTTATTTTTTAAAAAAATTAAATTTTAGAATTGGATCTTTATCCAAATGTGCCTAATGCATTTTCATTTTCTTATGCACCATATTTTCTCTTACTTGCTTATTCACAAAATCCTTTTGTTTTCTAATTTTCTCTTTTAAAATGTAGTGATTTCATAAATTCAAATCTTTCCCTTCCTCTTTTGTACACACTGAAATTATTAAAATATCTACCTATTCGAAACCTGATCTCTTATGATTATATTTTTAATGGTACAAAAAGGTATATTTGACCTTTTCTTCTTGGAGTGGCATAATTTAATTTGTTGCACCTATATGGGCACAATTAACTTAGAGGATCACTATTCTTTTTGCTTATTATCTGTAAAGAGCAAATTGTGAAATAGCATTTAACAATAAATTAGAAAAAAAAAAAACACATTATCCTATGCATGGTAAAAATACCATAAACTCAAGTAAATGAAAATATTATTTTCTAGATTCTTTTATAGTTTTTTTTTTAAAAAAAAAATTTTATTACTCAATTTTTATACTTGAACTTTAAAAAGTTAAGAAAAATGGTACAAAGAGAGATCTCATCAATTTAGGACCTAGTTTAGAAACGGGAGAATTGCATATTTAATACCTAATCTTTGCCCCAAAAACCTAATTAATTAATTTCTTTTAACTTAATACTCCACCAACTTATGATAATAATTTAGACATTTCCAACTACTTTTGGAACCTTTTCCATCAAAAGGAGCATGAGGCTCTCACATGAGTTCTATTCATGGACATAAGAGACATTCCACTTTAGTTTCGCTCCCAAAATAATAATGTACAAAATTATCTCAAACTCCTATATTTCTTTGTTTTCATCATCTTTTCTCATTCTTGGATTCTCCAAGAATTCAAAAAGGCAATGGAGATGTCCATTGTGAGAAGATCATCTTCATTTCTAGACTATAATAGGTGCCACACTACTACTTGCTATTGTGGATGTCTCAGTTTCTTGCAGACTTCATGGACAGACTCGAATCCAAGTTGGAGATTCTTAAGGTGCAAGAGATTTGAGGAACATTTAAGTCAAAATTGAGGTCCCCCCCCCCCCCCACCTCTTTTTAATTTATGTACAACGATGGATATGAGTTTGAGTTGAAATGGGTTGAATTTTTTTTTTTTAAACTTTTTCAAAGGGATGTTGGTTGTGCCATTTTATGTGGTTTGACCTCCCAAATGGTGGTTGTTCTATCTATTACACAGTAAGAATACCATAAACTCAGGAAAATAAAAATGTTATTTTCTTGATTCCTTTATAGTTTGTTTTTAATTATTAACTACTCATTTTTTATACTTAAACCTTAAAAAGTTAAGAAAAATAGTACAATGAAAGACCTCATCAATTTAGGGCCTCGTTTAGAAAATGGAGAATTGCATATTTAATACCTAATCTTTGTCCCAAAATCTTAATTAATTAATTTCTTTTAACTTAATACTCCACCGATTTATGATAACAATTTAAACATTTCAAGCTACTTTTGGAGCCTTTTCCGGTGGTCAAAAGGAACAAGAGGCTCTAGCATAAGTTTTATTCATGGATATAAGAGACATTCCACTTTATTGTCTCCCCCAAAATACCAATGCATAGAAATGCACAATAGTACAAAATTATCTCAAACCCCTATATTTTTATTTGTTTTCATCATCTTTTCTCATTTTTGGATCCTCCAAGAATTCAAAGAGGCAACGGAGATGTCCATTGTGAGAAGATCATCTTCATTTCAAGACTACAATAGGTGCCACACTACTACTTACTATTATGGATGTCTCCATTTCTTGTAGACTTCATGGATTGACTCGTATCCAAGTTGGGGATTCTTAAGGTTCTAGAGATTTGAGGTACATTTAAGTCAAAATTGAGGTATTTTTCACCCCTTCTAATTTATCTACATTGGTGGATATGAGTTTGAGCTGAAATGGGTTGATTTTTTTTTTTTTTTTTTAAACTTTATAAAGGGATGGTGGTTGTGCTATTTCATGTGGTTTGACGTCCCAAATTGTGAACGGTTAAAGATGATTATACTTGGAATGTTAAGGAAGAATATTGAATTGGAATAAAAGAACAAATTTGCAAAGAAGAAGCTTTGAATTCTATGGATTACGATGGTTCTCTTATGGATTTTTTGTATTTTGCTAGTAATTTGGTGAAGGAAGAAAGTCTTCAATGCATTTGGGAGAATTTTGCTTTCAACATTTTATTGGTTTTGTGTATCTTGGATGTAGTTCAATGTAGTCCTCATTTTGGGAAGGAGTGTAATGTATTTTAAAAATTAGCGTGATTTAATTTAGTGCATTGTTATATGATCTAATGTAGACAATTGTTGGATTATTTGACCATGCGTTACGTAACACTCCATTGGCTATTAATTTGGATAAGTGATGCCAATCCATTGTTTGCAAAAGACCAATTATGATAAAGAAAGACACGTGCTATTTTATCAAATTTATTATGCTTAGTAAATATAGTAGTTGCTTGGCTTTTACAATATGTTGAAATGTTGATTAGACTTGATAAACTAGTTGAATTAACTTGTAATCACAAAACATTGACTGCAACAAACAATAATACATCCCATTTGCAAAATATCTGATATCTGGTGTTCAAACAACGAAGAATAGTTTGATCATTTTCATCACGATCATTAATTTGATAATTTCAACATCACCAATCAATTTCACTATTTAACAACCTATTCAAAAAAATAAAATAAAATAAAATCTTACAACACATTTATTCAAACTCCCCTCACCATGTTTCCTACCAAGCAACTCATCAATGACCTTTTGTTGCTTTGGGGATCCATAAGACCATTTTGGAAATCCACCCCCTAGCAATTGTTGCATTTCAATATTCGTTTACTTCTAACTTACAATTAAAAGAATCCAAAGTAATAATATCAATATATATTCACAAGCCCCAGAATGCTAATACACCTAAAACATTATCATTACTCTCACTTGATTATTATACTTACATCTCTTTGACTTTCTTGTGTAAGTTGTAAGGGGAATCCAATGGTAAAACACATGTCTATCGTTTTGGAACCACAAATATGATAGATAAAATACACATGAGATTACTCATAGATAATCAAAGAAACTTACTACAGAGTCTAACATCCATAATAAAGAATAAACGTAACTTCAAGGTATATAACCTTTTCAATGTGTACTCCAAACCCCATAAAACAGAAAAACATAAATAACTACAAAATCAACACCTAAAATGACTATCCATGCCCCTCTAAAGAAACCCAAGACACAGTTGGAGTTCATATATAAATTAAATAAACTCGAAGTTGTCCAAAACATAATTTTTAAAGATGATATCTTATCAAATCCTTTTTCCTTCTTGCTCATGCTTGCTTACAGGAAAAAAGTTATTTTTGTCACTACGATTAAAATTGAGTTGAAGAAGGATGATCCAATTTGAAGATTTAAAGGGAGACTATTTTCTTTCAGGGAATGGACTTCACATCCCAATTTTGGACTCCTATAATGTGATATTCCATTTGGATATCATGTGAATTGCATGTCCATCCATATGCAACGGTACTTTGAAAGTGAAACCAAAGTGATGCCTCTTATGCTCTAAATAAAAGTCATGTTGGAGTCTCATGTTTCACTTTGAGGTAAAAGGACTCCAAAAATATCTAAATGGTTACCCGTAAGTTGATGGGGTATTAAGTTAAAATCAAATAATTAATTGATATCGGTTGAGATTTTGAGACAAAGATTAAGTATTAAATTGATAATTCTCCTTTAAAATATATAAATATATATGTATATATGTATATGTATATATATATATATATATATAAAGTCAGAAAATACCTTATTTTATGGCTGATTTCTTATTTGTAACTAAATAAAAAAAATTATATAAAGTATCTTTGAAGTTAGAAAAAGTTATTGTATTATTTTAACGAGTTAGTGATATAAAATAATTAATAAAATAATAAATTAAACATATATTTATTTTAAAAAGTAAATATTCAATTTTAGAAGTATAAAATAGAGATAAATTTATTTCGAACGGAAATATATAAATTCTCATAGATAATTGAATTAAAATTTTAGACTTTAAAAAAGAAATTGAAATAGTGGAAATTTTTTAAATGCAACTATATATATACCCTCTAACTTTCAAAAAATTTGGTCCTTGCCCTCTAATTATCAAAGTTTCAATTTTTGTCCTCCAACCATCAGAACATATTAAATCAACCCTTCAATCCATTTTGGTCGTTAAGACCAAATGAAACCCACCTCGTGCCCACCACACAAAATCTTTAAAAGGCAATTTCATCCCAACTGCCTTTCCCTAATAGCCACTACCCAGCTACCTATTAATCAAAGAATCGTTTCCAAAACTACAAAACTCTTGTAGCCAGTCAATCACTATCATATGTCATCTTTGAATGCACAAGGCTGGCAATCCTCGATGGTGTTGCCACTGAGCATAGCGCCACCAACGACAATTCCAATTCTACTCATATCTCTCAAGGAAGAGCCTCAAAGGGAAACCCACAAATTTGAGGGGAAAACCATCAAATATTCCAATTACCTCCTATCTCCATCTTTCATATTTCCTAAACTTTCTTTCCCATTGTCAATCCTCAACTTCTCCATCCAAATTCTATTCACCAACACTTTATCAATTGGTTTGGAGATATCCATATTTTCTACTCATGTTTACTAGTATTATAGTCAAGGGTGGATGAGGGAGTGCGCCAAGTGGGACGTTGCCCACCATCGTTGCATCATCTCCTTCACTAATGGTGGTATGGGTCTGATTCTAGTACTGGAAGAGTATTTTCCAGGCAATACCACTGTCTTGGAGGAAATTTTGGTTGTCAAGAATGCTTACTTGTTTGGAAATGCGTCTCTGGGCTTCACCATTAACTGTACGAGGGATCGGGTACTTGTTGCTAGCAATGACATTTTGTTCTCTCGATATAGTACTTTGGCAGCCTACGATTTGATAATCTGGACTCAATCGTTTCTGATTCAACTCAATGGCCTAAGTGCATACACATATAGATCCGTTCAAATCGTTCTTTTGTACTTTGTATATATCTGCTCCAGTGACATTTTATTGCTTCGATGACCTATAGATCTATTGCTCCAGTGATGTTCAAGCAACATTTTGGCAACTTCAAATTTCAAAGCCAGACCCGTAACTCCTTTGTATTTTTTCTTTTCTTTTCTACTTATGAAGGCTGAAGAAAAGACAAAATTGCCCTTGATAGATTGCACGTAATGGGCACGTTTTTTGGGTTTCGTTTGGTCTTAATGATCAAAATTGACGGAAGGACTGATTTAATATGCTTTGATAGTTGGAAGGCGAAAAATAAACTTTGATAGTTAGAGGGTAGAAATTAAATTTTTTAAAAATTAGAGGGTATCTGACCCTTTTTAAAAAGAGGCAGGTGGCAGTACGTGATTTGTCTAAGAACGTCACCTCCTTTGGGTACTTTCAAGAACGACCCCATCTTATTTTAATTTATTGTTTTGATATAGACCACTCTTTCTACCAAAAAAAAAAAAAAAAAAAAAACCCAAAAAAGAAATGGACCCTTCTTCTTTCAAATTTCACTGATTTCTCTCCGATTTTTGTTTTTTTGAAAAAGTGTTATTCAAGGAAAATTCTTTTGCGGAGATTTTTGAATTTTTATAGACCAATTTTACTTCGAATTTAATTCAGAATAATGGCTTTAAGATCCACCGGACGGAAACTCTCCTTCGACATACTCACCACCTCGTACGCCGAAACCGACGAGGTCTTCATGTCCCGCTCCATCTCCGATCAGAATGGCGCTGCAGCGGAACGCCAGAACCCGAAGAGGAAGAAGAAGAAAAAGAGACCAAGAAAATCCACGATTGAGAACAACTCAATTGAGGAACAAGTTACGAAGACTGGCTGTGATGGCGAAGCAGTGGATCAGAACTCTTTTCCGGGTGGATTTGGAGTTAGAAGTTACACTCAGAGTATGGCTGGAACGACTCTGGTATTGGAGGGGCCGGAGGGAATAAGGGAAAGTTTGGTGGTTTATACTGCTACTCCCAGTCCGCGATTGAGGCAGAGGAATGTGAATTCCGGGATTAGTGGGGGAAGTGAAACGGAGCTTGTAATGTCGTCAGTGGCGACGTTGGGGGGGCAGGAGAGTAGGAGTAATGATGGTAATGAGAGTGATAATAGGAATTTTAACGATGAACGGGAGAAAGGAGTTGAAGCGGAAGTGTTGCAGCAGCCGCAACAACGGCAAGTTGAGATAAATGGGAGGCAGTTGGAGAAGGAGGAATCTTTGGATTGGAAGAAATTAATGACTAACGATCCAGGCGGTAAGTTCTTCTTTCTTTTTGGGTGAAATTTATGAAAAAGTCTAAAATTTTGAACCTTACGAATTTTTTCAATTTAGAGATATTTGCTATCAGAAATTACCAATTCCTTTTCAGAATTAATGGATTATAAAATTTAGATAGGAAAATACTCTGCATTTCTTTTACAGTAACTGAGGTTTTGACTAGTGTCCTCAGTGCTTTTAGTATGGGAGTTTTGGCTATGTTTTTGTTTTTTCTTTTTTAAAGTAAACTTTTTATATATGACTCTAGAGTGTTTATGAATTTGATCTTATATTGTAGATGAGCTTGGATATGGAATGCCATATTAGATTTGGATTGTGGATAGGGCATAACTTCATATATTAATCCTGTTATGCATACTTGAGACATGAATGCTCTTGACCTCTCTCCTCCCTAGAGAATTTTGTTTCTATTCTGTCGGAAATCAGTCAACAGTTGATGTCCATCTTTTCTTCTGTTTTTTCATAATAATCATTCATGTACTTTGCAACAGATGTAGACACTTGGGAAATGTGTTTTGTGCTTTGTTACTTGGACAACACTTGGAGAAAGTTTGGGTCATTGATGCTATACTGGCATCATGTATGATTGATTTCTTTAGGGCCTAGATGTATTTTTGGATTTAGTCTTCCCATTTGAAATATTTCCTTTATCTTCATCTAGTTAACCCTTTTGGTTGAAAGTATGAAGTATTGGGAATGTTCATGTCTGCAAGCAATACTGGTTTATTTTTTGTGCTGAAATGGTATTATCTAGCTTTAAAGTATTCCAGCCAAAAGGTGGAAAAGAAATTAACATCCATGTCCTAGGTTCATTCCCTTCCTGAGATTTATTTTTATAGTTTAATGCTGCTTTGTTCTCTGGCTTCTAATGAATTTGCCTCATCCATCCCAGGTTCATTTCCTTCCTGAGATTTATTTTGTTGTACTTTAATGCTTCAATGCCATATTGGATGTTTAAAATCTGTGAATGAAGAAACTATATTGGATGACAATAAACCAGACAGACAGACATATTGCTACTCTTTTAACTCTCTACTTGGTTTACTTTATAGATGCATATCCATTGGAGAGGTCACCAATGAGATACTTCTTGGAAGAAATGCATGCTGGAAATTCCTTAAGGAGCACAGTATCTCCTGGCAATGAGAAGGAACGAGAAAGAGTATATGATACCATATTTCGGTTGCCATGGCGATGTGAACTGGTAAACTTTGGTTCAGTAAATATGACATATTATTAAGCAGACATTAATCCAGTAATTTTTTCATTTTGTTTTATCTTGTGGCACAAATCATTTTTCAGAAATGATCCATTCACATGTGATGCTGTCTATTTTTAATGTTTTTCTTTTTGTTCCGGCTATGAAATAGTCAAATGCACGTGCAAAGGAGTTCTCTTTATATTCAAAGAGCAAAATTATGTATCACCTAGCTATCTTAAATAAACTCAAGTGCTTTGGTTTTAGTTCAACAACCTGAAAGGGACAGATGCTTTGAATAAATTTTTTTGTATATGTGAAATTCTAAAATTTTTGCTGCTAATATATTTTTTATTTCTCACCTGCATGTTATGTTCCTCCATTCAATGAAAGAATTTCAAATCCCTCTGAGGAAATGCATTAAGCAAAAAATGCTCCAACTCATCTAACTTAAATTGGTGATTTGTACGTGGATTCTTGTTTTTGGACAAGGACAGAGATAGAAGAGTACTTTTTCATAGGGGAATCAAGAGAACATGTGAAGGAAAAGATAGTTCTATGATATCCTTTGTTCATAATTAGTGAAGGTCATTTGCATTATGAACCTTGAAAGATTCTTTCTGTTATAAATATACACACTGACAGACTTCAGAAAAATCAATTGCTTTTGCAGCTTATAAATGTTGGATTCTTTGTATGCTTGGACTCGTTCCTGTCGCTTTTAACTATCATGCCAACAAGAATTACCTTGATGCTTTGGAGACTTCTTAAGACAAGGTCAGTTCCTTCTCTTTGTGGTATTCTTTCTCAATTTATATCTTGGTTTCTCATGATTGATTTTATTTTCCAATATTTAGGAATCATAGGTTAGCTCTTAGGATATGTGCAAAAAAATGCATGAAGCTTTTCTATCTCATAAATTATGAACTAATCTTTGAAGTTCAAATATTGATTATCAAGTGAAACAAATAAGAAAGGGCAAATTCTTTGATACTATATGTGTCAGAAAATGAAATAGGTCATTTTTTAAAATTTTTTGTGTGGTTTCAATTGTTAAATATATATGAGGGAAAATTTATTTGAGGGGCAACAGTCCCTACATTTTTAAGTGTTATTTTGTCCCAGGTATTAGGGGGTTGAGATGGGGCTTCTTTTTTCTTGCAGAAATGGCATTCTGACCCTGTTGTAGTTTAGATTTCTGTGGAATTGAATTCTGATTCGGTTGAACCTGCTCT
>JAOXNR010000013.1:7941652-7958102 GCA_028571225.1 Parsonsia alboflavescens
AATACCGGTCCAACCATTAAACCTTGAACCAGTAACTTTTCCGGTTCAATGACCGGTCCGGTTCTGAAAACATTGATAATAAGTACAGAGAATATTATATAATGACATATAATTAATGAGTCAATTAATTTTAAAAAATTTGGCAAGCTAAACGTTTCTAAAATGGACCTCATTCATTCGATTTCCTAAATCAAACAGTAGAAATATTGAGGTTTCCTTATGGAGAAAGAACTCGGACACCGAAATCACATCCTAACCCCGTTACGATTTTGGAGATTCGGAAAGACGTTGCTTACCGATATATAGTCTCTTTCGTTCGTCTTCAAGTATAGAAATTGCTCACGAGAAAAGAACGAAATCCCTAATCCGCTTAGGATTTTCAGATTCCAACAGACGTCACTTTTATACAAATCTCGTTTATTCTCTTCTAGTATAGGTGGAATCATTCATTTAAGATTTTGAAATTTTCATTAGAAAAAGAATGATGGGTAGGGGTTTAAAGCTTACAAGAACTATGAGAGTGAAGAACAAGAATACTTCCTCTGCTCAAGTCACTTTTGTTCGTCAGCACCAACAAAACGAATTCTGTCCATCAACACAGAAGATTGTAGACTCATCAGAATTTTCAGAGTATTGCATCCTGAGAAGGACCGACTTTGAAGATCTAGTTCGCCGTTATCGTTGTATTCAATCTGTTGGGTTAAATATGCCCGGTGGGAAGAGTCCCGTGGAGAGTTCAATCGTGCCCGGTCCATTTGGGAACGTGCTCTTGAGGTAAATTATGCAGAACCTTCTATTTGGTTGAAGTTTGTCGAGTTTGAGATGAAACACGCGTTCATAAATCATGCACGGAATGTTTGGGACAGGGCTGTCACCATTTTGCCTCGTATTGATCAATTGTGGTACAAACACATTCACATGGCGGAGCTGCTTGGGAATGTCGCAGGTGCAAGACAAATATTTGAGAGGTGGATGAACTGGCAGCCAGACGAGCATGGTTGGTTATCTTATATTAAGTTTGAGTTGAGGTATTCTGAAGTGGGGAGGGCTCGGGAGATTTTTGAGAGTTTTTTGCAGTGCCATCCCACCGTTAATTCTTGGATTAGATATGCTAAATTTGAGGTGAAGAATGGAGAAGTTATGCGGGTAAGAAATTGCTATGAAAGGGCTGTGGATAAGTTAGCAGATGATGAGGAAGCTGTTCAATTGTTTGCAGCTTTTGCAGAATTTGAAGAGAAGCAACGCGAGGTTGAGAGGGCTACAGGAATTTATAAATTTGCCCTGGATCATATTCCCATAGAGAGAACTGAAGATTTGCACGGAAGGTTTCTGGATTTTGTGAAACAGCATGGAGTTAGGGAAGGCATTGAGAATACTATTTCTTGGAAGACAAGATTTCAATATGAGAATGAGGTTAGGAGGAACCCTTTCAATTATGATGCATGGAATGAATATATCCATTTGGAAGAAAGTTTGGAGAACAAAGAGAGGATCAGAGTGGTGTACGAAAGAGCCACGCAAATATTCCTCCTGCTGAGGAGAAGCGGTTTTGGAAGAGGTACATTTATTTGTGGATCAGTTATGCTTTGCTTGATGCCGTGGACATCAAAAGAGCCAGGGACGTGTACCAATCATGCATCAAGTTGATTCCTCACCGTAAATTTTCATTCTCAAAGGTTTGGTTGCTGGCTGCAATGTTTGAGATCCGTCAGTTAAATCTGCCAAGAGCAAGATCAATTCTTGGCAATGCTATTGGAATGGCTCCCAAAGGTATAATTTTCAAGGAGTATATTAAGATGGAACTAAAATTAGGCCAAGTAGAACGCTGTAGAATATTGTATGAGCAGTACCTGAGATGGTCACCAGATAATTGCCCTGGATTAAGTTTGTAGAGTTGGAAAGTATCGTTTGTAGAGTTGGAAAGTGTTAGGATAACTATCCTCTTGTGTGAACTTCTTCAACCTACAATGAATCACTCACAGCAAGGAAAACAAAGAACGAATATGATAGAAAGATTTGTTTTTGAAGTTCACCCAACCAGGGCTACGTCTCCATGCAGAGACATTCTGCAAATTTTCACTAAACAGAAGAGTTTAGGTACAAGAATGATCTTCTCTCAAGATCAAAGGACAAAAGGAGTGAGAACTCTCATTGAAAAATCAAACCCTCGATTTTTCTTCTCCTTTCTCCTCTCTACACTTTTCCCGCCTCTCACTCTTCTATTCGATCTCTCCTGTTCTTTGTTTCTCACAATAGAATTTTTCTTTATATATATTTCCTTCTATCTCGAAATCCCTCTCTTAAGTCTCGAATCTCAAATTCCTTTCATCTTGGATTCTCTTCTCTCTCTCATGGAATCTCTTCGTCTCGAATCCTTTTTGGTCTGTCTCGAAATCTCTCCAGTCTCGAATTCCGTTTGCAATATATTTGGCTTCACCTGCCAACAATCTCCCACTTGAAGATAAATGTACCTGATTCACCAAGCAACTTTGTAACAGTCTCCTTTACTTGTGCCTCTGCAATGCTCCTCATCAATTAATATGGAGTAACACCAATGGTGATAGTACGGAAAACCTGTTTTTCTTTGTCTACTACCTTGGTCAACATGTCAGCAGGGTTCTTTGAACCATCAATCTTTTGTAGCTTCAACTCATCATCCTTCAAAGCTGACCTAATGAAGTGATAACGTTTCTTGATATGTCTCGTCCTTGAGTAATACGCTGCGTTCTTAGCTAAGTGCATGTACTGATGGACTGCTTTCGATGTAGCTCCTCCATGGACTCTTGTAACCACAAGATTTCCTTGGTGGCTTTTGTGATCGCCACATACTCTGCTTCTGTCATCGATTGCACCACCACCTTTTGCAGTTGAGATACCCAACTCACTGCTGTACCTGCAACTGTAAAGACATCCCGTGGTACTCTTGCCACTTTCTCGATCACCCGAGTGATCTGCATCCACAAAGCCTTCCAATTCTAGGGATGTGTTACCATAGCAAAGAGTGTAATTTGGTGTACCTGCCAGATATGCAATATCCATTTCACGACATTCCAATGCTCTTTACCTGGGTTCTGCAAGTATCGACTCACTACTCCGACTGCCTTTGTAATGTCTGGTCTCGTGCTCACCATGGCATACGTCAAACTTCCCACTGCTGATGCGTAAGGAATTGCTGCCATTTCATCCTTAATAGCTTGAGTACTCGGACAAATGTCCTTGGAAAGTTTGAAGTGACTCACTAGAGGAGTCACAGCTGGTTTTGCCTTGTCCATGTTGAATCTCTTCAACGCCCTGTGCACATAGTCTTCTTGTGAGAGCCAAAACTTCTTGTTTTTCCTGTCTCTGATGATTTTCATGCCCAAGATATTCTTGGCCTCTCCCAAGTCTTTCATAGCAAACTGTGATGCTAGCATCTTCTTCACTTCAGCAATTCTCTTCATATTTGAACTAGCCACCAGCATGTCATCCACATACAAAGAGAGATATACAATATCACCATCGCTATACTTGCGAAGATAAAGACAATGATCAGACTCACAATGTGCCAATCCTTTTTCTTCCATAAAACCATCAAACTTCAAGTACCATTATCGCGGAGCTTGTTTCAAGCCATACAAGCTTTTCTTTAAGCGACATACCATGTGCTTCTTACCTTTGACCTCAAAACCTTCAGGTTGTGCCATGTATGGTTCTTCATCAAAGTCACCATGTAAAAATGCTATTTTTACGTCTAACTACTCGAAATGAAGGTCCTCCACTGCAACAATGCTCAGCATGACTCTTATCGATGTCATCTTCACTACTGGTGAAAAACTTACAGAGTAGTCAATCCCTTCCTTTTGAGAAAAACCTTTGACTGCAAGTTTGGCATTATGTCTGATACCACCATCAGCTTCATTCTTAATCCTGTACACCCATTTGTTTAATGAGGCCCTTTTTCTTGCTGGCAACTTGGTCAACTCCTAGGTCTTGTTCTAAAGTAACGAGCTCATCTCGTCGTTCATGGCATGCTCCCACTGCAAGTGAGATGTGACACAGCGGAATATACATGAGAGACTAGTTAGCATACTAGTCCAAACGAGAAAATGTTCAAATTCTTGAACCACCTTGAGTCCACAAGGAAAGAGAGAGAAACCTTTATTTATACTAGTAGAAGTTTTGTATTCCTAATCAGATTAGGAAATAAAACCCAAATAAACTACTAAAGCTAAGTTCTTTATTCCTAATTAGATTAGGAAATAAAAACCAAATAAACTACTAAAGCTAATTAAACTAGGTAATAAAAATCAAGTAAACTATTAAACTTCCTAATCAAACTAGGAAACTATTTCTTTATTTCTTTGACTTGGCATGGTCCAATTGCCCCAAAAATATCTCGGACACTTGTTCTACATCAGTCCCCTCTTCTTTGAAAGAGCTCGACCTTGAGTTCAAATTGGGATAGAGTGGATCCGTGGCATAATACTCATATAAATCACTAACATTGAACAACTTGGAGATCTTCATAGAATCTAGCAAATCGATCACATATGCATTATCCCCAATTTTCTGCACCACCTTGTAAGGACCATACCTCTTGGGCTGCAACTTGTTATACATTCCAACGGGAAATCTCTCCTTGCGCAAAAACACCTTAACTTGATCACCTTCCTTGAACAATTTGGCTCGCCTCCGCCTATCAGCTGCCTGCTAATTCCTTGCATTAGTCTCAGCCAATTTCTGCTTCACATGTTCTTGAACCTCCTGCATCTGTTTTGCCATCGCATCAGCTGCCACATTAACCTAAGTCCCTCGCGGTTCTTGTATCAAGTCCACAACATGCCTTGGTGGAGTCACATAAACCAAAGAGAAAGGTGATTTTCCCGTGGCAATGTGAACAGCACTATTGAAAGCAAACTCGGCCTGTGGCAAACTAAGATCCCACTGCTTCGGCTTCTCCCCACTAATACTGTGAATCAAGTTCCCCAAGCTCCTATTTGACACTTCAGTTTGTCTGTCAGTCTGAGGATGTGCAGTTGAACTTCTTTGAAGTATTGTACCAAACAGCTTCCACAAAGTGATCCAAAAGTGGCTCATGAACCTTACATCCCTATCAGAAGTTATAGATCTGGGCACCCCATGCAATCGAACCACCTCACGAAAAAACAATCGTGCCACATTAGAGGCATCGGCTGTCTTTTTGCAAGCAATGAAGTGCACCATTTTGGAAAACCTATCTACCACAACAAACACAGAATCCATTCCTCGTGGAGTACGTGGCAATCCTAGCACAAAATCCATAGACAAGCCCTCCCAAATAGAGTTAGGAACGGGTAAAGGCGTATAAAGACCAGTATTTTGAACTTGACCTTTTGAAACCTGGTAGATGTGGCATCTTTGTACAAAATACCCTACATCTCGCTTTAACTAAGGCCAGAAATACCTTTCTTCCAAACTCGCCACAGTCTTGTCACTTCCTAAGTGTCCACTTAACCCTCCACCATGAAGGTCTCGGATCAGGCTTTCTCTTAAGGAAGTCTTGGGAATGCAAAGACAGTTACCCCGAAATAAGAACCCATCGATGATGTGAAACTCCCCAATAGGGCGCCTCTGATCACAAACCTCCCATATTTCCTTGAAATCCTCATCCTCCGGGTATAACTCCTTCAAGTATTCGAACCCCCTAATCTCATAGGCTAAGGTCATTAATAAGTGAGCACGTCGGCTTAGAGCATCAGCCACGCGATTAGTAGCCCTAGACTTATGCAAAATAGTGAAAGGAAATTTCTGCAGATAAGTGGCCCATCGCACATGCATACTATCTAGTTTCTTCTGATTGTTGACAAACTTCAAGGCTTGGTGGTCCGTGTAGAATACAAACTCTCTTTGAATCAGATAATGCTCATAATGCTTGAGAGCGCGAACCACAGAATAAAACTCTTGGTCTTAGGTGCTCCACTTCGGCCTTGCCTCATTCAGCTTCTCACTAAAGAACGCCACCGGTCTTTTCTCTTGGGACAACAGAGCCCCAATACCAATGCCACTAGAGCCACATTCAACTTCAAAAATTTTGTCGAAGCTAGGTAACGCTAAGACTGGTGCAGTACTTAGTTTCTCCTTTATCAAAGCAAAGCTCTTGTCTTGCTCATCTCCCCACATGAACTTGCCCTTCTTTAAACACTCTGTGATTGTAGCCATAATAGTGCTGAAGTTTCGAATAAAACGCCGATAAATTCTTGAACAACCTTGAGTCCACAAGGAAAGAAAGAGAAACTCTGAAATATTATTGACACTTGTTCTACATCAAGATGTATCTTTCTTTGCCTCCTCATAGGTCTCCGATTCTCCCGAATCTGTGTACTGGGCATAGATCAGAACCATATTTGATGATGGATCAAATATTTCTTTCTGATTTCTCACACTTGTGGACCTCCTCAAAATAGGTTCTTCGAAGTTGTTGGTCTACTTCGAATCATTATGTTCTCTTGAACTGGCTCGTCACTAATAACAGGTTCATCTTGAACCTCTTCTTCAGATGCAGTCTGATTTGCTAGAGTCCTTTTCACTTGCACCGTTTCTAACTCAACATATTTTGATTCTTTGGCTTCTCCATGCTCTGTCTGACAATCCTTGTACATCTTTTCTTCATGGAATATCACATTTTAGATGCGAATGACTTTGTTATTCTTGTCGGGGTTCATCACTGACCACATTTGCTCCTTGATTCTCATCTTGCAGCTTCTTCTTGTAGGCTTCACATTGAAACCCACGGTGTCCAATTTTGTGGCAATACCAACACTCATCTTTTGCTCCCGACCTCTTTCCTCTTGACTGTGATCTTCCACGCCCGCTGAATTTTCCTCTACTCTTGCTTTGTCCATGGTTCTCCATAGCCAATGCCGTAGAAGATGTGGATGCTGAAGAATCATCTCCACCTGAGGCTTTCCTTCGCGTCGCTTCATCCATGATGCGACTCACAGCATCATCCAGAGTCAAGTCATCCTTCGTGGTGCTTGAAATACCCCGCATTGCAGTGTTATAGCTTTCTGGAAGGGAACACAAAAACAGTAAAGCCTGAAGCTTTTTATCCAACTTTATGCCTGTGGATTCCAACTGATCCATGACCTGTGTAAAGTTGTTAATATGCTCTGCTACAGACCCCCTGTCAAATAGTTTCATATTAACCAACTTCTTTAACAAGAAGACCTGATTTGATGTAGATGGCTTCTTATAAATATTCAAAAGAATATCCATGGCTTCCTTTGCAGTCTTTGCTTTGGCTATGTGGTAGTCTGTCTTCTTCATTAATCCTAAACAAATCGCACCCAAAGCCTTTCAATCAAGGACTTTCCATTCAGATTCTGCTTTCGAGTCCTCTTCTGCCATCTCAGGTTTCCAACTGGCAAGTGTTAGATAGAGATGATCCTCGATTTGAAGTTTCCACCATCCGAAATCCTACCTATCGAGCCTGTCGATAATGATTTTATCATGTGCCATACCATTTGCTTTCAATCGAGCTTCGCCAAAACCCTCGATGTTCTCGATTAGCCAACTCTAGGCTCTGATACCAGTTGTTAGGATAACTACCCTCTTGTGCGAACTTCTTCAACCTAAAATGAATCACTCACAGCAAGGAAAACAAAGAACGAGTATGATAGAAAGATTTGTTTTTGAAATTCACCAAACCAGGGCTACGTCTCCGTGCAAAGGCACTCTGCAAATTTTCACTAGATAGAAGAGTTTAGGTACAAGAATGATCTTCTCTCAAGATCAGAGTACAAAAGGAGTGAGTTCTCTCACTGAAAAATCAGACCCTTGATTTTTCTTCTCCTTTCTCCTCTCTACACTTTTCCCACCTCTCACTCTTCTATTCTATCGCTCCCGTTCTCTGTTTCTCATAGTAGAATTTTTCTTTATATATATTTCTTTCTGTCTCGAAATCCCTCTCTCGAATCTCGAACCTCAAATCTCGAATCCTGAATCTCGAATTCCTTTCGTCTCGGATATTCTTCTCTCTGTCATGGAATCTCTCAATCTCGAATCCTCCTTGGTCTGTCTCAAAGTCTCTTGAGTCTCGAATTCCGTTTTTAATGTATTTGGCTTCACGCTTCATCCGCCAACAGAAAGATCGTTGGCTGAAACAGACCGAGCACCAGCTCTACTTGAACTTGCCATTGAACAACCTGCATTGGACAAGCCAGAGTTGTTGTGGAAGGTGTATATTGATTTTGACTTTTTAGAGGATAAATTTGAGAGAGCCCGAGCTCTATATGAAAGGATGCTCAACAGCACAAAATATGTGAACGTTTGGATAAGCTATGCAAAATTTGAGGCCACTGCAATGCAAGGGAAACTGGAGGATTCAAAAAAATGCATTGAGCAGGTTAGGCAGGTATTTGAAAGAGCTCTTCACTACTTTCAGTTTTCAGCACCTGACCTGAAAGAGGAGCATGGCATTTTGTTGAAAGAATGGTTAAAACTTCAAAAGAGTTTTGGAGAGCTTGGACATGTTGAACTCTTGCATGCAAAACTGCCAAAGAAATTAAAAAAGAGGAGAAGAATAGACATTGATGGTATTGGAGTGGGGTCTGAGGAATTTGTCGATTACATATTTCTCGATGAAGTGCAACCTGCAAAGTATAAGATTTTGGAAGCAGCATATAACTGGAAGGAGCAAAAACTTTCTTCTGTTTGATGCTGATAGTAGATTATTTTCCTTTGTTCTTCTTTTCAATTCATATCTAATTGTAAGCTATAATTGTACTACATTTTTGTATCTATCTTGATGTTCCCTTAATATATAATCTAATTATTTGTTTTTCATTCTTTTAACCTCAGATTCTAGTTTCAATGTATAATGAATGCTGGATTGCTTTTCTTGAAATTCAAGGAACTTTTTCTTACCTTTTGTAGTTTATCTATTGTTGACTGAAATGTTAAATCTTCTTGGTTTTACAAAATTGATTTGCTCTTGCAGGCAGTTAAGCATACAATCTGGTGCACATCTATCTGATTTTTCAGCATCATTCCCTTCAGAATCACCTGTTTAGATGAGCTGGTCAATTTTGCACTCATCTCCCTTTTGTTGGCTACAGTTCTCTCTCTTTTTCATTTTTATTTCTATTTGTGTAAGTGTAATTATGATTTCTTTGTTTCCATCATCATCTGTGTTTTATTATCAATTATTCCAGTGGTTGGGTACATCGGCCGTGTGGATTATGTCCTCCAGTTTTCTTTCCTTATGTGTGTCAGCTTGCTATCATAAGTTACCCGGTCAAAGTAACATTACTCTTCCTGTGGTCTACAAGGTATTAAAGGTGAGAAAAATAACAGATGATATGAAACTGAGTGCAGAGTAGATATCCTGAAAAACTCTTACGAACACTGATACTTTTCTATGAAAGTAGTCTTAATAACAATGTTTTATCGCATTACCTGCTTCATTGTAAATAATAAGCGAGACAATTTATAATTTGACAAATTCTGGAACTGTGATGAAACTTTCTTAATGGCTGGGGAGCGGTGTCTCAATTATGTTTTGGTACCAGAGATATATTTTTGTTTTCTGCTGTGCAAATTTCCTCAACCCCTGCCGCAAGGGAGGAGATGGACAGTAAATCAAAGTGCATGTCTCAGACCACACAGACATATGTTGGTTTTAGTTTCCTTGGAGTATACCTCAGATGCCCATCCTTAGCCCAACTACTGGTCTTTTGTGATTTGTACTTGGAATGTAATAGCATATACTCTTCTGTGTTCTATCTGTATAGGTATTTTTGATTTAAAATCAGAGATACACTCAAGATTTATTCAGATTATATGCCTTCTATTTAAGTCTGCTTATTGCCAATGAAGTTTCAAGTAAAATCTGGTTATGAATAAAAGACCAGAAAAACTAAATTGATTTGAAACATCCAAGTTTGATACAGTTTAACTCGATTGGCATATCTGGTACTTATCTATTTTGTTAGCTGTTAGTATGGATCTGCCTGGTTCACCCTGATCCAGGGGTTGATTAAAGTTTTAGCTCTGCAGGACCACCTGGTGCTAAAATGCAAAATTGAATAAATGCGAAATTCATTTTAATGGATTATCATTTATCTGGAATTCTTATTCCAATGGCTAAGAGCATGGACCTTCTTTCTATCTAGCAAATCACCTTATTTAGAAGTCAACAGGGGTCAAGCAACATGATTTGCAAACATACTACTTGTCGTGGAGCCTTGTTAGTTATTTCGGGGATGGATTGTGTTGAGGGCATAAGTTATGCCTTCAACCAATAACCTGCTTTGGGAAATGGTTTAAACTGCTGATGTCAATGTTCACTAGGTAGTTCTCGACCTCCAATTATTTGATCTTAATTGTGCATATCCTGTTCATTTATGCAAAGATCACTTTGTGAACAGTTGGGATGCTCATAGAAGTGCCTTTGTCAACGTGAAGGCATTTTTTTTATCATATGTTTCAGCAAATACAGCATGCAGAGTCTTGTATGTCTTGATAATTTTTCTGCTCTGGTATTCTTCATCGTATTGAACTGTTGATCATATTAAGCTTGACATGAATTGGCATGCCTTTTCCCAATGGATAATGCATCATTCTTAGGGTCATTCTAACTGATACTTCTGATTATCACCTGCATTTGGTTTAGCAAGTAATTAGAGAGAATTCAATAAAGACAGCTGTTTCTGGCATTCAACAGAGTTTATTTTCCCTCTTTTTCTATTCTTCTCTTATGTGTCATCTAGTTTATCATATTCTCTAGTCCAAGTGAAACTTCTTTTCCTTCTTTGATTGTCTTCAATCAAACAACTTGAAATCAATGGATTTTTTGAGCAATTGTATTTGTTGCATCAACATCTAACTTTTCTTTAACAATATTTGGGTTTTTGTTTTTGTGAAGATAACCTATTCAAGGGACAAAAATTGCAGGCACAACATCTCGTTTCATCCTTAGTCTTATGATACTTATCATATTTACATTCTTTGCTTTCACGTTTATAGTACATGACCCTAACCTTTCCGGGAGACTTTACTAAAGAAGCCCTCTTAATCATGTTAGTCATGCACCATGTTAATTAAATATTTGTCTCAATTCTCTGATTTTGCTTACTTTCATTCTTTGTTTTCTCAATTGCTTCTTGCAGAATTCTTTTCTTTTTTACTTTTGCTAAATTTTTAAATCAACAGGTATTGAACATATATCGTCTAAGATGGTTTTATAGCTGCTGCTGTAACTTCTATGTAGAAAAATTGCTGCAGCCTGCCAGAAGACCTTCGACTGTGATCAACAGGCAAAGCAAGGCTACATGAGCTAATTTTCTGCTGCAATCAGGTGCATGTATTACCCAAAGATTTTTCATCCATTAGAATATTTTATGTAGAAAGGCTCCAATTTAAATAGAAGATTTGAATAGTTGCATGTAATTGGATAAAGTAAAAAATACATCTTCTTCATTTCTAGCACCATTAAATAGGTCATTTTATTAGGAAATGATCCGTGAAAGTCTAGAAAAAGGACCAAGAGAGAAAAAAAGAAGCGCAATCATGAAAGTCCCATCATTTGTAGTCTAGAACTGCACCAGAGTCATATTACATGTTAGGAGCACGTGACACCCATACTTGAGGATTGCATTCTTTATGAACCATATCATCCCAAGAAGAAAATAGTCGGCTTTTCTGGTTCTGTGATCTCTACAGTCCCTTCCAGCATCTTGGCCACCTTCCCCATTGATGGCCTAATCTCTGGTCGATCTTGGAGGCACCACATGGCTGTCTTTAACATCCGATTTACCATATCAAAGTGGGCACGGCTGTCATAAGACTGCTTGATGGAAGGGTCTAAAATGTCATCGACATTCATTTCTTTGAACACTTTGTCAAATGCCCAATTTGGAAGATACCACTGATCACTTTCTACATTTGAGGTCTGTTGCTCATAGTTCCTTGTACCTGTAACCAGTTCGAGTAGAACCATTCCGAAACTGTACACATCTGATTTCGAGGTAACTGGACCTCGGAGCCATTCAGGTGCCATATACCCACGGGTGCCCCTCAGCTGGGACATGCTTATCATTTCCTCCTTTTTCTTCAACTTTGCCAACCCAAAGTCTGACACTTTGGGGCAAAAATCTTCTCCCAGAAGAATGTTCTCTGGCTTGATGTCACAATGGAGGACCCATTCCAAACATTCTTCATGCAAGTAGGCAATTGCCCTGGCCACACCTAGAGCAATCCTGTAACGGATATTCCAATCAAGAATGGGTTTTTCCTCTGAGTAAAGGTTCACGCCCACTTGTTCCCTGTCCACCGCTACAGGATGACCAGAGTTGATTTGAACATTTTGGACCTGTCTCTTCTGAAAAAGGAACTTGTCAAGTGAACTATTAGGTACGTACTCATATACAAGCATCCTCCTACCCCTTTCCGTACAATATCCCCATAGCCTAACCAAGTTGAGATGATGCATTCGGGCAATAATTGTGATCTCGGCCCAGAAATCAGCATCTCCAGTGGTAGCATCTTTCAAGGACTTCACAGCAACAACCCTACCATCCCTCAAATTTCCTTTATAAACAATGCCAAATCCACCTTTTCCAATAACATCTGAGAAATCCTTGGTTGCATCCCTAAGCTCAGCGAATCTGAATCTTTTAGGACCACCTGCAGGCATAACTTCAAGACCAAAAGTTCTAGCCATGTCTCTGTACTTTATGTACTTCTTCAAAAATGCCCAGAAAAAGATAACCCCACTGATAAGCTCTGCTGCAAAGAGGGTTGAAATAATGGCAATGTTCCTAGTTGTGGCCTTGGACTCCTTAGGTGGCAGCGGTAGGCTAATATTAACTGGACATGATGTTTCCATTATGTTTGTCATACCGGTGAAATTTGCATTATCATTTTCAGATTCATCAACCCTCAAAAAGAACACACCTTTGACACCAGGCGACCAGTATCCAAAACGTAAATTGTCCTGCATTACACACTGATTATTTCCATCATATTTGTAGAAATATCCTAGACATGCTTTATTTGAGAAACACAAAGATTCACAAATAGAGATACTAGGAACTTGAAATGCTGTTTGATTCGATCCTCCTGAAAAATTCACATATTCCAGGCGTAGAAACTTGGTTTTTCTAGGCTCTGTTATATTAATTTTCCTTTCACAAGAATCAGAATTATCAGTGGGTTTTCGGAATCCTGGTGGGCATACACAAGTAGTAGAAGCGTCTTGAATGCTATCATAGATACAGATAGAATTCTGACCACATTTACCTAGTATTCTGCACCAATTATACACAGCTTGCCAAACAACTGTCCACTGTCCTAACCTGGGATCGAAGCTGTAAAGATTGAGATTTCCATCTTCATCCAGAGTCAATCTTCTGAGTCTTTGATCTCCAAAATCTGATGAAATATATGAGGCCCCATTATCTTTCAATATTTTCCCGTTCCCATCCAGCTTGAGAAAGGCATTTGGAGAGCTCCAATAATTATTATCTGGAAGTCCGGCATAAACAAGTTGGGTGGAGTTCATAAATTTGTATTTCCCATTCTTTGTGCTCAGGATTGTACCCGAAAGGTTCTGGTTGGGCAGAATGGTAGTTGTTGGATAAGAAAAACTTTGCCAAGTCCCAAAAACCAAGTTGCCGCTTTCTTGAAGAATCAATCTGGTGGTATTGCTGCTGCCAAAGGGTCTTGAAGGCCAAACATTCTTCCCAGAAGAGTTACTCAAGCTGAGCTCTCCAGTTGACTCAATAACCAAAGAACCAGTCCTGCTAACTGGAGAATTATCATTTGCAGACCAAACTATGGTGGTATTAGCAATTTTATTGTACCAAATTGAAAAGGTGTACAGGTTCTGTGAAGATGACAGTGGAACAAAACCTGCAGCAAAAGTTGAATTGGGAGAAATAAGGATTTGATCCTGGTTTGGACTCCATGCCGAGTTTGAAATGGAGAAAGAGGAGATATTTTGCTGTTTTTGTTGCTGCTGGGATATTAAAAAACCAAGGTTTGAGAGGCTCAAGAGGAACAAGAGGAATAAGCAAGACATTCTTTTTTCTTGTTCGTTGAGGTTCGGAGGTGGAATTAACTATTAAGGATGTGGTGGTCAGCAGAAGTTTATTGTGATTTCAATTTCTGTATTTAATGGCGGCTTTTGAATGGCCAGCTCTGGGTTGACTTTGGAAAGTTTTCTTGAGTCCCTTCAACTTGCGTCCTTCATGGGCAGAAATGAAGTGGCAATTACCTTTCAGATCGTCTGTGGTGGGCCTCATGATTTTTAAGAAGGGTGATCGTCATCACTGTTATGGGGTAGACTTTTTTGTTATTAATTCTATTAATAAAATATAGGATTATTGTATTTTACGTGACTGGAAGAGAATTAAAATGGACCTGTCAACTTGATTTGTAATGGAAAATTTTTTTTTTTTTTTTGATAAGTCCAGAAGTAGTAATAATACTTGGAATATATGATGGTGTTTAAGTAAATTAGAAATGAGCTTGTGATTGTAGTTTTCCTCTATCTTCATTTGAGTGGAAATTTATTACTGCTTCACTTGTCTGAAATCAATTGTTTTTATTTCATTCTAAAATGTTAAGAATTTTATGAAATGGGACATGCAATCACTATTTAATTTTAAAAGAATAAAACATATTATATAAAGATAATAACGTCGTAAAATACATTAACCCAAGTACAGTAGGAGGGCAATTAGAAATATGTGAAGACAGACCATGAGGGGTACTAAAACAAAGCAGAAGTCATCTCGGCCATAGGTCGCCTAATGCATGTTACCTAGGAACAAAAATATGAGATAGGGTTAACAGGTTCCATAGGGTATTTGCGGGTGGTTTTGAAATACTTATGCATGTCAATAAAATCGTAGTAAAATAAATTAAGTTAAATTCTCTTTTAAAAAAATCATTAAAAAAGCTTCTTGTACAAATTTCAATAATAAACTCCATTTCTCTAAAAACAAGTTTAACAAATTCAGGGATATCTCATCAATTCCTTAGTCAAGATTATTTTGGTATAACTAATAACTCGTTATCAGCCTTATTTATTGAGTATGTGTACGACTTTCAACCTCATCCACCATTCACACAAAACACAAAAAAATAGGGCATGATTTTGCTGGCTAGGTTAGCCAGAAGAATTTTCTAAACATATTCTGAGTTAGTGATTCCATTCCATTTGCCATGGAACAACATCAAGGTTTGCTTTCTTGTCCAAGATGGATAGTCCGAATGAAACAAGACCATCCTTCTAGCCAACCAAACGGCTTCTCATATTGTCGGCTAACCTAGCAAAATGCATTGACTTAAATTGTCGGAATGCGGAGAGTCTTCTTGATAAGGCTTTCTGCTCATCTTCAAAAATATATACAGATTTCCCTCTCAGAAAATAATTCCAAAATCATAATTCCTTTCCGGATTAAAATAAGTGCCAGAAATTCAAATGGGTTGTCAAGGAACGATTTGAGTCAAAGTGGAACTTACTTGAGTTAGGGTGGACTACACCTCTCTGTCAGGCTAAAATTTTAATTAAAATGGAGTTTTTTAGATTTCTCCTTTTGCTTTGGCCATGTCTGTCGTGGCTTATCAAAGAACCCAAGTTAGGTTAGAGCAAGAGCGTAACTAGAATTTCAAGGCATTGGTTTTAACACTGGCGTTTCCACTCCCTCCATTACAAGGTTTGCTTCCAATTAAGCTTTCCAGTATATGTTTACTAAGTAGTGTTTCGAAAGTATATGCAAAGGAAAGATGATTGAGTATATCATCAATGGCAGCCCCTTTATGTTCACGTATGCTGATTTCTACTTCCATATGTATTTTGCCATTCCATATGGTGTTCTATGTTCACATAGGATTGGTTGAAGGAATGAATTTAAATTCGTAATTATTTATTTGATGGTAGCACTTACTTGCGCACGTTTCTTTTTTGAATTTTTACTCGAAAATTTGTAAGTATTTTTAATTTCCATTGTTCTGAATGTCTTTTTTTTTTTTTTGTCATTTCTAATGAAATTAAGTAACTCAATGAAACTGGGGCTTATAATTCTCCGTTGTGTGTGTTTACAGTAGATGAATACAGATGTGGACTGTTATTGCAATACAATTTTGTCGATAAACTATGAATTATCTGTAAATTATTTTTGTAGTCAACTCAATTTGGAGATGTATGCCTTTTCTCTCTTCTGTACATTTTATTCTGTTTTTGGTCTGTCAACTATTGAAGACCGACGAGAGAATTAATTTATATGGATATGAAAGTCTTAAGGGATTTTGAGATCTTAATTCTGACCAATAAATCCTGCAAAAACTTGCAATATTGCTTCTGTATTAATTAGAAAGGCTATACATACTCTGTATAAGCTGTTGGAATAACTATATTGTGTTATTGCACTATATATATATATATATATATATATATATATATATACAGGATTGATCTAAAACGCAA
>JAOXNR010000013.1:7986209-8003197 GCA_028571225.1 Parsonsia alboflavescens
GGTTCTGTTTTCGTGCATATTACTGCTTTTTCAGGTAGCATGTGTCTATATATTTGTTGGTTAAAAGACATCAGTATTTTCAGAATATTCTCTCCACAAGCTGCTTGTGAGGTTATTGAAGCTGAGATGAACTCTCATGTATTTTATGAGGCGGAACCTGATATTTGGATGGTAATGGTAGGTTTTCTATCTTTCTATTGTACGAAATTGACCTGACTTTAACTTACTATTAAACATGTTTCAGAGAATCGTTTGTTTGGTTTTGTTAGAAATACCTTCAGATTGAGTTCAATGCAAGTTGAAAAACAAAAAATTGTATGAGATGGAAAATTTCCACTTCCGATCATGTTTTCATTAAAACTCATCTGGATAAAAGAAGACAAGTTAACTACAAGAAAAGGTGCAATGGTGTAACTTTTAATCTATTTAATGATTTCAGGCCCCTAGATTGTAATTTGATGACTCATGCATATTTCTAATATGTTGTGTTTAGTGTTGTACTTATGTATAATTTACAATTTGATTATTAATGACTTGCAAGTTACTCAGCAATAATATTTTGAACTTGGGGTTGGTGACAGTACAATGTTTGTCTGATGGTTTACGAGATCTTCTATTCTTTCACTCGAAAAACTTCATTGATAATCTCTTGAACTAACTACAAAACCCTGAATAAACATGAATGTGCAGCTGGTTTGATTCTCGTTTTTTGTTTCTTATGGGCATTTCTATTAGTATGAAGATTTTCGTTTTTGGATCTAAATTATTTTCAGTGAGCTTAAAATGGCATTATATGGACAAATGATTTAATAATGTAGAATTACTTCTGTTTATGTGCATATCTTCTTTTAGATCTTTTATGTAATTAATGTTATTTCTGGTTTTTCATGTTATAGGTTGTTGAGAAAAATAAGGACTCAGAAGCCATATGGAGAATTGATTCATTACGAAGTTTACTCAAGGAATTACACTCCCTTTTTCTGATGTTTGATGGAAGTATACGGGCATTGCTAGATAAGGAACCTGGTGGAGGACTTGTCAGAACCCATCTGTATTACTTCATCATGGATTATTTGAATGGTGAGGGTTCACTATATTCCATCTAAGATTTCATAGAATTACATTATTGAGTCATTTATGCATTTTAAAATGCTTTTAAGTTACAAATTGTCAGCATTCCAAAAGCGGTCTCCATTGGATTGTTGCTGCTGGGGTAATGCAGTTGCTCTGTCAAATGACTTGGATTTGATTTGTGCAATAGGAGCTATCTGAAGTTGCTGTCTGCCAGACCTTACTCATACATTTTCTCTTTGAGGCAGATTTTCTCACTGGGAAGAAACTTCAGTTGCCGAACTTCCGTGATTCTCTAAAAGAGCGTGGTACAGTACAAATGCTTACTATAGGAAGGGATGCGGCGCTTGATGTTCAGGTTTGTCTTTAGATATCTTATTTTAATCTTTATCGTAAAGGTATTTGAGTTATCCAAATTCAACATCTCTCAAATTTGTAAAGGGAATAAAAACTTTAGTAGTCTAAATGTACTGACTTTGCACTTTGACAAAAATCATGTTATTCTTACAGTGAGAAAATCATTGTAATGTGATCTTAAATATTACCCACCTGCTGACCCTCGATATTATTAATCTTTTGATCTCGCTTCTTTTCTGAATTATCAATTGAATGAAGATGAAGTGCAGAAAAAATTTTCTGCACTAGTTTTCTACTTTCCAAAATTTGGAAGAAGACTTTACTTGATGCATCTTGAACATAAGCTGTTCTAGCATTTTTTAGTTGACAACGAAATGCAATTGAGTTATTTCTTTGCCCATTTTGTGTCTCTAGACAACTTGAATGTTAAGAAACATTTTAGTTTCTTGGAATTGTTTTACTTAGTGGCATGTTGTCTTTCCAAGGACAAATCCAAACCTCATTGATGTGAGCACAAAGCTTAGGAATTCCTTAATTGCATTATAGGTAGAATATGTTGAAACTATCTAAAAATATTCTGTGGTTTTCCTGTCTTTCATTTCCTTCCAAATTCAAATTTAATTCTGTGTTTATGTTAGTGTTGACCAGATTATTACTTGCTGGAAAGCAGCAAGAGCTAGCAGGTTTAATTCTAGTGTAAAGAAATCACATTAGATCGAACTAGGAGATTGCTTACTGGTAAAAGAAGGTTAACATCTGTCTTTATGAGTTCAATATCAAACTTTACTGTATATCAGTTACTTCAAGTTGCAAAGCAACTATCAGGATGGCCCGTGAATGATGCTAAAAGGAGGATTAAGTCTACATTTTACAGAAGGATTGTAGCTCTGTACCTTGGCCTTGAATCTTCCTTCAGGCCGTTTGCTTATCCTTTCTTTTGCCTACCTTGGATTTACGCTCCCAATTTTCAGTCTGTCTTTCGCTTCTGGACCTTAAGTGGTATCCCTTTTCTTAAAAGCATTCATTTCCTTCCCAACGAATGTTCTCCTTCCATTATTGTCCATGCTAGATGGAATTTTTTTACTCTGTACTTTTGAATAAAAGAAAGAATGTAATTAATAAAGGTAAAAGCACAAGCAAGTGGAGAGGATCCTGGTGAAAGTAAATGAATGAAAAAAAAAAACAGTGCAGTCAGTGTCTCTTTGTATATCTGTCAATGCCATATGTTAAAAAATAAAATTCTTTTAAAAAAGAACAGATGAAAGAAAAATAACTATCTTTTACCAATTCACAATGCATCTATTCGATCTTTGGAGATTCTGTTATTCATTACTTCAGATATCACCACAAAACTTACTGTCGAACCCATTGGATAAAGTTCTCTGTTGTTTGTTCTTGACAAAACCAAAAAACTATTTTCATAAACTCTAGAACTGCAAGACTTATTAAACAAAGTTAACAAATTCTCCCAAACCTTTCTTGTTGTTTGAGAATTAAGGAAGAGATGATTATTAGTTTTATTATTGTATTGCATATGGAGAATCCTCTTTCCTAAAATTCTTTTAGATCTGAGTCTGTTCTTCTTTTTAATCCAATTATCGCTTATAGTTGTTTAATGGGCTTCCACCTTTTCTATTCATAATACTTATGTCCCTAATTACCAGTTTCTGTTTAAATTGTTTGTATTTTCATTTCATTTTTTTATCTTCATCTAGCCAAATTTGGACACTTCTTTGAGTATTGAGTGTCGTTACATCAATGAAAAGTGCATATGGTTGAGATGTACAAATTTTAGATCCAATATGCCACATTTCTTGAAACATTTGTTGCTAATTCTTTTATGAAGCATTTGAACTCAATGACATAATTACTAGGAACAAAGGTCAGCCAACTGTGATATTCAAAGTAGTTATTGTTATTAATATTTTTACCATATATTGATAAATCCCTTCAGATTCTTCATTTACTATGAAACGTACAACGTGGACATGACCCTTGTCCCATTTTCTTGAGACAGTTGAGCAAAATTTTGAAGATCTAGCTTATATTTCTTACTGTTTTATTCTCCTCTCTAATCGTTTTCACATTGACAGATCAATCATGGCCAAAAAGAATGGAATTACTTTAAACAATATGTGCCTTTGACTAGAAAGTACATCACCTTACATACAAGTAAATATCCTAGGAAGTAGATGGGCTCTTTGCTCTAGCTAGTGCCATAAATAATTAGCTCATACAAATCTTCATTAGACACTTGCCTCCCAAAATATGAGTCAATGAACTCCCATTCTGGTTAAGTAGGGGCCAAATTGAGGCATTTTTCCTAAAATTTCAGCATGTCACCTATCTGGAGTTTATTCTGGCCTTTCTACTTTTTTTTAAAAAAAATATATATTTTTTTTACACCCACGCTAATCTAATCCTCCCAATAGCTCCACCCACGAGGATCAATAGTGCTTCCCCATTTACTCTCTTGGTCTCAGTCCCAAATGTTGCAGCTCACCTATGTGGAGTTTATTCTGGACTTTCTACTTGATTGCACTTGAGACCCTTCCCGATTGGACACGACTATAGAAGTTCTTAGTGCCTTCTACTGATGCCATTTTTGAGCAGGGCTCTTAAATGGATGTTACATATATTTCTCATAGTTTGTTAAGAGGCTATGCCATTTTGGACCAGTGCTCTTAAATGGATGTTACATATATTTCATGCAAAAGGGCTATCCTATATAGATAAAGTAGTGGCTAGCTCACTAAGAGATAGAGACACAGACTAGCCTTTTTGTTAAGAGGCTAATGTCAAGTGGAGCTGCCATAGAGACTCGATCTAGACTGTTGTTTGCTGGCTATTAGCAACGATTTGTCAAAGCATTCCATCCGGAGGACCTATACGAACCTACACATTAGAACTATTCCAAAAAGGAGTATTTGATGTTTTGCATCATGGCTGATGTATGTTATACCTTTATATTACCTTCTGGCTTAATACATTGCACTGTGATCACAATTGTTTCCGAAATGTTGAATTAGAAGATCGGAACTACTGATCCTTATCATCTATTGTTCTCTTATGACCTATCCCTACCTGTTGTCTCTCTCTCTAGCAACCCTATGGCTTCTGTAGTATAGTACAAGATATTTCTTGGCAACTTTCCTGGGTTTTATCTTCTTGTGCTCTCTTGAAACCTATCCCTTTCTATATTCTCTCTCTCTCACTCTATGTGTGTGTTTACCTCTTTCATAGGGATGGCAAAATGACCTAACCCGAGGATACCCGACCTGACTTGACCCGTTTGGGATGGGTTTTACCTGGTCCGTTTAAGGATGGGACAGGTATGGGTTTTATAGCGGAGACCCGTGCACAGGTCAAGTCGGGTCTGGGGCTGGTTAATGACTTGGTCTTATCCGACCCGACCTATATATTTTTAATATATATATATATATATTATAATAACTGATAACCCTAATCTTGCTTTCTCTTTCTTGCACCTCTCTGCACCGCAGCCGCTTCCTCTCTCTTTCTCTGTGCAACGTCTTCTTCATCCTCTCTGCTCAGTGCCTGGTTCTTCCTCTCTGTGCAGCATCTTATTCTTCCTCTCTGCTCCACTTTTCCTTCTTCCTCTCTGCTCCGCGTCTTCTTCCTCCCCGCTCTGCATCTTCTTCCTCTCCGCTCTGCATCTTCTTCTTCCTCTCTGCTCCGCGTCTTCTTCTTCCTGCCGCCTCTCTCAAGCCTCCATTGCTACTGGCAAGCCTCTACCTTCCGCCCTACTACAGGTCGCCGCCGATTTCCATCCCCATCTTTTGCCTCTCCTTCCCCTGAGCCAAATGGAAAAGGAATTTCTACATTTCCACAGCTCCTCGGACACCCTGACATAGGTTGATCTGCCCCTCATACTGCTATCACCACAGCTGATAACGTTATTGCAACAAATATCTCAAAGAAATTCAAGACCTGGGAATTCATTCCTTGATTTGCTGATGATAAAATGCCTGGTATAGGTATCGTTTCAATTTTTAATCTTTGATTGTTATATAGATTTTGCCAAGTGTTCATGTAGTTTACCTTGAGGAAGACCAGATTCTGGCCATTTGTTTAGATTGTACAAATTTAATTTTGTTAGGTTAATTTTGTTAAAATTCCATTGAGGAAGATTTTGAATGTAATAAGTTAGTATGCTGGAATGTGTTGTTTTGGTTGCACTATTACAATATTTTGTTAAAATTCCATTGAGGAAGATTTGAATGTAATTTGTTAGAATACTGGAAGGTTAATTTAATAGGTATAGGTTTGGTTTGGAATCTGTTTAATCTTCTGAATTTCGATCTGTGTTGTTCTGAATAACCCATCTGTGACAACTAGGACGGGTTAAAATGGGGCAGGTCGGGCCTAATAGGAACAGAACAGGGCAGGTCACGGGCTTGTATTGAAAAACTCGTGACAAGTCGCAGGGCAGGGCGGGCCTGGCTCCAGGAAAGGCAGGGCAGGTCTGGGTTTTCAAAACCCTGCCTTGACCTGCCCCATTGCCATCCCTACTCTGTCATCCATCTTGTTCCAATAACATTATGTGGTGTGATGGACTGCAGGCATGACTAACTCGAAGATTTTAATTCTTTTTTTTCTGAATTATGAACCTGATAGGCCTCTTTCTGAATTATTAACCTATTCTCTTAAAAAAGGTCTGAAAGTCTATGGCCCCTATTCTTCCTAACGAATTTAGAACATACTTCTATTTATTTATTTTGGGGGTGGGGGGAGGGGCTGTTGGGTTCTCTTAAAATCAGTTTTCACATGGTAAATTCAGCTTTTATGTGTGATTCTTTAATCTTTACCTGCTTAAAGTTTCTTAGATTTGGGAAGCCTTAAACATGTTTGCTTTTACCAGCATTCATATATATGTAGTATAGAAAGTGTGAAGGATAATTTCAAGCTTTCTAACTGTCTTCTGCTTGTTGCAGTCCATTGTTAAAGCATTGGAATTATGTGGTGGGAGTTCTCAGTGTAGCTCATTAGTCATGTACCAGGACTTGCTCGTGTCTTCTACACTTTCTCCTGTATGGTTTGATTTCTTATCATTCCCTCCCCTCCCTCCCTCCTTTCAACCTCTCTTGGTTACAAGTGGAAAGAGAAGCTTGAGAATCCACTTACTCTCTTATTTTTGGAAAAGTCACTCTTTTCATGAAAGATAACTCTGCTAATACTATTGGAACTTTTAGATCATAAGTTGGTTTAGTTGCATCTCATCTTTTCATTGCCCTTTTTGATCACAAGTTTATTTACTTTTTCAGGATGACACTGTAAATATATTTAACTATGCTGTGCTAAGGTTATCCCCTCGTGCTTTATCATCTGGAGCAAGTTCTTGGTCCTATTTGCGCAAAGGAAATACTGGATCTAGTGCTGCTGGAGCTGTTTTACCAAACACTGGTTCAGTTTTGGAGCTTTATTATGGTTCACATGAAACTTCTCGAGAGGGAGGGCAAGCTTATAATATATTGAGGCCCTTAAAGCATGGAAAATGGTCTAGAGGAAAGGATGGTTTCCTTGTTACCGATTCTTGGGGTATTGAAGCTGGAAGTTCAGTTCATACATGCCCCACAATCTGGCTTCATGATACAGAGGAGAGGATGTTTTTCTGTGCTTATCAGCATCGGGGTCTCACCATGATATTTCTCATTCCTACTGCATCTGTACTCAATCCAGATCAAGAGATTCCTTTTCTGAAGCAGCAAATTGTTGAGAATGTGAGTTTCGTATTTCTGAATTCTGGTGATTCTCTTCATAGCTTTGACATTTTTATTTTCAACTTCTCTTCCTTTGAATTTGTTATATTTAGATGAAATCTATCATGATGCATCCATTTGTTTAGTGGACTGCAGAACTTCTGAGTTTGTACGGACTTCTTCAGGTCATATTCTAGATTCCTTACAGCTTTGCATCTTCATTTGTGCCCTTTTTGGAACGTAGAATCGAACTAAACTTGGCAGTTCAGTTTCTGAGTTTGACTGTGGTACAAACATGATCACTTTAGCAATTCTATCCCCCCTTTAAGATGGTGATTACGGGATTAAAATGATGATTCTAATTTATAGACTTCTGAGTGTTTTTAGATCGTGAACTTGGCAATGGGATAAGATTTGTCCAAATAGCTATCGGACCATTTCTTGGCTGGTTATGAGATTTGTGTTGAGGTTTTAGGCCAATGTAGGACTTTTTAGGATCTTTACATCATCAGCATCCCTTGGTCCTGTTCCCTCTTTAGTAAATGTAAGGGTGATTGATAAGGCAAGAATCCCAGATTCTAGGGAATATCTGCCAAAAACATGAATGCTGTTTTCTATGATTTCTCTTATGATTCTCTTATCAGTCACTCTTTTGATCAGACAGGAATTGGTTTATTTAATGCAATTTTCAATCCAATGTCCCTGGAACTATGAAAAACATGATCTCGTTGAGCCAAAATGGGATCTGCAATTTTGTCATCATTACTATAGGTTTTAGAACTTCAGCACTGATGACATTTTTTCATTTCACCGCTAATCATTAGTAGGAATCAATAAGTTTGGACTCTTTTCCCAAATGAAGAATTAAACTATTTCTTTTCTGACTCCTCTTCGGCCTTCTCTCTCTCCAATTTGTTTTTTTCGGTTGTTAAGATTGTTATTTGCTCCAAACTGGGCCCCCTTTTGACATTCTGTTTCTCTTAGTTTGGATCCTACAACCAAGTTTGCTAGGCCTGCTTTGTTAGGCGATATTTGTATCTTCTGTACTTCCTAGCAGGACCTTGTCAACCCCTCATGCTTTTTGCTTGTTGCTAACTTATTCATCATCGTGGTTTCATTTCTCCAGCGGTTACAGCCTTCCATTGTTGTCTTAATGTAAATTCTCCTTTGAAACATGGATTTGAAATTTTTAAGATGAAATACTAGGTTTAAACTCTAAAAGTGTTTCAGCATTTTTTTTGTCCTTGAGAAGATGAATTTGAAACTGAGAATAGCTGGCCATTTTGTGAAAGTGTCATGATATTCTGAAGATTTCAGGTATCACTCAAGGTTATCAAAGTTGAGGAGAAACTATCAAGAGGATGGGGTGGTGAGAATGCATATCATGTAAGTGGGTACCGTTATTTGCTAATAGATGGTGATAGATGCATTTCTCGAGCTTCTCCACCCGGAAAAGTGACAACCCTGTCAAAGGTATTCTCCTCGATCCACATATGATTATTTCTTTCTTTTCCTCACTTCTTTTTTGGGTTATTGAAATGGATAATGAAGCTGAAATTTGTAGTATTCCATTCATTTTACCTTTTTTTCTTTTTTCTCTTCCCTCTTTTTTGGTGGCTCAATATGCTCTAATTGGTTGTGCCTTTTCAGTTTGATTATTGAGGTAATAGTAATAGCTAGATAAAACATACTGTAGCAAAAAGTATTCTTTCATTTTGGAATCTTTTTCATCTAAGATGTGTCTGCTTAAGATTGAATGTTGTTCATGCACTCTTGTTGTCAATGTATTCTGTGTACTTTGATCTTAATCTACCAAAATGCCATGCGGTTCTGATAAGATTTAAAAGTATTGGCTGTGAAGAATATTTGTAAACCGTGAATAATTTCTCTTTTGAAATGATTGTGACAACTTTATTTGAACTAATTGAACCAAATAGGTTGTGGATGCTTCGTAAGTTTGGCCCTGCCCCTGTCTATCTTGTCTATTTAAGGAAATGAAAGGTAGACTGCTTTTGTCATCCTGAGAAGGATGCAAAGAAAGTACGAACTGCTGGTAAAGAGCGAAGGGCACACTCCAAGGAAAGTGTCTTTTTTCAGGAATTCTGGTTTAACCCTTTAGATGTGTAATATTTGCCACTTTGGGTAGTGATCCTTGAAAGAGTGGACAATAACCATCTGGTCATGAATAAGAGTAAGAGTCTCAGTGATCCTCAGGTACTAGAAAACTGTCCTTTGTATTTTTGTGAGGTAGTAGAGTGATGGCAAGTGCATAAAGTTATGGGGGAGAAGAAAGGATGAGCAAAAAGGCAAGAGCCTGCCACCTCAGGTATATTTTAACAATCCCCTAGTATTCTCCATTAGTTTAAAAAATTCAAAGGAGGCTTTCTGCTACTCTTGTGTTTGATGTCTTACAGTAGTTCTAACTGCTTTCTTTTGTTTGGGATTTGAATTGTTTTTAATTGGTAGACTGGTTGCAGGAATCTTTAGTTGCCCTAAGTAGGCTACGTGGAGAAGTTGACTTGGAAAAGAACAGAGCCAAATGGGATGGTGTAGATCATGAGAAAGATCTGGAAGTATGCATCAGAGCAAAAAACAATGCTTGGCTAATTGCTAGGGCTACAAGAGGAAAGGAGCTTTACATGGTCCTTGAGAAAGCTAATGAAACTCTACTTTATGCCTCTGATGCTGTTGAGAAGTTCAGTGACAGGTAAAATGCCTTCTTGTTACCACACTCTAAATATCTGGCCATTCAGTGAAATTTGTTCTTTTTTTATTCACTATGTGCATTTTAGTAAGTTTTGATTATTTAGGAAATAACTATTACCTCCGCCTATTTCAACAATAACTTTTTTCATTTTTTGTGGGTAAATATGGAAAGCTGTTAATAGCTTAGAAGTTATATGCAATTAATTACTTTTGAAGTTAGGTATGTCAAATGGATTGAAATTCCGATTGTTAATGTATGTCTCAATGAAGATCATCTTTAGCTAATAACCTGGCTATTGAGGGACAAGGGGCTGCTCAGTTTAGAAGTCAATAACCATATGATAGATTGGTTTAAACATAAGCAACAAAAATTTGGATTCCCTAGAAGACTACCTTCATGAATGCTTCATACAAAAATGATTTTGAATAGCCTATAATAATATGTGATTATATGAGTTTCGATATATTGAAGAAACACACTTCTTGCTTGTTTAGCAGAATACCATTTACCTGGTAGTTTAATATTTAAATCTTTCTGAATCTGAAAGCTTAGGTCCAACTATTGTTCAAAGTATAATATTATCAATTGTGGGTAAGAGCAACTGACAATGGGTCACTTTCAGTCTGAATTGTAATGAATTGATTTCAGCAATTATAGCATATAAACTCACTATTAGCATTTAGAAAAACTTTGATCAAAATATGCAGTATTTATACAAGAGATGTTGTTGTTCCTCAATTTAGTCTTTTGTCCTGCTGACCATACCTTGTCTGATACACCCATTCTTGCTGTAGCAGGTACTGCAATGGAGCTTTTTCTTTTGATTAGGAGAATTATTTTAGCTATACGGGGAGGTGAATAATGTTTTCAGATTTTATTGCTTTATTTGAAATTTTTGGTCACTGTTGTATTTAGGTGCACCTTTTTGAGATACAAGGTGTAATATTACACTTAATGAGTTGGATGTAAATATTTTCAAACACAGTTGGCTTCTTCTGAACTAAACCAAGCTTTTAAGATTATTTTCCCATGTGCTGCCTATTTCCTCTACTAATTCAAAGTGTCATATTTCCACTATTTTACTTCACTTTTTTTTTTCACTAACACAACGAGCACTTGGTTCAATGGGCTTCTATGTGTTTCGAAACTATCAGAAATGCTATGAAAAGCAACTATTGGAGTGCAATTGGAGCTCAACTGTCAAAACGATGTCGTTTTAGTAGTGAAATAAGTAGGTTTGACGGATATATGCACTCAAAACGATGTCGTTTTGGTAGTTGCACTCCAGTTGCTTTTCATAGCAATTATATATATATATATATATTCAAAATTATATTTGACATATTGATAACGTTTAAAGATTTTTGTGTATATGAACTTTTATCATAATTATTTTATTTAATTAAACTAAAATTTTCAATTATAATAGTATGAAAGATTGATATCTGTAGTCCTCCATCTTTTATTTTGTTTTTGTGTTATAATAATTTTCAGTTATTTTACTTTTTATACTTCATAATGTATTTTATTTTATTTCTAACCTTAACCCCTCTACTAATTTTTATAGTATTGTAACTAAAACTTTTAGTTTAATTAAATAAAATAATTATGATATAAAGTTCATGTGTACAAAAATCTATAAAAATTATAGACATATCAATATAACTATGTGTACATATATAATATGAATATACATAAAAGTTGTTTTTGAAATACGAATATTGAAAATTGATATGTGAATGATTTATTATAAGATTATGTTTAATATTTGAAAGGAATTTTTACTAAAAATAATATATACTATTAGATGTGAAAATAAAATTAGAGCTATTGATGATTAAATTGATTAAAGCCTTTTTACCTTACATGTGAGTGTCAAGATTCAAATTATGTTATAGCAAAAGTTTTTATTTTTAAGAATTTACATTAAGGAAAAGATAAAAAAAGAAAAAGTGGAGGATAAAAATGATAATTTATTTTATAAAATTCCTAAAATACCCTTATTTGACTGGTAAAAAAACTCTCAAAAATATGTTTTTTTTTCTCATTTGGATCAATTGTGTAAAAAATAAATAAAAGGTGGAGGACCGAAAAAACTAAAATAAATTGTTATAGACCAAAGTCATCAAAACAAATTGATGGACAAAAAAACTAAAAAAAAAAAAAAAGTTTCAGACCAAACTTGTAAAAATGAAAAAGATGGAAGATTAAAAATACCAATCTTTCATATCATTTGCACAATTGCGATTTCCAATTGCTAGAGTATTGATGAAGTACCAATGTGGACTAAGATGCCTAACAAGATTAGTCATAGAACAAACAAACTACACCTATACCACAGCCGTTTCCTAAACCTCCACCTCCTACTTCCCAACCGTCCTCTTCTAAACAGCCAAAGACCCCTCCCTCTCAGCCAACAACAAAACCAGCAACCACTGCCTCATATGCTCGATGATCCCACTATCGGTGCTTCATCAAAGCCAACCTTCTTTACCATTGAAACCTCTAATCCCATTGACTCATTCCTCAAATGAGTCAATACTATGCAACCTGTTCCAACCCCAAGAAAAATTTATAGTGGAACGAAAACTGTTCATACGAAATACTACGTTTATATTATAATATAAGACGTTAGCTATCATTTTATGTGAATTAAGAAACCTTAAATATAGCTATATTATATAAAAAATATCCTCTTTATCTTCCCTTAATTAATAACTACATTTTTCTTTTTTTACAACAAATAAATGAGAATATCAATGGGTCCCTTTGGGAATACCCCTGTAGATGGAGTAGTTAGCATGCAGATCATAGGTTTCGAGTTCGAATCCTACCAACATCCTCCTGGATTAGCGGAATGTCGAGGTGCACGAAAGCTTGCCCGGACACCGCTAAAATAACTAAATAAATAAGTAAATAAATAAAATGGAGAATCAGAGGAGAAAACATCATAATGATATATCGTTAATTGATAATTATAGAACGATTTATATTATGAGATAAATAAAACATCTTAAAACAATTTATATTTTGGGATGAAGTGAGTACTATTTTACTCGATCATCTTCATTATGTCACATTACAACATTTAGAGCATCTCCAATGAATGCTTGAAGGATGTGCAAAATGGAAAAGGAAAATTAAGGGACACTCGTTAGATAGTGAGGTGTCTCAAGGGATGCTTGATTTGGGAGACCAAGCACCGATGGATTGTTCTTGAATTGTGGGAAATGTGATAGTGGTGGACCTCATTCATATAATGCAAGTCTCATTTTTATTATTATTTTTTAAAATTTAAACAACTTATTAATTTAAATCCTTCTAGCAGAGAAAGATTGAAAGATAATAATAAATAATAGAAAGATATTTAAAAATGAATATGTTATAGAAAATTTTATTGATACCTTTTTGGAAGGGTGCATTATTAAAGATGATTGATCTTATAGTTTAATATATATTATAATACAATAAACTGTAATAATAATTCATGCAAATTAAAGTTTAAGGTTAAACTAAAGTTCCATATGCAAATTAAACAATAAAAAATGGTTCTATCATAATTTTTTCCATATTTGCATCTCAAAGCTCAAATTAAAGGAAGCAAGTTTGGACTAATTGGCACAGGCCCACTACTGAAGCTCCTCCAGCCCAATTTATCTAGGGCTCCATAATTTAAAAACCTTCAACCACTTCTCTTCCTATAAATATCCTGCCCTAGAGTCCCGCTCTCCTCACTGGTTGCCTCTTCTCCATCCTTAATCTATCTGAGGTATAGCTGAATCTTTTAAGTATATGTAGAATTCTCAGTTTTTTCTTTATATGTTTATATCCACTTGAACTTGTTCATAGCATTTTCTTAGCTTTTCTCATCACGGGGTTTAGTTAATTTTGTCTCTGAGGATGAGATTCAATAAAAACAAGACCTTTTATCTTCTGAAATAGTTCATGCTGAACCATATTGAATACTGAAGAGACATTTGGTCTTTTTTGGTTCATATAAAAGGGTACTTCGGACTTGGGGTAGGGTTTTTTGTTTTTTGTTTTTTTTGTTTTTTTCCTGTTTTAGATTTACTGATTTACTTTGATTCTTGAATTGGGTAAGGTTTTTTATGTACTGCCTCTGAGGATGAGTAAAAAGAATACTTTCGTTCTTCTGAGAATGTTCCATGCGGAAGAATTATGGAGACCTGAACTGAAGAGGCTTAAGTGAAGGTTTCATTTTTTTTTTTCTTTTTTCTTGTTGTTATAATCTCAAGTCCATTACAGTGACAAATTATATGTTTTTGCTGGGGTTCGGATTTTGATTGGATTGCAACATGATTTCAGTTTTGTTTTCTTTGTTTGAATCTTAGGATTATTTGCGTTTCTGATGATGAATATAACAAAAACTTTCGTTCTTCTGAGATTATCCATGCGGAAAGTTTTGGAGACCTGAACTGAAGGGACGCAAATGTAAATCTGTTTGTCTTGTGATATCATATATCTTTAATTTTTAAAATTCTAATAATTTCAGAAATTTCAGAACACAAATATTTGGATTTGTAGTGACACTAGTTGTGGTTCCATAAATCTATGAACGAATTTTCTTCTCCTCTATGATGAACAAAACAGATGACGAGTCTGATTGAAATCCATTCTTTTAAACCGTGCGGACAATTGAGGCATTTGTCTGAGAGGAGCTTCTTTTACCCCTTATTCTACACAATATGGGATTTTCTAAATCAATTGTTTCCCTATTATTTTTAACGCTATTCATTTCATATTATTACCCCTTATTTGTGAAGTATTTGAGCTATGTGATAGCTGAGTCTTATTGTTCCCTTTCATCTCAAGTCCAGTGTGTGAAAAACTTGACTATATTTGATCCAAAGATTCCTGAAGGGAGTTTTGGGGTGTCATGGTTAATTCTATAGAGCTTTCCTTGAGATATAGAGAATGGGTTTCAATTAAAATAGATTTGAAGTTCTTTCATTAACATTTTACATAGCTGAATTTTTTATTTTGACGAAAATTGTTGGAGACCTGACCTGATGTGTAGAGTTATTAAGGAATGTCTTTATAGCAGTATTTATATGTCCTCTTCAGAAAAAAATGATTTTGACATCAATTGTTTAGTACTGGTTACCTTATACTTGAAAATGAACTTATCCATGAATTATTTGCATGTTTTGTTTGTGCTAATTTGTTTGCCTTTGATTTAAGTTTGATATATTTAAAATGAAAGTATTCCTATTCCCTTTCTCTTCTAGTTTCACTTATACTTGACATTAGATGAATGACCTTGTGCATGTATTTCATTTCACCCTCCACATGAACAAAGCATTATGCTTGTTTTCTGAATATTGACCACTGTATAATGATTTGACTTAGTTCTCCAATTGGATTTTTCAGGGTCCATTGTGTATTTGAAGAGCCAATTTGTCCTTGTTAAAAATGAGGTATGTTAAGTCCTCTAATTAGTAATTAATTATGAGATTATCATTTCCATGGTTCTGTTTGTTCAGTTTATTGCGTCATTGACTAATTTTCTCTTCCTTCTGTATCTCTTGCAGCAAGCCAATGGAGGAAGATGTAAGTCATTTTTTTTTCACTTGAGTCTTTTTCTTGAAACTTTATTTTTTTACAGGCTGTTATATTTTGTTAGCTTTTTTGTCTCATATCTAGTTTCAATAGAGTTGTTTACTTAAATATTTTTCCAAGGTCTTTTTCTTGAAACTTTATTTTTTTACAGGCTGTTATATTTTGTTAGCTTTTTTGTCTCATATCTAGTTTCAATAGAGTTGTTTACTTAAATATTTTTCCAAGGTCTTTTTCTTGAAACTTTATTTTTTTACAGGCTGTTATATTTTGTTAGGTTTTTTATCTCATATCTAGTTTCAATAGAGTTGTTTACTTAAATATTTTTCCAAGGACTTTCTCGAGGGGCCTTCTAATTGTTGAAGGCTGTTAGTTTATATTTATGTATTTAATATAATTTTTTTATATGGGTCATTTTTTGTATTCTTAAAACTTGATTTACTTTGTCTCTGCAGGGTGCCAAGAATGAGGAAGAGGAATTCAACACTGGCCCTCTTTCTATTCTAATGTTGAGTGTTAAAAACAACACACAGGTAAGTATTCTACTTGGTGTAATCTAATTACTGAAGCTTTGGGATTCTACTTCACATTCTACAATTTAATATATATTCATTTTTAGATCAACAATGCCTAATTACATTTTATGTTGTCAGGTTCTCATAAATTGTCGGAATAATAGGAAGCTTCTTGGTCGTGTAAGAGCTTTTGACAGGCACTGCAATATGGTTCTTGAGAATGTTAGAGAGATGTGGACTGAGGTTGGTTTATTACTTACCAAGGGGTTCTGCACATCTCTTCTTCACTTCAGTATCTAAGTAACCAGTTCACTTGTGCAGGTTCCAAAGACAGGGAAAGGCAAGAAAAAAGCACTTCCAGTTAACAAGGATAGGTTCATTAGTAAGATGTTTCTCAGAGGTGATTCTGTCATTATTGTTCTTCGCAATCCCAAGTGAGCCAGAGAGTTTGGGACAAGCCAAGGTTGTTCTTGAATTTCCATAGTATTATGGTGTGTGATTGAATTAGAGCTGAAACTGATTCTGTAAAAATGATCTAATGTGCCTAAACCCGTATGCTAACTTTGTTTGTACATGCAATGCCCACTTGATTTTGATTCTGAATATGGGATTTTTGTAATACAGATCATTCATTTGAGCCGAGTTAATTCTTAGTTGCGTTTCTTTAACTGCAGCATGAATGGGTAAAAAGGTTTGAAGTTTTAGTTAACAGTCCTCGGTATGGATTTGAAGACTTGTATATGTCTGTGAATTTATTGTTAGGATTAAGTATTCATTTTTTTTAAAAAATAATATTTAAAATTTAAGATGTCATTGATGATTCTGATTTATATATATATATATATATATATGTATGATTTATAAATATATATGTGTACGGTTTATATATATATATGGTTTTGTTAAGCATGTTTTGATGCTCCTATTGTTACTGTAATGGAATTCTTATTACAGTGTTTATGCAGTCAACTAAGCGGAGAAGAATTTTATTATGGTAATGGTTGGAACGTGCATTAAGTTGTGTCTTAGTAAATTCGTATA
>JAOXNR010000013.1:8003297-8031345 GCA_028571225.1 Parsonsia alboflavescens
GGATATGGTTAGCAAAAGTTATCTACTCTGATTAACTTTTGTAAAAGAAAAAATACATATTCTTTGGCGAAAAAGTGGACATCACTAGAGCCTAGAAAGTTGGAGAATCTTTTCTTATATCACACATAAATTCTGCGTCATTTGACAATTATGCCAAGTCTGGAAGTCCTAAATTATTGTGTTAATTGGTTGACTTGATAATGCCAATACTTCTTCAAGTGTAATCTCCAATTGCTGTATCACTAATTAAATGAACTTTACCAATAACATCATCCATTGTAGATCACATTTGGAAGAAAATTTTTACAAGCTGAAGGCATCTTCAAAATGATAATATTTTGGACAAATTCGTCAAATATAGATTAGATACATTTTGATTGTAAGTGTGCCATCGAATCTGGAAAAAGGAAAAAAAGATGCACTAACAATCTAGAAAGTTTTCATTTTTGTTTCTCCTAAAACAGTAAGCATAACTTGAAGAACATAATAATTTGCAGGCATAAAAGGCTCCAAGTAGTTGACAAAACTATGAAGATAAGACTGGGGCAAGTTACAAGCATATCTTATACATTAAATAATAAAGTGGATTCTAATAAAGTTTTACATCCTTGACAATGTCCTCAATTTATCTGGTTTAGTTGATCCTAAAGTAGTCAGAAGATGATGTATATCACTTAAGTACAGGGTTTTGAAATGATAAAACTAAAATATAATTTCATTAGAATAGATCTGTAGAGGAATCTCCAGACTAATAAAAGTTCTCAAAGAAAGCACGCTTCAAACCATATACATTGAAGTAAAAGCCTGAAACAGTTACCTGTCTATGACAGAGATGACATACAAGAACTGCAATGCAGCACCAATGGCAAAAGCAACTCCCCAGAAAAACTGCTTTCCCCAAAAACACAGCACACTGACGATTGCAAGATAAGTAGTCAAGATATGCACTGAGACCTTCATCATTCCATTTGCTCGTGAACCAAGTAACAACAACCAAATCCATCCAAGAACAGAACCAATACCAGCCGCCAAAGCATACAATGGCCAATAATCTTCTGTCAAACCAGGCTGATTCTCAAGAAATCCCATGGTGTACTTATCAATGTTGAGCCTATCCTTTTTCTTAAATCTATTAAGCCCCAGTACCCCGAGAACAAAACCTACCAAAATCAAATGTGATACAAATATTACTAGCCAAAACAAATCTCGCCAATGTCGTGACATTTCTTGAGATAGTGAACGAATGCCATCTGTACTTTGATTCTGTTCAACATTCTGCAATGAAGTGGAAGAAATTACTAATCAAAGAAATATATGTTTGGTAAATGAATACATAAAATTTGTAGTGTTATTCCCTTATTCCCTCCCGTATTACTCATTCAATTTAACTATTTATGCCACTTTCATAATTGGAGTCAACCTATGGATTCTTCTTGACTCCCCTCCTTAATGGGGGAATAACTCAGAAATCAAAAAAAAAAAAAAAAAATTTGAGGTGATTCTGTAAATCAACTTCATCTTGGCAAGTGCAAAGAATGATAAAAGTTTAGTCCAAGAAGAAGTCCAAAAGATTACAACTTGCCACCTCCAGATCAACGATAAGCACAAGAAAACGCTTTGCGCCGCAATCATTTCTCGATTTAACTTTCAGTTGAAAAAAAAGGGAGGTCACCAAACATTCATTCCATGCTTTAGCATTTATATACATAGATCACCGGCCAACTGGGAACCATTTATGCATAATATGCCTAATAATGCATCTTGCATGTATAGCAAAACTGAGCCTAGGATTAAAGATCAAATCTAAATATTCAAACAATAAAAGGAGAAAGCAACATGATATGAACTCAAATCAAAATCAAACATATAATTAGCTTCGTGTTAAACAGTAAAATTGAACTTTGAACAGTTCAGTATAAAGTACCGGCCGAGGAGGAGCGAGAGAAACAGAGTAGTCAGACGAAGAGGAAGTGGAGGTTCGGAAATCAGTCATGGTGCGAACGGCGGCGGCGAGAATCGTTTGGGGAACAAAACTACTAGTATAATTAGCATCGGATCAATTTTCTGCCATGGATCAGAATGGGAAGTAAGTGAAACTTAACGGCTAAGCGCAGACCTATGTATACAGAAGAATGTACGTAATGTATGACATGGAAGGGCAGGACTTCACCAATGACTTGCCAGTTATCCGCCACCGTTTTTAGGGGTAACGGAAGGCTGTCGACATCTGCTTTCCCCAGCCGACCTGGCTGCGCGTGAAATAGACTGATGATGATGATCATGTTGTTCCTCTCAACTTTTCAAAATAACGGTTTATTTAGGAGAGAGAATAATTGGATGGGTAAGAATTAACCTCTAATCAGTTTTCCGTTGCAGTTATTAATTTATTTTTTTGATCATGTTGATCCTTAAATAAATTAGTTTTGGATAACTTAATTCTTTGAATCCCTTTTTTTAAAAAAAATATATATATCGAAAAATTCTTTCAATGACCTCTTCATCAAATTAACATGAACCAATTTAATATACAATATTCAATTTGTAAAAAACAGGTATAAATTGAAATTTTCCTAAGCAAAATTCACATTTCTGATTCAGTTAAATCTATTTTTTGCTGAGCGAGAAATTGAAATTTAGATCAATAAGATTTCAATTAATATATGTTTCTGATTAATTGAATGACATAGTACTGGATTTGCTCAGGTGGTTGTTGACTTGGTGTTTTCGAGAAATAAAATTAGAAGTATCAAGTTATCCAATGATAATATTTTACAACCAAAGAAAAAAGTTAAAGTCCAAAATGTAAAATTGACTAAAGGTTTGGTCCTTAAAAGTCCAATTATTCTCAGGAGAAACTAATGTAAAAATAACTTTACTTTTATAGACAATATTGCCCATTGATATACTCCCTCCTTCCTAAAATATAAGTCGTTTTAATTTCTTTTACTTGTCTCACAATATAATTCATTTTACAATTTACAATGCATTTTTTTTTTCTACTCCTGCCCTCCATTTAATATCCTTTTTCATTTAATGTGAAGAAATACAATTGTTATTATAAATATAAAAGATAAAGTGTAGACATAACAAATATGTATTTATTATTTTTTAATCCATCTGAAACGATGACTAATGCTTTTTATTGTAGGATGAAGGTAGTAATACTTTAGATAAAAATTTTCAATCACTCTTAAACTTTTTAAAAGTTTAGTTTTAGCGCTATAACACTAAAAACGTATAAAAATTAACCCTTTTATTCACTTGGGCATTAAACCTTGACACAACCACCCCATGTTCCACTCACGTATTATTGTAGGGAGGTATTTTTGTCCATCTTTCTCTATCTTTTTTCCTCTTCTCACCATCCAATAGATTTGGGGGTTTTTTTTTTTCATTCCTAGATATTTTGAACAAATATGTCTCTCTTTCTCTAGCATAGTTGTTGAGGGAACTGGTGACAAAAATAGATTATTAAGACATCCTCGTTGAACGAACTTAGAAACCTTAGTTGTTGAAGGGAAGAAGATTGCAGAGAATCATGGAAGGGGGAGTTCTTGCAGCTTGTTGTTAGGGACAAGGCAGCCTGAATTTAGTCTCTTCCTATGGTAAAGAAAAAAAACATGGAGCAAAGCAATCTTATTTATGACTTCAAGAAAATAAAGGTTGCGGAATCCCAGCTAACAGAATAACACGATGATACGTGCTCCAACCTATGTTGTTATAGTTTTAGGATTGCATGCTTGACTATGTCTAGAGACTTAGTCAAGATAGTTTTATTGTTCCTGCAATAATAGATAAGTGCTGGTCTTTAGTAGGTAGTTTTTTTGTTTCCATATTATCTGGATAGTTCCATATTTCTAGGCTTGTTTGTTACATGTGAGGCTATATATTTAGTCACCAGGAATGGAATAAAGGAGGCCGTCAAATACAACATCTTTCTTCTTCTCTGTTATCTTTCTCCCCAAAATTACAACTTACCAATTAGTATTAGAGCCCTACGAATCCGATCATGGACACCAGTGGAAAAACCAATGCTGAATTTCGCAACGAAGTTCATGAAATTCTAGGTCACCATGAGTCCTATTTTGATCAAATCAATGCCACCTTACAAACAGTGTTAACAGAGGTCCAAGCTCAATGGAAGTTAACCCGTTTGCTCCGGGAGAGTCCACCCACTCACCTAATGCATCTTGGTCTGGTGCCACCAATGCCCACCATCTCAAATTATCCTTTTTCGAAGTTCCAAGGAGATGATCCTACTAGATGGGTTTACTAGGCAGAGCAATATTTCGATTTCCAGAACATTGCTACTGACCAACAAGTTCCATTTGCTTTCTTTCATTTGGAAGGAATTGCATTGCAATGGCATCGGTGGAACATGAAGTTCCAGGGTCCCTTTACCTGGAATGAGTTCACTGTAGCTTTTCTCAAATGGTTCGGCCCTACGGACTCTGAAGACCCATCAAAAGCTTTAACTCGGCTTTGACAGTCTTCAACCTTTACTGGTTATCAAGAAGCCTTCGAGAAGCTCTTCCATAGTGTAGATGGCCTACCGAAGAACTTCCTTGTGGGATGGTTCATTGCAGGACTTCGTGATGGAATCCACCTCGATGTGAAGATTAAACAACCCAAAACCTTGGCTGATGCAATTGGAGTTGCTTGGTTAGTCGAGGAACGAAATCAGCTTCAACGAAAACTAAGTTCAACATTCCGCACCCAACTGGCCTCAGTGCCATCAGTAGGCATCCTCGGGGCCCCACCAACGTAGCGTGTGGCCAACCCTCCAATGACTACCGCAACTTTCCATTGAATCACTAACAAGGAGGCACAAGATTACCGAGACTAGGGGTGTAAATGAGAAGAGACTATTTAGGAACGGTTCGAACTCGGCTCGGTGAAAGCTCGAATTTGGCTCGTTTGAAACGGACTCTTGCTTGGCTCGAGCTCGGCACTCTTATTAAAGGAGCGGAGTCGAGCCCTCATATATTCGTTCATTTAGGCTCGCAAGCCTAAAAGAGCTTTTAATATATATATATATATATAAATATATATATATTAATAATAATTATATATATTATATAATGTAATATATTTATTATATAAATTTTTATTTAAATATATTTTATTTTACCCTAAATTTCTCTTGGTTCCCTCCTTTCTCTCCCAAGAACAAGCCTAAGCTTCTTTTTGTTTCCTCCTTTACGTCCTTCCTAGCGCAGTGCCGCATCCTTTCCTTCCTTCCTCTTCAATCTTGACTATCCAGTGACAGATTCTTCTTCTTCCTTTCCTTTCCTCCTTCTTCAGTCCAGCTCCGCCTCCTTTCCTTTCCTTCTTATTCAGTCCAGCAGCGTCGCATCCTTTCCTTCCCTCTTCTTCTTCCTTCCTTTCCCCCTCTTCCTTCTCTTCTTCTTCCTTCCTGCCGTTGCGGCCACCGCCACCGCCGCTGGAATCAAACCCATCATCTCGCCGCTGCCATCAGAACCTAACCCATCATCAACTTTATAGCAGCAGTGGTACATATTTTGCTAAGCATTTTCTGCACTGCATTTTCTTTACATCACATCCTTTTTCTCTCTGTTAAAGCTTTGGACTTTCTTCGGAGCTAAGGAGTATTCAGAACATGTGCCATTTCTTACCATAATATTCTGTGTCTCTGCATTCTTCAAAGTAATCTGTGAGTATTATTTTCTAAACTTCAAAGCTTCATTCTTGTTGAATGTTCTTTGAATTATCTACTACCATTGTAGTTTTCTTGAGTTCTTTTACAGATACCTTCAAATTTTTAATTTTTTTTTTTTTTTGATAGGGATGATTGATTTTTTTTTAATGTTTTTCTTATGTTGTTCTGCTTCTTCAACTAGAAAGGGATCTTCTTTCTTTAATTACAACTATTAAGGAAAAATGTTCTCAATTCTGTGTATATATGTTTCTATAATTATATATCTGTTTCCTCATTAGTTCATGAAATTCCAATTTTTGGAATTCATGTGTAATAGGTAATGTGCATTTTCTCTTTTTCCTTTGCATATAAAAGCGTTTTCAATCGAGTATAGTTGCTACTTTTGAACATAGAATTCGAAACATTTTACTGTGACTTTTCTGTGCTTTTCCCTTTTTTCAACAATCTCTTTTATTTTTTTCCTTTTTGGGTCTGAACTTTTCTGTAGTTACTGATATGCATAGATTACGCTCTTCTATAGTTGAGATGAAGAAAGTGACATGCAAGAGAGTTTCTTAACTGTATTTTTGTGGTTCTTTGTCCATGATTCATTGGACATTAGTTTTGCCTCCATTACTTTAACAATATGTTCCAAATGTTAAAAAATGAACATTAGAACTGCTAATGTAAAGCGCTTGATTAGAAAACTAGAACATATCTAGATCTATGTCGATTTTATTGATAGTTGAACCTCTTAGATCCTTTTTATTTTTGGAACTACAAAATTTTGAAGGTCTTCATCACCCTTTTGCAATCTTTTGGTCTTTGTTCATTTCAGATTTCCACAATGTAGAATTGAATTTCCATTATATTGTTAGTCTGAGGCGTAGAATGAGAAACTATGTGTACTGATGGATTAGCATTACTCATTCCCATTTTCTTTTTCTTTCTAATCTCAGTAGATACATTCTTTTCTTATTGGATTGAAATGAATGTGATGTAACCTATTTTGGAGTAGAACAAAAAACTGGACAAATGACAAGGGTTAGTCCAGAGTTTGGAGGTGAAGTGGAGATGCAGGTAATTCAAGCGGTGTCTGTTGATGTGAGCTTTGCTTCTAATCAACTTCCCAAGTATAAATTGGGGCCTGCATCATTATTTTTTAACTTAAATCTTAGTTCAATATGCTTTGAAATCCTCAAGTTGTGTCAAGCCAAGGACATTCTAATTCTCTTAACCACATTTGGTATAAAATCTTATCTATAGTCATGGTCACTTTTTATTTGCAAATCAATATTCACTGAACTTTCATCGAAATATTGATGTATAGGGAAATTTGGAAGATTTTCATAAGCTTCAAGCTAGTTATGGATTTCATTGTGCTCTTTGGCATGTTTTGCGTTTTTTGGTTAAACTTGCTGTTGGGAAAGACCATTGATTTGACCATTTTAAGTTTTGAACCTTGGCAGATAATACTCAGAATGCTTCTAATGTATTCTTTTCAGATAGGGGTTGCTATTTCCAGATTGGTGGAAAGATGAATCTTGGGATGTCAATAAATGGAGCCTTTAATGGAAAGATGAAGCTTAGAATGTCAATACATGGAGCCTTTAACACAGCATTATCCAAAGTGATGACATATATGTATGAAAAATGAAATCTCTTCAGTTAGCATTTGAACTGGGATGATGTAAACAACATGGATTTTTTAATCCTGGTACCTTATCTATTGAATGCATTGTATAATTTCATTTGATTAGTTTGAATGTATTATATAACTCCATTTGATTAGTTTAAATATATTGTATAATCCTATTTTGAATTTTAAATATTATTATTATAAAATTTAAGTTAAATAGTTTTTTTAAAAAAGTTTAAACGAGCTTTAACTTGATTTTTGAATTTTTTTTGATGACCTCGAGCCCGAGCCAAGCCTTCTTTATTTTTCACGAGCCAAGCTCAAGCCTAACTTTTTAGGCTCTTGAGAGCTCGAGCCCGAATAAGAGCTTGAAAAAATATAAACAAGCCGAGCTCGAGCCTAGTTCATTCGGGCTCGGCTTAGCTCGTTTACACCCCTAGCCGAGACAAAGGGCTATGTTATTACTGTGATGAGAAGTATGTTCAGGGACATTGCTGTGAACGTCCACAATTGTTCATGCTCGAAGATTCCATGCAACTAGCTTCAGTAGTCGTAGTCAACAATTCCCCAGATCATGAGCTTAAGGAAACAACACCGAAGTTCTCTTTTCACTTAATTGCTAGCACCTCAAATTCAAAAAAACTACGTGTCCAGGGTGAGCTAAAAAATAGGGACATAACTTTTCTCATTGATAGTGGGAACATGCACAATTTCATTGACCAGGCAATTGTCCATAAGTTTGGGTTACCCGTAACCTATGACAAGAAATTCCAAGTCATGATGGCCAATCGCGAGAGATTCGAATGTGTCGAGCAGTGTCACTCTATCACAATCCCCATTTAGTGCTATTCCATCACCACAAATTTTTATGTCCTTCTGATATCCGCATGTCAACTTGTTATGGGAGTATAGTGGCTTGCTACACTTGCGCTATCGAGATTTATTATACCAAGCTTACCATGACCATCTAGGATGGCGGAGTTCCCCACACTTTTTAGGGCTTGAAGCATGCCGCAAGGAAGGACTGTAGTAGCTAACATGGTATGGTTTCTCAAAATTAAACTTACGGTCCAGTTATCACCAGATCCGAGTACACTTTGCTAACATCCACAAAATAGCTTTTCGAAGCACAAAGGTCATTATGAATTTTTTGTGATGCTGTTTGGCCTCACCAATACTCCCACAACCTTTCAAAGCCTCATGAATGACCTTTTCGGCCCTTATCTACGGAAGTTCTTCCTAGTCTTCTTCGATGATATTTTGGTGTACTCACCATCTTGGGATGACCACCTCTCACACCCATATACAATACTCACTATCCTATCAACCAACCAATTGTCTGCCAAAATATCAAAGTGTGGATTTGGGGTCACAACAATCAACTACTTAGGCCACATTATTTCAAAGCACGGAGTGGCAATTGACCCGACCATGAAACAAGCTGTCCTTGAATTGCCCACGCCCACCACCACTAAAGGTATATGTGGCTTCCTTGATCTAGTTGGGTATTACAGCAAATTTATTCGTAACTTTGGTGTGCTCGCTGCTTCCCTCAATCGGCTTCTCTCCAAGGAAGGATTCCATTGGAATGAAGTTGTGGCCACAGCGTTCAAGCAATTAAAAGAGGCGTTAACTTCACCACTAGTCTTTTGTCTTCCTGATTTTTCCCAACGATTTGTGATTGAATGTGACTCCAGTGGATTTTGCATTGGGGTAGTCCTTTCCGAGTGAGGACTACTTATTTCAGTGAGGCCTTGAAGAGGTCGACTTTGGCATTATCCACCTACGAGAAGAAGATGCTATCTATCTTGAAATCCATCCTGAAATGGATTCCTTATTTGCTCGGGAAGCCGTTCACTATTCTCATCAACCATAAGAGCCTCAAATACCTATTGGAATAGCAGATCACCACTCCTGCTCAAACTCGGTTTCTTCCAAAACTTCTGGTCTATGATTATGAGATTGAATACAAAAGAGGGCCTAAGAATCATGCTGCAGATTCCCTGTCACAAGTCGCTGAGTTTTGTTATTTATCACTTTCCACGCTATATGCTGAATGGTGGTCAATACTCCAATAGGAGGTACGACGAGACAATTTCTGTGCAAGTTTGCTAGGCAAGCAACCATGCTACCAACTGGTTCAATGCGATGGCATGTGGTTCTGAAACAATAAGATCATTTTGATCTCCGCTTCGACTTTAATCCCAAAAGTTATGTCTGATTGTCATTCTTCACCTAATGGAGGACATTTAGGGTTACACAAAACACTTTCTTATGTCAAACGTAACTTCTTCTGGTCTAATATGCCTTGGTCAATCAAGAATTTCCTACAACAGTGTGATACCTGCCAACGTTAAAGACCGATTGCATGAAGCATACTTGGTTGCTCCAACTCGTGCCAATTCTAGCTAAAATATGGACTGAAATCTCAATGGATCCTTTTGAAGGATTGCCACCCTCTAATGGCACACTATCATTATGGTAGTCGTTGAATGACTCACAAAGTATGTCCACTTTGTTGCTTTGAAACACCCATTCACTACTCTCATGGTTGGCAAGGCTTTTGATGCTAATGTGGTTTGTCTCCATGGAATGCCCACATCAATAAGTGACTGGGACAATGTGTTCATCAGTTCATTCTAGCGGGCTTTGTTTTAGATGCAGAGAACCAAGCTCTGTATGAGTTCCAGTTATCACCCCCAAACGGTTGGCCAAACAGAGGTCGTGAATCGCACCCTAGAACAATATTTGTTGTGTTTTGCTGGTGAACAACCATGGTAATGGCTAGAGTGGATTCCAAGGGCTGAGTATAGTTATAACACATTTGTCCATTCCTCAACTAAGATGATGCCATTCGAAGTTGTATACGACATACCACCTCTGAGCATATTAGTTTATAATCTTGGCATTTCCAACGTCCAGGCCGTGGATGAATACCTGCAAGACCGTGATGCCATTTTATGAGAATTGAGTTAGAACATTTCTTTGGCTCGTGATCCCATGAAAAGTCAGGCGGACTAGCATCGGCAAGAAGTTTCTTTTGCCATAGATGATTATGTGTACTTAAAGCTTTAGCTGTATCGCCAGACCACTAGTTGCTTTCTAAGGGTCCTTGAAATTGGCTCTCCACTTCTTTGGGCCATACCAGATTGTTGAGCAGGTGGGTACAATGGCTTATCGGTTGGCTCTTCCTCCTGGCTCCCAAATCCATGACGTATTTCATGTCAATCTATTGCAGAAGTGTATAGGACCGGTTACTCCATCCACTATTCATCTTCCCCCAATTTCAGATAACTCTAGCATTCTTCCCTAACCCAAAGCTTTATTGGATCGCTGAACTATCCGTAAAGGAAAGTATCATCTGAAGTCAAAGGTTCTTATTGAGTGGGCAGGGGCCCCACGTGAAGATGCAACATGGGAGAATGAATGGCATTTTCGAAAGTCATATCTCATTTTATCCTTGCAGACAAGGATACTTGAGGTGGAGAATTGATACGTTCTCCGGCCTGTGTTGTTATAGCTTTAGGATTGCATGCTTGACTCTGTCTAGAGACTTAGTCAAGATAGTTCTATTTTTCCTGAAATAATGGCCAATTGCTGGTCTTTAGTAGGTAGTTTTTCTGTTTCCATATTATCTGGATAGTTCCATATTTCTAGGATTGTTTGTTGCATGTGAGGCTATATATTTAGTCACCATTAATGGAAGAGGCTGTCAAATATAACATCTTTGTTCTTCTCTGCTACTTTCACCCCAAAATTACTACTTACCACTTGAATCTTTCTGGATGATGAGAATTGATGCGAGGCGGAGTAAGAAACTACTTCGAGGAATTCGCTTGTTTTGATTGAGATTCTGGTGCTTTGTTGATAATTTAGTAGTCCCATTTTTGTTCTTTAGTGCTATCTTTCCTTTTCTGAGTTCTTGTTCATGGGAAATTTTGGGTGTATATCCTTTTCTTGATTCCATGATTTCCGGTGCAGAAGTTTTTGGTGAGAAGGCAGTGGTGGAAGTTCTTGCTGTTGAGCCTTTATCTCCCAAGCAAAATTGCAACTAAAAGTGATAACCATATCTAAAGCCTATGACCCATTTGTCCAAAATAGCTAGAAATGGAAGAAAAGAAAAAAAAAATTATTCACACATTGATAGGAAAGATGGTGAAAGGTGGAAAAAAGAGAGAGATTAGATGGACAAAATTATTCACGCAAAATGGAGTGTGAGTGGCACGTGGTGCTTTTGTTAGGGCTTAACCCCATAATGGACAAAATGATTGCTCTTTGTGCTTTTTCATAGTTGGAGGGTTAAACCTAAATGATTTAAAGTTGGAGGTTAAAATCAGATTCTTTTAAAGTTCAGAAGCACCCGAGCCTTTTAACCTAATTCTTATTGATTGGTTAGTTATTAAAAATAAAGAAACAATAAATTGGTTTTGAAATAAGAAAAAAAGAAAGTTGACTACTCCATTATTAATTGGTTAGTCATTACAAACACAGGGAGTAATAAATTGGTTTTGAAATAAGAGAAAAAGAAAATTGATAAGGTTAGATAAAATAAGAAAATTATTTATATTTTTTGTATTGGATAGGTAATTGACAGTTATTTTATTTTTTATTTTTTTAAAATCTCCCTTAAGTTATAGTAGTTATTTTGGGGCTGTTTTCACATTTACCCAATTTAGAGGAAAGATTTCAATATTATCCATTTTTGTACAACATTTCATAATTTATCTAACTCTATAACTAACTTTTCACCCTATACCCATTTTGACTTTTTCCTTTAAAAAAAAAAGAAAACAAAACTAACCTTTATTAACTTTTATTATGTAGTTACTATATTGCTCTCAACATTCAGAATAGCCCAACTCCCATTACACTGCTGTAAAACCGAATTGAAGACCATACAAATACTGCATCATTGATGAAGTTTCATTGTTGAAAGTTGAATTTGAAAGGAACACATTCTCTCTGCTGAAGAAAAAACAAGCAGCAGTTTGGTTTGAATTTGGAAGAGGAGTTGGTTTTTTTCTTCACAAGATCAAGCTTGGGTCATTCAGTTTGAGTTTGAATTCAGTTTCTTTTTATTTTTTGCTATTGTGGTATTTGATGGTTGTATTTTGATTCCTAAGTGCCGCTAGATTTTGCTGGTCATCTGTTTTGTGTTGTTTGTTTGGTATAGAAACAAGGAAAGAAAGAAAGAAAGTTGCTTGTGTTGAGTGTTTGAAGTAATGGCTGACCTTCGGCAGTAGAGGCAGACCTTCAAACCTATATTGACCTTCAAGCCTATTCTGACCTTTCGGCAAATAAAACCGACTTTCAGATAATTATACCGATCTTCGAATCATTATACTGACCTTCCACCAAAAAAACATTTTTCTCATTTCCAAACTCATATCTCATCTCTCCATTTGTTTCTGTAACTATTTTCCATCCGAGACATGTCACTGTCATTGTCACTATCACTGTCACTGTCAAACTACATACCGAAGCATGTCACTGTCAGAGTTCAAACGTAACAAGGAAAAAAATGGTGCATCTGAAACCAAGGCATGCCACTGACACTGTCCTATTTTCATGACTTGTAATTATTTTCATATTTTTTTTATATGATTCATGACTTGTAATTATTTTCATATTAATCATCACTTGTAGTTTTTTTTCATATTATTTTTAATTACACAATATAAATAAAACAACTAATATAATTTCATTTTCATTTACATAATTTACACGTTGTCCAAAATATATACATGATATAAAACAAAAAATCACTGGGACAGAAATCTGTGTACTACTACTTTAATCAAGCGTGATCAATGTTATTTCGTCCCTGATGCGCTGGGATGCAGCTGGAATATCCTCCAGTGATGGCATCATCTGAACATACCCTCTCAGCAGTTGCGCCATGGAATATGTAATGTAGACCCACAACTAGTCGAATTAGGCTGACTCGATAGGGTTTTAATGCCAAAAAAGTTATATCCGAACTTGGCAGGTGGAGCAGCAGCAACTCCCATCATGGAATAATAACCGACCTACACCAGAAGGTGCGGCAACATCCTACAAACCGGATCCATCAACTCTATCCTGTGTGCCTTCACCATTTTATCTCTTGCTGGCCTCGGATCATATAGAGTGACATTCGCCTTCTTCGACGAGATTCGTAAAAGTACCTAGTGATTCTCGTGGCAATATGGCAAAGACCTACGAATACATCGAAAAATATTAAATTATTTTAAAATGAAATGTAACTTAAAATAAAAAAAATAGTAAATATGTTTATTACCTCATCAATCCGCCACCAGGCAACCTCATCGTCATCTCCGAGTCCCTTCAACCAACCGATAAAACCTTCATCGAACTTGTGAATCTCAGGCTTAACTTCAGCGGATGTAAATATGAAAGTGGAATGATGTCATTTTTAATCGATATTATATAAATAAAATACTTTATACACTTGATAAAAATAAACAAAATACTTACGTAGAGATAAGGTGGGACAGTGGCGAACCTCTCTGCCATAGGGTAGGCATCCAGATTTACTGTAGCTGCCCGTCGAAGCCCTTTGATGAAAAAATCGACATGAGGGTCCTCCAACTCTTCAATGTAATCTTGAACAATCCTCAAAAAGTTCTCGACAAAGGAGAGGAATCCCCTCGTTGAGCGGTTGCCACAAAAATACCACAATTGTTAAAAAATATAAATAATAACTCTTACATACTAAAAACGACACAGTAACTTAATAATGAAGTGAAATCTAAATTGTATTAACGAAATGCATGTAGATACCTCTCCAATTCCCCTGAAGAACAGAAATTATCCAAGCGGCTAATGTTTTGGAGAATGTCCACTAAAAATACCACAAAGCCCTCCCTGAAATCCCTACCGGACTTGCCACTCTCTCTTTTTTTGTTCTGGGCTTCTTCTTTGGAGGCCCATAATATATATGGTGAGAGGGGTCTGTGAAAGGTAACAGGAGGCTTGCAGCTCAAACTTTGGTTGGGATAACACGTCCTCCCTCCTGAGATAATGTTAAATCAAATTATTAGAACTTAAATAAATTAAATTAAAGACACTTGAACCAGATATATAGATATGAAGTCAAAAAAATACTAAGAAACTTAGCTAATATGTTATGTCTCACCTAAACAATAGGGTTGGATACAACAGTACTAGGCCAAGCAGTTGAAGCCTCCCTCTCACTGCATCGCCCTCCCCCTACTATTTAAAATTAATTAACTAACTATGAAAATTAGTTTATGTATAAAATATTCAAAAACAGAGATATGTTTAATCTAAACTGATCTGTAGTCTGGACCTCGATTGGAGTGGGTGGATCTGCCACCTCCCTCTCAAAGGCATCACAATCCGCCTGCTATTTAAAATAAATTAACTAACTAAAAAAATTAGTTCACATATGAAATATTTAAAAACAGAGAGAGGTTTAATCTAACCTAATTGATAGTCCGGACTCAACTAGAGTAAGTGGATCTGTCACCTCCCTCTCATAAACATCTCCCTACGGCTACTAGGCGCAAAAAATGTCAAGAATAGTACCTTCCTTTGTGCACGTGAACAAATGGATCCGAAATTACTTTGAGTTCCTCTACTGCATCATTAGTATTCTGATACTTTAGACTTCTCAACGAAGCCCATCTTCCTTTTGCAAGACAGCTTTTCCCTTTAGCACCAGATAGGATTATTTATCACTTTGTCTCAACTTTTGTCAAAGCCTTCCACAACAGGTTGTTCTGTTTGTGCAGTATGTGACCCTCATCAAGTATTAGAATGCTAGGCATCTCAAAGAGAATTTTTCTAAACTTCTCCACCTGCTGCTCCTTCCTACTTTCACCAGGAAAGTACGCATCATTTAAATTGTAAAACAGGATATTGACTTTCCATCTCTTTAACTCGCCAGCCCAAGTACGGAGCATGGTAAAAGGAGTCATAATCACAGGACGACAAATTAGATGCACTTTCATTCATGCCACGAGGAAAACGATAACCACAAAACTTTCCCTCGTACCAAGTGACAATTGCTTGGGACAGAAGTTCCCTAACTATTGTTGCCCTCGTGGCATTCATGATCCATATCTTTGTAAATATATAAAAAAATAATAAATAATTCACTAGATTGACATTAAATTAAACTAAGTACAATAAATAAAATAGGCTCCAAACAATTTGTTATCGCATGAAAAAGTATTATTTAAATCCTAAACATAATATTTCACAGAAAAATCTATAATAATTTATTATTTAAAACCATTATATAAAACCTTACCCTAAGTATTTTAATTTTAAAACATATTATAGTTATAACTTATTATTATTATTTTTAGTAGATACGCATTGGTGGAGTCTTTATAATATTATTATTTTATTTTTTAATATAAAGTACAATATATTTTTATTTATAAATAAAATAAAATAAAATAAGTCAAGGCAATCATTATAAAATATTAAGTATTAAAGTACATTGAATAATTAAATTCAATTATACAGTGATAGTATAGACTAACATTGTATAATAATAATAAATCATTGTAAAGGATAGTGATAGTTTAATAATGATATTTTTTAATTATTTTCATAATAATAATAGTAATAACATTTTTATTTAAAATTTAATAAAAAAATTTTTTATTTAATTTAAAATTTAATAATATAAATTTTTTATATATATTTAAAATTTTATAATAATAATAATTTGTTAATAATAAAAATAATAATAATGGACCGACCTTCCATAGATTATTCCAACCTTCCATTGATTATCCCGACCTTTAGTGATATTTAGAATAATAATAATGAAATAATAGTGGGCCGACCTTCTATAAATTATTCCAACCTTCCATACATTATCTCGACCTTCTATAAATTATTAAGACCTTCAGTGATATTTAAAATAAAAATAATAAAATAATAATGGGCCGACCTTCCATCGATTATCCCAACCTTCCATACATTATCCCGACCTTCAATGATATTTAAAATTTTATAATAATAATAATGGGCCGACCTTCCATAGGTTATCCCAACCTTCCATAGATTATCCCGACCTTCCATAAATTATACCGACCTTCCATAGATTATCCCGACCTTAAACAAGTTTAACCCAAAAAGTCTATTTCCAATCATCCCCAATCGTTTATCCCACAAATATGCCTCAGAATGGGCTTGACATTCCTCAAGTATCAACAAAAAAAAAAAAAAAAAATTTAAATAAGAAGAAATACAAATCGAGGCATATGACAGTTAAACTTTCCAGTTCAAAAGCAATAAATAAAAAGATGACAGAAATGACGCAAAAGGCAACTAAAAATCACAGCAAGACCATTTGCATAATCATGGAGGGGAACAATCACAACACAACCATATGCATAATCATGGAGGGGAAAAAATTTTAAATGACGCAAAGGGGATTTACCTGTAGCCGAAGAGGTGCGAGTGAAACCTTTTCTTTTTTTGTTGTGGTTTAGCTTTTTCTTCTTCAACAATTTCAAGCTAAAGGTAAACAAATTCCACGGCAAGAAGGGAGTTTAAACAAATGGGCTGTGGGAGGAGAAAGACGATTGGGTTTCCGTTGCGGGAAAGTCGTTTGAATGGATTTGTGGAAGGTCGGGTGAATGAGGGAACAACAAACCCATTGGAATTAATAGCGGATTTGGGGAAGGTCGACTGAATGAAGATAAATGGATCTTTTCCATTTGGTCAGCAATTCTCTTTTCTCAACTTGGGTGTCTATACCAATTTGGGTATACAGTGAAATCCACTAACTTGAAATGAGTACAATTGAAATGTTTTGAGAAATCGAATATAATTGAATACCCAATTCAATTTTAAGCATTTTTGAAAATTTCCACTTTATTTTGAAAGGAATGGAGTAATTTCTATAACCCTTCTCCGGAGTAGCTGTTGTATTAATTTCTCTATTTCATTATAAAATATTTACAATTAAATGTTTCAATTAATATATATATAACTTTATGTTATTATTATGTCCATCCTATTTTATTTTTCCAAATTGGAAAAAGGTTTTGTCAAAATAATCCAGTTTATTTTTCAACAGAGTATTTACTGGATTGTTTTCCTGTCATATCTTTCGAATTTTTCTAAAATACTCTGTTTTTACTCTCTTACTCTAATTAAAACCTTTGCAAATTCCGAATCCATCTCCCAACAACCTTCTAAAACTCTAAGTATACTATAAATTATTCTAAAATTAGTACCCAATAATTATTCATGTAACTCCCAGAAGGGACTAATGAATATGACAACGGGAATATAAAAGTTTAAGTACATTAAATTATTTTTTAGAAAAACATCATCCAATTTGTCTATTATTCCTTCCATCCAAAATTAAATATTATTCATTTTGACTTGGCTAAATTTTAAAATTTCTATTTTGGCTTTGTTCATCTCTAACATTAAATGTCTAACTTCTTAATAATATTTTAACTAATTTAGGGAATAAAAATTCAATTTTAGACAGGTGGAGTTATATTAGCAAATGACATTTCTCCATAAATTTTGACACAAATTTATCCCACATACCTTGCGGTGACTTCCCCGGTCTTCGGTCTCCTTGGCAAGCAAGTCTATTTGGGAAGTGAGTAAACAAAAGGTTGATTCATCATTAAGGAAGAGAATTGTAGAGATTAAAGACATAATGATCTCCAAGGCGGGTAGCATGGCAGGCTTGAAGAGAAAGTTGGAAAATCAGGCGACAGGCAGCAAGCTTTGCACGAAAGAGGTGTACCAATTTTTTAGGCCCCAAAAGATGAGGGTTACATGGGGTGGCATCATCTAGTCGGCATGGCTTCCACTCAAGCTCTCTTTCATGACTTGGTTGGCAATTCAAGGCAAGCTGTCTACCCGTGGCAGACTTGCCTTCCTTGAGTTCGAAACTGAGTGCTGTTTTTGCCAAGACACCCTTGAATCCCACCAATACTTATTTTTTGCTTGCCCCTTTGCATGGATAGTTTGGACATACATTCGAGCATGGTTGGGCATATGGAGGCAGATGACCACATACTAGCAGCCCTCAAATGACTGAAAAAGGAAGCATGTGGAACAACTTGGCGGCCAAAAATGAAACGATTTGAAGTTATAGCTACTGTCTATTACATTTGGAACTAACGAAATATAGTTATTTTTTATGGCCTCAAGGTCAATGTCTTGGATGTTTGTTTTAGGATTTAGACATAAGTATACAAGGTATTATTTACCTTATATGCTAGTGTCTTATCCTCTTTTGACTTGGGCATCTAGTTTCGTCTAGTGTTCCCTTGTATATGCCTCATGGGTTTGCTCTAGTAACTTGTACACTTTGATCTTTATATATACATTTACATTTAGATAAAAAAAAAAAAGGAAAAGAAAAGGTAGAGTTAGTAAAAATGTGTTAGGTCCTTGGGCCCTGTCCTGCCATACCCCAGATTTTTGAAAGGTTGAATTTGAAAACTTGATCTCAATTGCAATAAGGGATTTTTAACCGATTTCTTAAGGGTCAAGGGTCAACGAGGGTTTAGAGAGAGTTGGACTGGGTCAGCCCTTGGGTGCCAAAGATATTAAAAAAGTTATTTTATTTCATAATCTATTTATTATAACTAAAAAAATTACATACTTTCTATTACTATTAGAGTATTATTGTTTGTAGTTGTATTTTTTTCTATAAAAATCAATCTCTTTGTTTAGATTTTTTTTTTTTTGGGGATTGTAATGAGTTTTAAATCCTGAAATTGAGTTTTTCATTTTTATGTTTGGTTTGTATTTAATAATTTTCTACATTTTTCTCAAATTTTCTATTCACTTTGTTTACTATATTTTGCATTTTTTAAAAGTAATGTGAAAATTGAATATTTTTTAAAATAAAAAAAGGATACATATATTTTTATATATATAAATATATATGTGCATATGAGGATTGGTCCATCCTAATCTTTGATTTTCATAGAGTTAGATTGTATTAGGATTTTTGATGACCTTTCAAAAATTGGAACAGATCCGTTCTAACCTTTAAATTTTTTGATCCTTGAAGTTGGGACCTGTTCGGACCAAGTTAACTCCAATTGACAGCTCTATTCAAAGGGCCCTTCCTATCTCAAATTGTTTCTTCAAACCCTCATTCTCAAATTGAAGGGTGGCGAATTTAACGGATAGGTTTTCATGCTCTTTCAATAACTTATCAAATTTCATCTTTCCTTCTAAATCTTTCGCCAATGTCTTCCTGACAATATCAATCCTTTTCGGTTTCTCTTTCTCCTGCCCAAATCTTTGCAACACCTCCATGTTTTTGTTCGAATCCTGGAAGTTGGAACTCAAGTCAGAATAACATCTGGGAAACAAAACAAAAATGAACATCAACAAAAAGACTTACATATTCTTCAAAAGAAAGGGGAAAAAAAAAAACCTTTCATGTTGTCAAGACCGAACCCATGTACATAATTCAATTAGGTACATTTAGCGATGTAATCGTCGAAGTTGTGTCTATATTTTTTAAATTTGATCATTCAATTTTAAAATGTGAGAATTTGACCGTTTAACTTTTTAGATTTAACAATTCAATCATTTAAATTTGTTTGATTTGATAATTTAATCATTTAACTTTGTAAAATTTTTCAAACAATTTAACCTTAGGCAAATGGGTGATTTTTACGACCAAAGTATTTTTTACTTGGATAGTATGTCCTTCATGATTTATTAAAAAAAAAAAAAAGAGTCCCTAAACATTTTTCAAGTTGCAAGGTTTGGCTAGATATATGAATTCCCCCGCAAAGTTTAAAAAAAAATCAACTGCCAAAAGAAGGACAAATTAGGAAGAACACAATTCTCATTTCCAGATAAGCTTTTTTTTTTTTACTTTATTTCCTTTCCTTTCTTTGAACAAAACTTTATTTTCTTCGAAGGGTATCGATTTGTACCCGTGGATTTAGTTGAGAGAGGAAATAAAGTACAAATATTTTTTCTCTAAATGTGAATTGTTGTATTTCCAATTTGCCCTTCTTTCGATAGTTGAAAAAAGTGGTTCTTTTCTTCTTTTGTTTGACTTTGCCAGAGTAGTCATATATCCAATCAAAAGGAGCTAATCTGCAACTCAAAATTGTTTAGGGACCTAAAACAAAATAAATAAATAAATAATAAAGGACGAACTATCCAAATCAGAAATACTTTGAAGAAGAAAATCATCAATTTGCCTTTAACCTTATAATAGTCAGTTTGTGAAATTCACAAAGCTAAGTAATCAAATTAACACTTTTTAAAATTGAGTGATCAAAGTAAAATAATTTTACAATTTTAATGATCATATCAGTGGTTATGCCTTATCTAAGTTTCCAGGAGTATTGTCCAAAACCTTTTCGGTCCATTCGCTAGTGGCCAGTGAATCATGTTCATGAATATTCCAATTGGGAACAAACTTTCCCCTCTCTCTTTATCTAATTATCTTCCAAAATTTCAATGTTATCAACTGGATCAACAACTTTTCCTTTTTGCTTCTTTCTTTTTTGCTCAATGCCCTCAGCCATATATTTAGGGTAAAAAATGCTAGTTGACCTTGAACTTTCATGAATTTTGATTTTTTCCTTCAACAATTTGTTGAAAGTTGCCCTTCAATTAATACAAACTTATCGAAAATTGCCCTTCTATCCATCTTGGGCATTAAACCATGATAGAATTGACCCTTCTGACTTACAGGCCCACATTTTGAAGGGTATTTTCATCTCCTCTTAGTTTCCACTAAAACAGAAAGAAATTCAACAATCTCTTCCTATTTACCTTATCAAATCCTTCGATCTCCTCCCCTACAGAGAATGAATTGATTCCATATTACATGGCAAAGAGCACTTGCCGAAGTAAGTCGGAGGTAGAGGCGGAGACAAATGTACTCGACAGTCAACAAGACACTCGAAGTACTCTATTTTGCTCTCAATTGGCTTCTCTCTGATGCCAACAGCATCCATGGATTTAGCCAGCTCGTCCAGACATAAGCACAAGTCAAGAGTTAAGAGTTCTAGGTTCCTTTGTAGATACCAAATCCTTGAGCTTTTGGATCTGGGCTTGGGACATATCGAATGTGGGGCGGACCTTGCCCTGAGATTTGCAAACACTTGACCATGCCCTAAGAAAGCCCACAATCATAGAATCAAGAATAGGTTTTTTCTAGTACCCACTTGTCCAAAATCAAATCTTGATAAAGAAAGGTTTCCAGATCTAGGTGTTGCAACAAGCAAGTTGTAGTGAGTTGTGGGATGTGGGCTTGGGTAAACAAAGATTTGGATTTGTCAGGGGACAAAGGTTGTAGATTCCGATAGGCTTGAGCTGGTGGCTTTAGAGAGAAGGTTGAGGGGTGGGGTTGCTAGCGACGTGGTTCACCTTGCCGGCAAACAAAGGCAGTAGGTGGTGATTGGCGCTGGCGATTGGCCATAAAACATAAGTGAAAGAAAAGAGATCAAAAGGAGAGTTAGGAATGGGGATTAGGGTTAAGGTAGCAGAGATAGTTGACGAAACTATTATTGTAAAAACCATTCACTTGGTCTTTTATTAGGATTTAACATCATATTTAGACAAAAGGATAACTTTTGATAGCAAAATAGTTGGAGGATAAAAATCAAAAAATCCATAAAAGTTTGGGATCAACTAGCACCTTTTGCCCTTCTTTTCAGTGGCTTCTATTCTATGGTAAGCTCACCTTATTCATGCTCTAGCATCGATATGGATATAGAATCAAGATTCTATCCTTTCCACTTCGCTGTGTTCTCGCAAATCATCCACTGAAACTGAAAAGTCTAGATAGTCATCAAGGAATATCCAGCAAATTACATTTCTACCCACATCATCACTGAATATATTTAGCTACACCAATTTGCTTTTTTGGAGGTTGAGAAATCATATTTATGTTAATATTGTTACATTCTTTCCGTTTCAAATTGAATGTTCATATTTCTATTTTAAGTTGTTCAAAAAAAAGAATCTCTCGTTTTCTAAAATTAGTTAAAATTTTTATTAATAAATTAATATTGTTAAGTTTAAAATGAACAAAGTCAACTAATTTTTTAAAAATTTATGCAAGTCAAAATGAAATATTTAATTTTGGACAGTGAGAGTGTGTATTTTATTAGAATACATATTATTGATGATTTTTTTTTTTCCTTTACTATTGTTACTAAATAGCTCCGAGAGGTTCTCATTCTCCCATCTTTCATCCGTTACTGCACTTCGACATAATCATAACTTATAGAGACAAAATAATTTCACCGAATAGAGAGACCCAGCAAGAACAACATATTCCTTTATTCAAATTTATATATAGGAAGATATATGCATGGAATTCAAAAATATGCAAAATTGGGGATGAACGAATAAATATAAATATAAATATAAATAAATAAATAAATATATATATATATATATATATATAAATGTATAAAATAATGCTATGAAGGATTCTAATTAAGTCTCTAACGGTTGGTTGTTAAGAAAAATTAAATTTTTTTTAATGAATTAAACCTTGAAAATATTTGATTAAATTTTATTTTTAATTTTTTTTAAAAAAAATATAGTTAACAGTTAACTTTGATCGTTAAAGACACTTTATAAAGAATACTCCATAGCACTTTATAGCATTTTAGTATATGATATTACTTTTCTATTTATTTATCTCTTCTATATTCAGATATTACAAAATAACTCTATTGTTTCATGTTAATTTTGATTATTAATGCTAGAAATATTTACGAACAAATCAGTGCTCTAGAGGGCCAAACTCCGCGTTGATTAAGGCTGTAGCGAAAGGCTAGTACATATTGATCAATTTATTATATTTTTATTTTATTCTATTTCTTTTGTGTTTAACAAAGGTTTTTCTTTCATGAAATTGAATGTTCTATTGTTAAACTAATTAATAACATTTTAAAACAGAAATTGGCACATTTTAATTCCAAACGACTGTGGATGATGGGGTTATATATACTTTGGGAGAAATAAGTCTAGGACATTTTTTCCTTAAAAGGGGTAATGTTGTGGAAGTGCTTCTATTAAGTTTCGACCATTAAGTCATTTGGATTTTTAAAAGAAAATATAATTTATTAACTATAATCTAATTAATTTTATTTTATTTGAACCTGAAGAATAACTAGACGGGGGTGGGGGAGTTAGGGGTGAAAGTGGTGGCAGGATGGGTGGTAAAAAATGAGTTGAAAAAAAAAAGGAAAGAGAAAAAAAGAGGAAGATGTGAGAAGAATAAGAAAAAAAGAAGAAGAAGAAGAGAAAAGTAACAAAAAAAAAAAGGGAGAAAAATATAAAAAGGGGGGCATAGGCTGGGTGGATGGAGAGGCAGACAGAGAGGCAATGATAGGATCAAATGGAATTGCAAAAATAAAAACTTACTTTTTAAATAAATTAATATTATTTAAGTTTAATAAATTTAAATCATTAATTTGATTCATAGTTAACTTTCTTAAGTGTGTAATTATTGGATATAGCAAATTATCCATTAAATTCATTGACACATAAATGGATATCCATATTTAATTTGAGTAGGTAATCTATATCCATATATCATTTGATGGATTTAGATATCCACTAAGAATTTAATCAAATTATCACCTCTAACCTTAGGAGGGTATTTGTTTAAATTTTATTTCATTTTTTAAGAAAAAAAAACCAGTTAACTTTAATAATTGACCATCAAAGATTTAATAAGAGCGTCCTGTAAGGTGAATTTCATTGCATTTCCATGTTTATATAAATACATACATATATATATATATATATATATATATTTATATTTATATATATATACACACGAAAATGTTATAAAATGCACTCTATATAGGATAAATTTTTAATAGTCAAAGTTAACAGTTAACTTTTTTTATTTTAAAAAAATAATAAATTTGATCAATTACACCTGTGATTTAATTTATCCTTTTACGGTATAATTTATAAAATATATTTCCAAAAAAAAAATATTGAATATTTTATTTCTTTAAAATAAAATTAGATATTTATCATTAACTTTAACCGTTATATATTTAACTTTAAAAATAATATAGAGACACTCTCTTTCGATCAAAGTTTAAAAAAAAAATCTTCAATAAAAAAAATTATTTTTTTTAAAAAATATTTTATATATTATATCCTAAAAGACTTAACAGTGCATTTGATAACATTTTCATATATAAAATTTATATATTGGATCAAATTTATTATTATTTTTAAATTAAAAAAAAGTTAACCTTTAATTTTAACTATTAAAGACTTAACAGTGCACTTTATAGCATTTTCTTATATATATGACAAATGCTATGATGGACATTGGAGCTCAAATTATATTATACTCCTGTTAAGTCTCTAATGGTCAATTGAAGGATCATCTATCTTTTTTTTAAAAAAAAAAATTAAAAAAATTTTTTGTAAACACATTTTTTAAACTAAATCCTTAAAAAAACTAAGTCCTAGGGTATTCGATCAAATTTATTTTAATTTTTCTAAAGATAACTAGTTGAACATCAGAGACTTAAGAGTACAATATAATTTGAATTCCAATACCCATTATAACATATATATATATTTAGAGCATTAATGCTGTGTGCGTCACTGCCGAGCGCCGGCGGTAAAAATGAGACAGAAACCAGCTGACACAACTAAAATAATTCAAGTGAGCTACATCCCAAATTTGACACAAAACAAAAGTGTAATTGAAGGTGGGCTCCACTCCAAATTTGGCATCTGAAACCAAAACCTCACTTTCCCACAAATCATCCATCTTTGTTTCCAGTTCCTTCCACAAATCCTCCGACCACACTCCACCTCCACTGCCACCTCCACTCCAACATCTCGGCATTGTCTGGCTCTCCATCAACTGGGTTTCGGCGAGTTAGGGAGTGAACTAGAGCTCGTCGGCACTATCGTTTCTGCATCGTCTATCTAGCAACTAGGTAATTTCAGAGCTCACCGAAGACATTGTTGACGAGATCGGCACTGGTTGGTAGAGTTTAAAGAAACCCACCACTCCCCCATTTTAATCAGAGTTCCGGCCATCTACTTGTTCACTACTTAGCGTCTCTTCTGTCATTGAAGTATTTCTGTTTTGTTGAATTTTGATGCGTTTTTGCTTCATTTTGAATTTTTCTATCGTATGCCCATTTTGTCTTTTTATTGCTGCAGATTCTCCTTCGGCTTTCTGTTGGTTTTCTGTGTTCTTGTAGCATGGCAACGAGTATGTAACACAGATATATTTTAATTTTGTTTTTGTTAGGTTTGAATTTCCGCTGGTTTCCGTCTCACCTCCGTCTATATATATATATATATATATATATATATATACGGTTTTGCTAAGGCACGCTCCGGAGCGCTCCTTAATGCGCACTCCAACCGTTACCGTAACAGAATTCTTGCTGCAGTGCTCATGCAGCCAACCAAGCGGAGCAAAAACTCCGTTACGGTAACGGTTAGAGCGCGCATTAAGGCACGCTCCGGGGCGCACCTTAACAAATCCGTATATTTATATTTATTTATTTATTAATATATGAAAATGCTATAGAGTGCACCGTTAAGTCTTTAACAGTAAAAGTTAATGATAAAATAAAATTAGAATTTGATTTAAATATTAAATTTTTTTTATTTAAATATTAAATTTGATTCAGTACTCCTAGGATTTAGTTTATCCTTTTAGGGTTTAATATATAAAATATATTTTTAAAAATAATTTTTTTATTGAAGATTTTATTTTTTAAAAATAAAATTAGAATTTGATCATTAATTTTGACAGTTATAGATATGTACAAGTATACTCTATAACATTACCTTATATATAAAACGTGTGTAATTTAAATAAGATATGCATTATGTGCTAGTAATTAATGATCACGGTCAAAAATTTCAAAAGAAAATTATGAGTCAAAAACCAACAAGTTCAAATATAATTAGTGCCTGACGATTTTTTCTTGGGAAGTAAGTTGTGGATAACTAAAAAAAAATATAAAGATGGAAATAACATAATAAATTCAAACATTTTTACCAAGTAATGGTCAATTCGTTTAAAAAAATCCCGACAAATATAATAATTGATAAAAAAATGAGAACGTTGTTATAAAATATATAATAATATGAATATCGATCTATTCCATTATTTTATTTTATTTCATGCAACTACCATTACTTCCATTATCTTATGTAACTTCCCTATTCTTTACTACGTAACCTTTTATACCAATATCCTAAGTAACTTATGTAACCTTCAAGTGATGTTATTAGAATTAATGATCCTAAAGCATATAAATAGAGGCTTAGATGAAAGAAAAAGGTAAATGGAAATGTGGTTGAAGAGAACTTCTTGTTCTCTACTTCTATATTCTATATTCTCCATTCTCTACATTTTATATTCTAATTTTGTTTGCTTAATTTTAATTATTCTATAACACATTATCAGCACGATCTCTACATTTTCTTGAAACTTTAGTGGTAAGTTTGATAAGTTCTTGTTTGATTTCTTCATTCCCTTTTCTTTATATAAATATATATATATATATATATATATATAAATATATAATGTTAAATTATTATTTGATTATGTTATGACTAACCTTACAAAACTTGAGTTTGTGCCTCTTGATACCAGTGGAAAGAATTATTTATATGGGTGCTAGATGCTGAAATTCATCTAGATGCAAATGGCCTTGGAGAAACTCTAAAAGAAGGAAATAATGCCACAAACCAGGAAAAGGTCAAGGCAATGATTTTTCTCCATCACCATCTTGATGAGAGGTTGAAAATAGAATATTTAACAGTAAAAGATCCCTTCATCTTGTGGATAGATCTAAAAGAAATATATGACTACCAAAAGACGGTTATACTTCCAAAATCTCTTTATGATTGGATGCAGTTGCATTTGCAAGATTTCAAGTCTATCAGTAAGTATAGTTTAGTAATTTTTAGAATCAGTTTTCAATTGAAATTATGTGGAGAGAATGCTACTGACTATGATTTGCTTGAGAAGACATTCTCAACTTTTCACGCATCAAATGTGCTTTTATAACAACAATATCATTAAAAAGGGCTTTAAAAATTATTCTGAATTGATTTCTTGTCTTCTTGTTGCTGAACAAAATAATGAGCTTTCGTTGAAAAATCATGAGATCCATCCAACGGGTGCTGCTCCATTTCCTGAAGCAAATGTGAACAACATGCAATCTAATCAAGGCCTCGTTTGAGGCCGAGGTCGTTGTCATGGATATGGTAGAAGTAATTTCAGTAATCATGGTGGTCATATAAAGAAGTTAACCCAATGGAAGATGGAGAACTATGAGAATAAATATTATCGATGTGGCATGAAAGGTCATTGGTATCATATTTACCGTACTCCAAAACATCTTACTGATCTCTATCAAGAATCTTTGAAGAATAAAGAGAAAAGATAGAAACTAATTTTGTTAGCAATGATGTTGTTGATAATAGTCCTTGAGGTACGAGTTTTATTGATTTTCCTTCATTAGATTTTGTTGATTTCTTGATCGATCACCCTGAAGATGATAGTAGTCAAATATTTAATGATGGGAATGTCCAAGAATAAGTTATATGTCCAAGAATAACTTATTAGTCATTTTATGTAATAAATTTGGTAACCAGTTTAATGAAATAAATTTCCTTTTTCATCTTAAATAAGATTATATTGTTGAACCTTTACATTTTGAAAGTTATATTTGATTAAAATATTTTAATGTTATACTTTATTGAAATATTTTCTATTATAT
>JAOXNR010000013.1:8046365-8061402 GCA_028571225.1 Parsonsia alboflavescens
CATTCCGCAGGACAAGATCTCCGCAAATCTTCAAACCAAGTATCGTTCTCAAACTCCAATGTGAGAGAAAATTTTTTAAAATCCTGGGACTCCGGATTCATTTCCTAGTGGATTCGGGATCCGGTTCCCCTTCACTTGTGATGTTTCTAATTTTGTAATCGAGAAATAGACAATTCTACAAAATTAATATCTATTTTTTTTCAATGTTGATTTAAACGTTTAGCCTTTACACAGCAAGTGTTGATAAGAAAAGCATTCAATTGTTCAAAGTTTCAAATACAAAATACATATTTCTTTACACAGAAAATACATAAATATCATTATGAGGAAGCAAGGGTTGTCTGCAAGACATCTTCAAGGTGTTTCTCAGTCGCAACATACTACCTCTTCTTGTCCTTAATTGCTAATGCAGCAAAGGCTTTGTAAAATGCATCTTACAGAAAAATTAAAGCACATAAAAAAAGTGCAATGAAGTTACAACATATAAGGTTTAGAGAGCATACGGGAGGCAAATCTTGGTAACTTCTTATATAAACTAAGCTCATTTAACTCTGGGTACAAGTACACCAAAATGAGATATTAGCCACGGAAGACAAGGAATTAAATAAAATTGGACAAGAAACATATAACTGTAGATTGGTAACAAACATCCAAGATTGCTAGATTCCAGTCCCTAAATCTGTAGGCTTACAATGCCAAGAATGACCCCTTTTCACTAAATCCAAAGAAATTACAACCATAAGAAAATAAAAGATCATACAAAGCATGGAAAGAGAGAACAATTTATTTGCAATTATAAAGGATAGAGCAATAGGGAAAACTTGTCAAGATGTGTACACTGTAAGACACATCAATGCAACAAGAGATGGACTCATAAAAAAGAACAGTCTAAAGACCTTTGTTCTTCTTAGGTTGTTACATATGACTTGTTTGAAATTACATACTCTGTTTGAAAATATACTTGATTTTAAAACATGAAAAGGGAACTCAACAAATGTGAACGATGCATCTTATTGTAATTAATGTTTCAGCAAGTGGTTCTCTTCCAACTCGTCCCACGTACAATGAAACACAAAAGGTAGATACAAGTTCATCCCACTTCTCTCCTTTTTTGAAGTTTGGCTTTCTAACTAGGCAGTTTCATTCCCCTTCAGAATCTTGAACTTGCAAAGACCTTTTCTGAAGCCTTGCTTTCTTCCCAAACAGGCTCATTCCATTGTATTCAGCAGAGGAAGATTGCCATTGTATTCACAGATTCACATCTTTTGTCAACACTGAAATATGCATTAAACAGCAAACCAATTAATGAATTCCCATGTCTTTATTTGCATTAAAAAAATCAAAAGTAATGAAAAAAATACTCTCCCTTATTAAAAGATAACTAGATATTGTCAGTAAATGCATATTAAAACTTCCAGGTAATATAGACGAAAACCTCAAATCATCACTGCAAAATGAATGAACAAAGATGTTTATTGGTGAGAACTTAATTGAAAGTTCAGAATGCAAGTCAATGCATCACTTTTTTCTAATTATTTGCAGGCTAGGCCAAAGCATAAGCAATTCCACTTAACATACTTTGTGGGTAACCAGATTTTTCAAGGTCATTTCATTTCACACTGAAACAAATAAAATCTTGAAAATGAGATTGCTAAGAGGCAAAAATCCTAACATCACATATTAACCATTCACTTGAACATTATTCTCATGACTTTGATTCTGTTCTGGCTTTCATTAAAGCATACTGTAGTATCATTCAATGTTCACAAATACAACACTGCAAGTTATAAAGAAACCAAGCTCAACCCATTAAAGACATTTCTATTCTCTATGTCCTGCATCTGGAATAAAAATCAAGGCATAAAAGTTGAGATGAGCTTAAGAAACCATATTTGCAAAACAATTAGAAGCTAAATTAGATAGAATATGCTAAAGAGTGAAGAAAAAGACATAAATTACTAGAGATGAGAAGAAAACTTCAAACTTTGAGATTTGGTGTGAGAGGAAATAGAGGCAAATGCTTAACTCACTTCGTCTAGTGGGGTCGATTGTGTATTGGGGAGCATATTTCCTTTTACAAATGGCTCTGTATAAAGAAAAAAAATTATTCTCATTAGGACTATGATCCCAAGCAAAACAAATTTTCATAAGTTAAAGCCCTAATTTTCGTAACACAAATCACACTCCAAAAATTGTAGAGAAGAGATGAGGTGAGGCTCGAGAACTCACCTTCTCAATTGGGTGATGATTTCTTCTTCGACGTCGATGATGCTACCCTATAGACATTTCGTTTCTAATGCCACAGTGATGGTTCGACGAGATAGTGAGACGCCAGTGGAGTAGCTCAGGGCCAGTGGAGTAGCTCAGGTGGGTTCCATCTGGTTCGCAGTTCAGGGGAGGTTTGGTTCGCCATTCAGGTGGGGAGGAGTCATTCAGATAGGGAGGATTCAAGTTTCAGATGGCTTGGTTTGGTTCTAGTAAGTCCCACTTGGATTGAGTTTGATCTTTTGTTATTCGGACAAAAACGACGTCGAATTTGTGGGATACATTTAACATAGAAGTTGACGACTTCCATTTGGTGCACAAAAATTTTCTATGCTATGTAGCACAACAAAGAAGCCCTATATATATATATATATATACGAATTTGTTAAGGTGCACTCCGGAGCGTGCCTTAATGCGCGCTCCAACCGTTACCGTAACGAAATTTTTGCTCCGCTTGGTTGGCTGAATGAGCACTGTAGCAAAAAATCCGTTATGGTAACGGTTGGAGCGCACCTTAGCAAAACGTATAAATATAAATATATATATATATATATATTTATACATACACACACACACACTTATTTTTCAAATTTTACTTTTGAATATCTAGTCCTAGTTTAATTCTTGAAATAAGTTGTTAGTCGTCATTCTATGTGGACTAAAAAATAATAAATGTATGTATGTATGTATGTGGGACAAATAAAACAACCTAAAACGATTTATATTGGAGAAAAATAAAATAACCTTAAACAACTTAAATTTGGATGAAGAGAATTACTTCTTGTAACTAGAAGTTTTTTGGTTTTTTAATAATATTGTCGAGTAAATCTCCATTTTAATCCCTGTTCTTTTATACTTTCTCCATATAAGTCTTCCTTTTTATTTTTTTTTTAAAAAATCTTTTTAAAAAACCAACTAAATCCCTAAACTTTTATTATCATTTAAAATCCTTAATCACTTTTCTATGATCTTTTTATGGGGTGGCTGACCAAGTCCTTCTTATCTAAACAATGAATTTTCAAGTGAGATCAATTACTAGACATTTCTTTTAGTCAAACAAATTGAGGGCATGGATTTCATTTCATTATTTTTGCCTTCTTTAAAACCAAAGAAGAAGAAGAAATTATTTAAGAAGATGTAAAGATTCAAACGCTTTTGAAATTTTTAGAAATCCATAAATCCCTACATTGTAAGCAATCGATTTGGGGCTTCTGCTATTTTTTAAGGATTTTTTTAATCACGATTCAAGTGTTTTTTTTATTATTTTTTTAAAAAAAGCAAAGTTAAAAGAACAGTGAAATGACTTTCCTATTCGCAATTTATTTGATCGAAATGAGTGTCGTTGTATCATTTTTCCTGAAAATGTTTTTTAGGTAAGAAAGACTTTGTTGGTCATCTGTAAAAAGATTGGGGACCTAGTTTTTCAACAGAAAAATGATTAAGGATTTTAAATGATATAATAAAACCTTAGAGATTTAATTGGTTTAAATAAAAAAGATAAGAAACTTAAAAGGATAAAAAAGAAAGAAAGAAGACTTAAATGGAGAAAGTAGAAAAGATCAGTGATTAACATGGAGATTTACTAAAATATTGCCCAATAACTAGTCTAAAAGCCTTTAAAAATTAAAAAAAGAAGAAGAAGAAGAAGAAAACAAGAAATAAAATTTACAAGGATTTGGTTTCTTTAGAAAGAAGAGAAGAAAGGGATTGTTGGAATTGAATACGTGGTTTCTAAAATTAAAGCAAAAGAAATGCCAACCCAATAATATTTGTGATAACGAGTACCTAGCGAGGTTGAACCATGGTGGGTAACATCCCATAGACTACAACATTTCCCGCCCTAAATAGTAACGAGTTCTCACGTGACACCTTAGCTAAAGTCTCCCTGGCCTTTTCTGTTTTCCTTGCTCGGGGAGGGGTGTTGTTGTAATTGACAACAAGTCCAAATATTTGTTTGGGCAATTTGTTTTTTTTTTTTGTTCAAAAAAAAGTATAAGAAGTTTTATTTTAATTAAAAAGAATATATTTTCTTTTATTACAAATTATCCTCAAGAAATGAAGTCACTATCATGGCACCACACGAAGTACCATGAATATACAACAGTGCATGTCAACCTTATCTTGATCTCACTTTTTTTCTTTGGGTAAATAAATCTTATCCTAACCTCAATTATGCCTTTATATTCTTGAAGGAATCAAGTATTCCTAAGTGGAGAAAAGAAAAGAAAAGAAAATGTCTCTTGGGTATTAAATATCTTATATTAATTTAATAAAAAATTTAAAAAGAACCCTTTTTTTATTTTACTTATTTTCCTGCTCAGAAACCTGAAGCGAAAGGAGGAAAATAGGATAAAAAAAAAAAGAAGATAATTTTGCTATTTTTGGATTAAAAATTTTATTTTTTAACATTAAAAATAAAGATAATAAAGATATCCCATTTTTAGCATATGCAGTCATTTTTAATCGTCACATATAACTTGGAATGTAAGTTTGAGAAGAAACTAATATTTGCGACGATTTTATAATAATGTCAATTGAGATAACGATTTTAAATTTAGTTCACTATTTTAAGTTGCATAATTTTTAATAAAAAAGATAATTTATTTTGTCCAGTTTACCCTTTTGGGGAACTAGATCTGCTGCCTCGATATAGTACCAATTGGGCACTGTCCAGTTTCATAATAGCTATTGCTCGGATTCACACCGGGAACCACATAGCATGCTCGCCGGCTCGATCTATTTGTATTGTTGGTTCGTTGCTTGCATTCTGGTTCACATGGATCTAACTTGAATAGCGCACTGATAATTTTTTCTGACTTCTGCTCGATCGTTCATGGTTTGTCTGTCGTGATTGCTCACCATTGCAGGATCTGCCTGTCACTCAGCCGGCTGCCTACTTGCTGGGCATGACCCCTGCGGACTGCTGTTTGGCCAATGGTGGCAAGAGCAAGCAACAGCTAGATCTGATTTTTCTTAAATTTTCCGACCATCATACTTTCCTCCGATGATTTCCGACAGTCAACAAAACACCGGTCCTCTTTTTTAATTTCTTTTTTTAATAAAATAATTACAATGTCCTATACCTTTTCTGAGGTTTAGCAGAACTTACTAAAAAAAAATAAAGGAGAAATTTAAATAAAAATTTACAAATTCCTATGCTTACATTCTTAAGGAAAAAAAAAAAAAAAATTGTAACTTCCCACCCATCTTCAAATCTATAAAATATATTGAGGTTTGGGTTGTTTCACGACGTGTACGAGTTGTTTTAAAACTTTGTACGGGTCGTGTATGTAATTCATGATAGTTAAATATCATTTGAGTTGTTTCTTGTCTTGTACGGGTTGTGTATGTTATTTCAATTAGTAATGTATCATATAGGTCATATTTTCTACTTGTACGAATTGTGTATGTCATTTTAGTTAGTTATGTATCATACAGATTATATTTATACTTGTATGAATTGTTTTTCCGACATATTTGAGTTGTTTTCTCTCAATATATGGATTGTGTATGCCATCTTAGTTAGTTACGTATCATATTGGTTATATTACCTTTAAAAGATTATTTTATACATCAAACTTGAATATTTTATACATTATGTTTGATCTAAAGGTTTATTTTACAATTACATGAAACTAATAAAATACAAGTATCGGATAAGTTAAGAGACAATTAATACCACTATTTTATAGATCAAACTAGAGTATTTTACACATTTTATTTGATCTAAAGTTCTATTTACAATTACATGAAGTGAAAAAAAATATAAGTAGGAATAATTTTCATTCAATCATGGCTGGAATATTATACACTTGACTAGGATATTACAACCGCCATTATAAGTACCATCATCTCATTTCCTACCAAACGTCTAATGTAGCTGAATCACTTTTAAAAACCTAAGATTAAAACAATATTAGAACTAACAAACATTGAACTAAACAATTCATATAACTTTGTAACACCTCATAAGGCTTTTAAAAAATCCATTTATATAGCTTTGAAACAACCCATACAACTTGATCTACACATAAATTACACAAAAGCAAACTGGCAATATAATCTATATGCTTATCAACAGTCCGTACCACCATTCAAACAACCCATAACACTTGCAAAAATAACTCATACAGTAGGAAAAACAACTCATATAACTTTTAAAATTACATGAAAATGCCAATAACATGAACAAAAAAAACTACTAGGACAACTCATACAACTTATAAATAACCCATAGCACTTTTCAAACAACTCATAACGCTTATCCGTAACTATATGCACAATAGGAAAAACAACTTATAAAGCTTATAGACAATCCATGTAGCTTTAAAATTGTGTGAAAATACACCTACCATAAACAAAAATAAATTGACAGTACAATCTATAAAACTTACAGACAACTCATATCACCTTTCAAATAACTCATAACACTTATAAATAACAACCTCTTCCACCTTTGCAAAAAATTCATAACACTTACAAAAACAACTCGTATAGTAGGAAAAACAATCCATGTAGCTTTTAAAATTGCATGAAAATGCCCCGAACATGAACAACAATAAACTACCAATAGAACTCATACAGCTTATAGACAACTCATACCATGTTTCAAACAACCCGTACATTAAAAAAAACAACTCATACCGCTTATAGAAAATCCATATAACTATAAAATTGCATGAAAGTACACCTACCATGACCAAAAACAAACTAAAAGTACAATCTATAAAACTTACGGACAACTCATACCACCTTTCAAACAATACGTAACACTTATAAATAATAACTCTTTCAACCTTTGCAAACAACTTGTAACACTTACAAAAATAACTCGTATAGTAAGAAAAACAATCCATATAGTTTTTAAAATTGCATGAAAATGCCCCTTACATGAACAAAAATAAACTATTAGTACAACTCATATAGCTTATAGACAACTCATATCACCTTTCAAACAACCTGTAATACTTATAAGTAACAACCTGTACTGTAAAAAAAACAACTCATACTGTTTATAAACAATCCATATAGCTTTAAAATTACATGAATATACACCTACCATGACAAAAAACAAACTGAAAGTACAATTCATAAAACTTATAGACAATCCATAACACCTTTCAAACAACCCGTAACATTTATAAATAACAATCCATATCATCTTTGCAAACAATATGTATTGCTTCAAAATAACTCTCACAGTAGGAAACAATTATTTAATACAATATACGTCAGAAGACAGAAACTATACAAAAAATAACCTATAAAGACTACAAACAACTCATATAACCTTCCAAGTACATAGATAACTCATACACAACCTATTCCTCCATAAATATTCAATCTTTGCAAAGAAAAGAGAATAAAAATCAGATCTTTTTTTTAAAAAATATAAAACAAACATGAATAGAGGCCAAAATAAAGGATTGAGAGGGCTATGCAAGAAATGCAAAAGGTTAAATCTTTCCAAACCCTAAGTTGATAATTTATTTCAAAACACAACAATAAAAGTACCCATTCATTTTTTAAGGATGAAAACGAACCTTTGTTGTATAAAGTTTTAACCTTTCCAAAAATTTAAGGCATGAAAGACAAGAATTTTTTTTTTGAGCTTCGCAGTTGCAATGTCGCATCGGTTGTGAGGGTGAGAGAGTTTGCTTGGCGGGTGAACAAGCTTTGAAAAAATTAGATTATGAAAACAAAGAAGAAAGAAAGATTTGTGGTTTTTAACCAAGTAAAGGTACTAGGGTAATTTTTTTATTTTAAAAAGTAATTATATTTTGAAAGATTAAAACAGTGATCAAAATTTAAAATAATTATCCTAAAGTGACTATTCCATGCAATTTTCACATAATTTTAAATAAAATAAATCTATGTGATGTATAAATGAGAAAAGTGATAGCTAATTATAGAAAAGAAAAATACTTATAAAACAACAATCTAAAAATAGAGAGTATAATTCCAAAAATTTTCTCATGTTAGATCATATATGTAAACATTCAATTTTTGACTAGTCAATTGATCGAATGTCCATGAAATGGAATGAATCTCAAGTGAATATAATTTTGTAATTCACAATAGTTCGACAACATATTGAAGAATTTTTGTGATATTTGGTAATGATTGGTTGTGGATTGCAAAAGGGTTGTTCTTAGATAGGTCAATGCTCCATTGGATACTTCAAAAAGGTACATTTTCCCTTTACATTTCCTTAGGCAAATTTGACTTTCACATTTTGATATATTCTAATGTCCAATTTTTTTTCCCACTTATTGGCTCTTCAAGAAAATGTCAAAATTATAATAATATATGAGCAACTGCAAGGCAGGAGTAATTTAAATTATCCAATGGTATTATTATCCCGATAACCTTATGCCTCTTCAATTTTTTATTTTTATTAATTTTTTTGTTGAAGAAACTTGCAACAATTGTATGAATAGTATATGTTCACCAGTAACAGTAGACACTGCGCAGTAGGGGCAGTGTAGGTAACACGCTATAAGGGAACTCCACCACAATAAAGATAACAAAAAGAATAGAGGTTGGCTGTACTCTTTTCATTTCTTTTTTCTACATAAGGGCCTCCAACTTTTGGAATTCAAGTGTGAAAAAACTGGTCCTCGAAACTGTTCTTGATTAATTCTCATAATTGTTTGTCTTTTTGCCAATTCTTCTGTTGATTCCTCTCTTGCCGATCTTCCCTATTAGGTTGGTTGGCCTTGATGTGGTGTTACCAGGTTATATTCTCTGGAACAGCTTAGGCATTTCTATTTTGTTGTTTGATCTGAGTCTTTTGTCTTCCTTCCTATTTTTACTTGTTGGGCTAGAAAGTTTCAGTTTCTTGAAACTCCCCAGGGCTCGATTCCTTGTGAAGCTCAGTTCTTTGATTGATTTCTTCCACCCTTTTGTGTTTTGTCCCTTTTCTTGCTCGGCCGAAGAAGTGGAAAGAGGACAGTATAAGTAAAACCTTGTTTTTCTTCAATTTTTGGTGCTTGGGAACTTTCTGAGCTCAGAGGTGTTTTATTCTATGTTAGGAATTTTGTATAGAGAGAGAAGGGTTTGGTTTGATAAGGTTGGTGTTGTAAGCTAGTGGAAAAGGAAAGGGAAAAAATGGTTTCAAAGTCATATTCAAACCTCTTGGAGCTTGTGGACCTTGCCTCCGGTGAAGCTCCGGCGCCGTCCTTTGGACATATAGGCCGGCGGATTCCTCGTATCATGACGGTAGCTGGCATAATGTCGGATCTGGATGATGATGCTTCTGAGAGTGTGTGCTCTGACCCATCCTCGTCATCTACACAAAAGGATAGGATTATTATTGTGGCGAACCAGCTGCCCATTAGGGTGCATCGGAAAACAGACACTAAGGGGTGGACTTTCAGCTGGGACGAGAATTCACTTCTCCTACAGTTAAAAGATGGTTTGGGCGATGAGGACCTTGAATTTATATATGTTGGTTGTCTCAAGGAAGATATTCATCCAAATGAGCAAGATGAAGTCTCCCAGATACTCCTTGAGACATTCAAGTGTGTACCAACTTTTCTACCACCTGATCTGTTTAGCAGATACTACCATGGCTTCTGTAAGCAACAGTTATGGCCCTTGTTCCATTATATGTTGCCTTTATCACCGGATCTTGGTGGCAGGTTCAATCGCTCATTGTGGCAGGCTTATGTATCAGTCAATAAGATCTTTGCTGATAGAATTATGGAAGTAATTAACCCAGAGGATGATTTTGTCTGGGTTCATGATTATCATCTAATGGTATTGCCAACCTTCTTGAGGAAGAGGTTCAATAGGGTCAAACTTGGTTTTTTCCTACACAGTCCATTTCCCTCTTCTGAAATATATAAAACCCTGCCAATAAGGGAAGAGCTTCTGCGAGCTCTTTTGAATTCTGATTTGATTGGATTCCATACCTTTGATTATGCCCGGCATTTCCTATCCTGTTGCAGTCGAATGCTTGGCCTATCTTATGAGTCTAAAAGGGGTTACATAGGCCTCGAGTATTATGGTCGGACAGTAAGTATTAAAATTCTTCCAGTTGGTATTCATATGGGACAGCTCCAATTAGTGTTGAGCCTTCCAGAAACTGAGAAAAAGATTGCAGAGCTCTTTAAGCAGTTCCGTGATCATGGAAGGACAATGTTGCTTGGGGTTGATGACATGGACATATTTAAGGGTATCAGCTTGAAGTTATTGGCAATGGAGCAACTGCTGCTGCAACACCCTGAGAAGCAAGGAAAGGTTGTATTGGTGCAGATAGCCAATCCTGCCAGAGGCAAAGGAAAAGATGTAAAAGAAGTACAGGAAGAAACGTACACAACAGTTAAGCGAATTAATGAGAAATTTGGGCAACCAGGATATGAACCAGTCATATTGATTGACCAGCCTCTGAAGTTCTATGAAAGGGTTGCATACTATGTAGTAGCGGAGTGTTGTTTGGTCACAGCTGTAAGAGATGGAATGAATCTTATACCCTATGAGTACATCATCAGTAGACAGGGGAATGAGAAACTAGATAAAGTTTTGGAATTGGAACCGTCCACCCAGAAGAAGAGCATGTTAGTTGTTTCTGAGTTCATAGGATGTTCACCATCCTTGAGTGGAGCCATAAGGGTGAACCCTTGGAATATTGATGCAGTTTCCGATGCTATGGACTCTGCTCTTGTGATGGCAGAACCAGAAAAACAATTGAGGCATGAAAAGCACTATAAGTATGTCAGTACCCATGATGTGGGGTATTGGGCACGCAGTTTTCTGCAGGATTTGGATAGAACTTGTAAGGATCATGTACGGCGCAGATGCTGGGGTATTGGATTTGGCTTAAGCTTCAGGGTGGTAGCACTTGATCCAAATTTCCGAAAACTGACAATGGAGCATATAATGTCAGCTTACAAAAGGACGACAACAAGAGCAATTCTTCTGGATTATGATGGTACTTTAATGCCACAGAACACAATTGACAAGAAGCCAAGCTCTAAAACTATAGAAATCTTGAACAGCTTGTGCAAAGATAAGAACAACACAGTTTTCCTTGTTAGTGCCAGAAGTCGAGGCACATTAACAGAGTGGTTTTCATCTTGTGAGAAGCTTGGACTGGCAGCAGAGCATGGCTGTTTTCTAAGGTACATAACCTATACCTTTCTTAGATACATCTTATTATCGAATTATCATAAGATGTCTATTTGAGCTTGATGGTTGTGTTTCCAGGATGAAGCGTGATGAAGAATGGGAAACATGCGTGCCGACAGTGGAATGTGGTTGGAAACAGATTGCAGAACCTGTGATGAAACTCTACACTGAAACAACTGATGGATCAGTAATTGAAGACAAAGAGACTGCAATGGTTTGGTCATATGAGGATGCAGATCCCGATTTTGGATCCTGTCAAGCAAAGGAACTTCTTGATCATCTCGAGAGTGTACTTGCGAATGAGCCGGTCACAGTCAAGAGTGGTCAGAGCATTGTAGAAGTTAAGCCACAGGTATGTGTAGCTAATCTTGTGATAAACCATGGTCATGAATTTGAGTGCTTTGTCACAAATCGATTCGAGCACTAAGCCTGTGTGGTTAAATGCTGAAGGGGATTAGTAAGAATAGTTTGAGTTTGATATTGAGGAAACTTTGTGGTTCTAATCGATATGCTTGAGCTTCAATAAGGCTTATTAATCCTGATTGATATCATATGAAGTTTCTGGTACCATTTTACTGTTATAGAGTAAAGCTTCTTCTTGATTTTTTTTTTACAAACATATTATATTCAGTTCTACAACCTCACACTCCTCTGCATAGGAGTATGCCTCAGATATTTCCATTTTAAGGTCCAAGTTGGTTAAATACTCTTCAGCCGTCGACCTTACTAAGAACATTTCCATTGGTTGACATATAATATCTGTTTATCGTTTGTGTAGGCTTGTATTCTGGATGACTACTTTCATAAATTATATGTAGCATTAGTTATCATAAGTGAGTGTGTTCTGTTATCTTGCTTGCTAATCACTTCCTCACTATTAGTTACTTTAACCCATCAACCAAGTGATTGTGCTAGTTCACTTTATCCTTTCTTCAGTGAAAGTACGGTTATCTGAGGCTCATTCTAGAAGAAGTTTTCTTAGTTTTCAGATATTTTGATTATTGCTGAATCGGGATTCATCACATCTTCAATCCAATAGATGTGCACTAACGATATAGGGCCAGATTTCAGTCACATCTTGGTGGTAGCTGAAAACCCTTAACAGAAAATCCTTTCATGCATCTGGTTAGGTAACTTCTTCTGTTTACCACACCCGAGATACTCAAAGATAGGGTTTCTTGCCTTCTGATGATGCAGGGTGTGAGCAAGGGTCTCGTGGCCAAACGCCTACTTTCTACAATGCAAGAGAAAGGAATTTCACCAGATTTTGTCCTCTGTATTGGAGACGATCGATCTGATGAAGACATGTTTGAGGTGATTACAAGCTCTATGCCTGGTCCATCTATAGCTCCAAGTGCAGAAGTCTTTGCATGTACGGTTTGTCGCAAACCGAGCAAGGCTAAATATTATCTGGATGACACAGCTGAAATTGTTAGATTGATGCAAGGCTTGGCTTCAGTTGCAGAGCAAATGGTACCTCTTTAGGCATTAATAGGTTCCAAACTGTAAAAAAGGCTGCATTCTATAATTCATAAGCAAACTCATATCATACCCTACCTCATTGCTTCTCCTATCGTATTATATCAGTTCAGTTGTAAATTACCTGCAGACGGAGAGGAGTTCGCCAACAGTGGTTTTTTTTGTTTTGTTTTTGTTATTGCCACGAAATTGAATTTTTTGCTGCTAGAAGAATTTAATATCTAATATTAGAAGTACGTTTGTCTGCTGAGCAATATCAATTCCCTCTTCTATATGTTAGTTCTGTTTTCTCAAGTTTCTTGGCTAACATCTCTTTGTGGGCATCTGTTCTATGTTTTGCTTTTGCGTGGTTTCTGCTTATGCAACAGAAACACGCTTTCTGCAGCAGTCTCTCTTGGACTTGAAACGAAGAGGAAATGGTTCAAGGTTAGCCTCAAATGTCAGGCCTAATCTTGCACTAACAAGAGATGGAAGCATTATCAATTATGCCAATGTCTCCATTTTATCTTGAATTGTGTTAAAAATGGACTTTGGGTTTGGCTCTGTTTCAAAAGCTAGCTCGGGGAGGTTGACTATTTTCATATATACTATAATTTACCTGGTTGCAAGTAGCATCCTTTCCTTTCTGGTGAGAAAAGCACAAGAGCTGCTCCTGTCTTTTGCCTGGTTGTGCCCTCCCCAGCAATTTCATTGTTTTTTTTTTTCCTTTTGGTGTAATCCTTTAGTTTAAATTGTGCCTTCACTTTTCTGCTTAGTTTGGTTGTGAAAACATATGCCATACCGGATAAACAGCTCAACAGTTCAGCTTCCAGACACCATGCAATCGAAGGATCAAATGACTTGGTTAGAAACATAGCAGCACACACAATCAAAACCGTATCCTCTCCTTTATTTAATTTGTCCTACTTTCCTATCTACATAATCAACCACAGCTGCATTAGCCCTCTTAATATGGATCTTTGTAATGATGGCGTTGCCATTTCCTGCAGAAGTTTGTCTTTTATTCACTGTATTAACTCCCTCCATTGGGATTGAAATGAGACCTTCAATCTTGCATTGAATAACCTAAAATAGAATAGGTATATTCATTTAAATCCAGATAGGGGAAGTATTGCAGTAACTCCATTGGGTTCATACTCTTTTCTAATTTTACATCGGATGATAAAGACTGCGTTCATTGTATGTGGGAATACAAGCCCCGTCATTCGAAAGGTCTGTCTACCAACTCCTGCTCACCCCCATGTTAGATAGGATTATTAATGGCGGTTGGTCTATACAGATAAAAAGGGCGCTTATCATCACCTGTAAACCGTAAGACTAATTTACGGAGACCCACGAGGGCTGTTGTATGGGAATGGACCTTGGACTCCACAGTAGAGCTATGGGAGCTGATTGTGTTTCCCAACTTTTATTTTTATTTTTCACATTTTTAGATCCCATTAGTATTTTGCAACTTAGTCGTAAATTATTTGCTCTTTTCTTTTTGAAACCTTTAAAAGATCCTTTAATATCTTAAGGGGCAGCCAATTGGTTCTTTTTTAGCCCAATCGTGTTTCCGAACTTTTAATTTTTTACATTTTTAGATCCCATTACTATTTTCATTAGTCAATTGCAATTTCGATTTTTTTTTTTTTTGGCTTTAAAAGAGATTATATTATTTTCTGTTATCTTTTTAGATCCCTTAACTTATTATGATTGAATGAATGGGTTCTTTTGACCCAAAAATTGCATTCTCAAATGAAGTCAACACAAATTTAAATTTTATAATTAACATTTGGAGAATAATATGGGAATTTCATCGTTGAATGTAATTTAACAATATGAAATGAACTCTAAATTACTCAAATTGATTCCACTAGTGTCTTGAAAAGGAAAGAGATCTTTGTAGAGCTGTAAATTGGGGTTGGTTTGGCCGAGTCAATTGGGATTGGTCCGGCTCTATCCAACCCAATCTCAGGTGTTAGAAAATTTAAAAGATTGAGAAGAATCGATTTTATTTTTCTAAATAATCATCAAAATCTTAATCCAGTCCAACTCCACAAGGGTCAAGGGTCGGGTTAGGCTAGCCTTTATATATATATAGGATTGCTATAAAATGCAACTGGCGGAGCGCAACAGCCAAAACGACGTCGTTTTGGCTGCGAAATAAGTGGATGTATCC
>JAOXNR010000013.1:8061502-8074226 GCA_028571225.1 Parsonsia alboflavescens
AATGATATAATGGACAGTGGAGCTCAAATTATGTTATATTCATATTTATATATATACACAGAAATATTGCTGTGTGCTACTGGTCAAAACGAAACCATAATATGAAACTATTATATATAGAAATCATTCATAAAACAAGAAATTTTGTTACGTATAATTTTCACAGAGACTAATTAAATCTTTATAGAATATTTTTTTGGAAATCGAAAACTATGGTGAATAATTTTCTCTTACTTTACATTTGAAATATAATCCACTCAAGAACTATACCATAAGAGGTGGGAATAGAATAAGGGTTTTGCTTTGACTTAATTAATTATATGACTTCTATTTATTTATTTATAATAATACTCAGCTTACCCCTTTTCTCTGTTTTGGTATCTATATATTCTCATTTCTCACTGACCATTATACCAAGTCATAGAGGCCGTAATTCATTTTTCAAGTCAAAATGCCGTATTTAATACTTTATAAAAGGAAAGGAGAAAATGAGTGCAAAGCATATTAGTATAAGTTTAAATTTAAAAAATGATATTCTTCCACATTCCAAATTAAATTAAAATTCAAAATTTTAAATAAAACTTTTCTTTTAAAGTTCATATTATTATTTTGTCGAGAAAAAAGAAACATAATAATTCATTTGGTTGTGCATAATTTTTTTTTCTTTAAATATCCTTATGATTTTAATCAAACTAATAATTGTAATTAAGGAGAAGAGAGATAGACAGTAGTAATATGTAACAATAATAATTTATAATTAGTGAAAAATAAGTGAATTCAAGTAATTGATAGGGTTGCTTGCCTAACTTCAACCTCGCAGTGGTCTTTCCTTTTTTTAAAAAAGGGAAATAACTTATAATTTGTAACGGAAGGAGCGGTGAATAAATAATTTAAAAGGAAAATAATAGAAAAGGTGGAGTGTGAATAACAAGTACTTATTATTTAATTAAGAATACGCGTAATAGACTTTTGTTAAATTATTACATTTGATATATTAGATAGAAAAGCAAATGATATGATTTGTTGATTGATTGATTGATTTATTTATTTTAGTTCCATCCCAAAGGCAATGTGATTTTTCTTTTCCTCAATAAGAATTCTGAAATTTGTCTTTTTAGCGGAGCATTGAGTAATTGGGCGATTTCTAATATATATTTTTTCTTCTTTTTTTTTATCGTGTTCGAATTAATTTGCACGTATGTTGAAGTTTCGTTAATCTAGAAAGATATTGATGGTATTTGAACTCGAGATTTATAGTTTCCATGTTCGTCACTCCACCCCTTGAAGGGATGATTTCTAGTATTTTTATTTAATGATAGACATTAAATCTTAATTAAACCTATCATCATATTTTCTAATTTGTCTTACTTTTTTAAATTTTTTTTTTTTTTGGGATCAGACTGTTCCTCTATCTAGAAGCTGCAATTTATAAAGACTAAAGTATATATGCAGGAAGATCGAATCGAACTTATGACCTATATTATGCAGGTCCACATCCAAAAAATTGGGCCACACCCCTTTTATGTCTAATTCATCTTTGTTAAGTCTTACTAATTTAATGATAAACAATAATACTATATAAAATATCTGTAACATCCATTCCTTTTTTTTTTTTTTACAGGTCTTAATACTCGGAAACTGATCCAGAAATTGCTAGATTAAAAAAAAAACATCGCCTCAATTGATTTCTATATCTTACGATGTTTATTTATGTCCATTCTACGGTTCACCCCTAATTAATCTGATTGCGCCGTCAGTTAAACCCTCTGGCCAGGGACAAAATTCGGAATAAGATCTTATAATTAGGAATCTTACAAGACTAGGCTTAATGAAGACGTGTTCCTTTGGAGAAAAAAACGAAAAGAAAAGAAAAAGATGCTAAGAAACTAACCATGTTCACATCCTGCGGTTTACTTTCATCTTCTTCTATTCAACGCCCGTGAATCCAATTCATGAAAATTAAATAATCAAATCATTCCAATCATAAAAAATATCATCTCTCTTTACCGCCTCAACTAAGTGTGAATCCTCCAAAGACAGCAGCAAATTAAACCGAAAGGAGAAGAAATACACAGTCAAAGCAACAATTCACAACAGGAAAAGGAATATGAAAAATTTCCATATATATATATATGTATATATTTTCTTCTATATATATATATTGCTGTTTACTGTAACATTCCTATTATTATATATATATGGAAAAGAAAACTATATATTAAGTCCTCTTGAACATTCCCAAATTCAATGGCTTCCTTCCACCTCTTACCAAACAATTGTATATAAAATTCCAGTCCGGAGGGCTCTTTTTTTTCTTCCTCCTACTGCGGAAGAACCGCCAATGCAAAGCCGCCTTTTGGGCCTAATTGCTTATTAGACTCGAGAATTTTGACTGATCAAAGAGGAATATCGCAGGATGAGTGGAGAAGGGATTGTGCAGAGGGCTCTCAGTAGCCTTGGGAAAGGATTTGATATAACTTCCGATTTTAGACTTAAATTTTGCAAGGGAAAAGAAAGACTCGTTTGGCTCAACGAAGCGGGAAAAGGAGAACTTCAGGTTCCGGGTTTCGGCGGCTTCAGAGATGTCTCCACAGATATCAAATGCGATAAAGGCGATCGAACCCGGTATCAATCCGATATCCTTGACTTCGCTCAGGTAATTAATTACTAATCACAGGGAAAAGGATTTTTTTGATTTAATCATGAATGTATGGTTCATTTTTTTTGAGTAATATATGTGTAATTTTGGGGGATTTCCCAGATGTCGGAGTTTTTCAATCAGAAATCTTCATTGCCCGGAAAAATTCCGTCGGGAATGTTCAATTCGATGTATGGATTCCAGAGTGCCTCTTGGGCTAAAGATGCGGCAAACACCAAGTATTTAGGACTCGACGGATATTTCATCGTTCTTTTCAACGTTCACATTGATCGGTACCCTCTTGTTCTTAAGGATGAAGTCAGAAACGCAGTTCCTTCCACATGGGATCCCGCTGCTTTGGCAAGGTAACATTCCAACCAGTTAAACAGAGAAACAGTAATGTTTTAGCGACTCATTTTCCCGAGTTTTTTTTTTAATTCATCACATAAAGACAAAGTCATAACCGATGAGAATTAAAAAAAAAAAAAAAAATCTTAATGTTTGATTTTCAACAAAAATGTTGTTCTTGTGTTATTTACTAGTGGAAAATGCTATAGGTATATTTCTTAGATGATAGGTCTCATCTCATCTTATGTCCAATGAACCTAGACAAATTTTGCTAGTATTAAGTTTTAAAATTCGAGTTAAGCCAAGAGTAAATGAAGAATAACTAATATCCAATCATATTCTCCCATAAAGGATGAGATATTTGACTTTTGATCCAAATTAAAAAGTTTTTACATATATTGATAAAGTCAACTTTTTTATGTTGATTATGAATTTAATTCATATTAAAATTTTCCAAATAAATGCATTAAAGACCACGTAGACAAAGTGCAAGGTGATGACCAAGTCAATGAAAATCGGGATAGGTATTTTATGTGATTTATTGTATCGATTTAATACTAAAAAATATTACGTAGCTTATGTGTAACATATAATTATAAATGAATTATTACGTAACACATGAGACATATTATTTAATCACCTTAATTTTAATTTTTTAAAATTATTAAAATAAATAACTAAAAATTCAAATTCTCTGCTGTCTCCAGTTCTTTTCAAACTCATCTGGGGACTAAGTCTAACCAATAGTTATCTACATCGAGAATCGACAGATGTATATGAAGAAAATGCAATTATTTTCTTCGTAATTGACTATTTGATGTAAACCCGATTTGAAGATGAAGAGGAGTCAGTATGGAATTAAAGAAACAAGCAAAAAAGTCAGCAATATTAACTGCAGATTTAGATATGTAATATATTCCACCTGCTGATATCTGAATATAATTATTTGAATTTCTTTTCTCTTTTCTTTTTAACACCCCGTCTCTATTATAACCTTCCTTTTGAGGGTTGAAATCCATTTTATTTTATCGTGTCTCCCGAATGTTTTGGTTCTAAATATTATTATTTATCACTCAAAAAGAAAGGTTTGATGAAACTTCCTAATTTAATTTCTCCTTTTCTCAACTCTTTTCAATTTTATTTAATGGGTTGTAAGTTAATGTTGATATAAATCTCAAAATAAAACTAAAATGTTACTTGGCCCTAATTGGGTGTATACTATTACTCTAAGTCTATGATTCAATACATATGAAAGAGGTCATGCTGACATGAGTTTTTGGATTTGACCAATTGAGATGTTTTGACAGTTGCCAATTATTCTTCTTCTTCTTCTTCTTCTTTAATGGGTGTAAAATGATAGTATTAATTTTGGACAGATTCATAGAGAGATACGGGACACACATCATTGTGGGACTGAGTATGGGTGGGCAAGACGTGGTCCTTGTAAGGCAAGACAAGTCTTCCTCTTTGGAACCATCACAATTGAAGACTCATCTGGATAACCTTGGAGATCAGTTGTTCACTGGTGCTTGTACTTTCCCTCCTCATCAAATCAAGAACAAAGAACTAAAGCATCATAAGGTCCCTTTTCTAATTCCTTCTCCCCCAAGAAAATTAAATTCTCACGTTGAATATTAAATTTATACGAATTAAGATAAAATATTCAATTTTTAAATATGTTAATTAAATTTGCAGGCACCACGGGCTTTCAACCTATTCGATCCGCAACCAAATCCCTTCAGCAGCTTTTCATCATCAGACACAACAAAAGATGTACGTTTGATATTCTTTCTTCATTCATTCTTTGTTTTATCTATCTCTTTAATTATTTTTCTTTGGTTAAGTATCAAAACATCGCATCAAATAATTATTGATCCAACACTAATTAATTTATTGGCCATTTCATGGTCAACACTCTTGACCTGCTCCAAACGCAACGTCTAAGTTTGAGGATTTTTTTTTCCGGCTGTAGTTTTAAGACATACGTAGACGAAAAAGACTTATATTTTAAGATAATTGATTAAATACATTAATGTGGTTTTAATATATTCTTAATTTCTTTTACTGCAGGGGATAACTGTGATATGTTTGAAGAGGGGTGGAGACACGTCAGTGAGCACACATTGTGAATGGATTCTAACGGTTCCGTCAATGCCCGACGCAGTTCATTTCAGCTTCATTCCCATTATTTCTCTTCTCAATGGCGTTCCTGGGAAAGGCTTCTTAGCACATGCTATTAACCTATATCTTCGTTGTAAGTGAAGTCTGGCACTAAACGGCCGTTACACCTATAATATATTTAGTATGGGAAGAAATAATTTTAAATAGAAGAAAAATTAAAAAAAAAAGAATTAAAAAATGAAAATACTTTGTTATAAAATATCAAAACTATATATTTTCGGAAGGAGCAGTACTAATTGATTTTTTTTTTACCGGTGCAGACAAACCTCCAATATCAGATTTACAGTACTTTTTGGACTTCCAAGCCCATAAGATTTGGGCCCCCATTCACAATGATTTCCCTCTTGGACCAAACCGAAATAAGGTCCTCTTGACTCCAACTTTGCATTTCAACTTTATGGGCCCAAAGCTATACGTGAACACAACCCAGGTAAACTTCAACATGATTAATTATTAGTCTAATTAATGTTTCTAATTTCTTTCGTGTTTTGTTCCTTTCATCTTAACTGATTAGTCATTTTGCAAAGCAGGTTTCAGCTGGGAATATACCTGTGACAGGGATGAGGTTGTACCTTGAGGGCATGAAATGTAACAGGTAATACTTACTTCTAATATTAAATATTCTTTTGTTCGAAATTGAATATTTTATTTTGATTTGCAAGTGTACGAAGGAAAAGTTTAATTTGATTTATTTTAATATTACATTATTGTCACTTTTTTTTATTTATAAAAGTTTAATTAAATTAGACAACGAGACATTTAATTTTGAATAACTCAAAATAAAAAATGAAATATTTAATTTCATACTAAGACGCTTGAATTATGTGCAAAAGTTTGCTGGTAAATTCTGGGGTTATTATTTAGTCAATAATAATAAAATAATAATTGTACATAATTTATATATGAAATGCTTTATGTGTATGATCATTTAGAATTAACCGTGTATAATTAAATAAACTTCATTTAGAAAAGTTTTTTTTCCCTTCTTCTCAGGTTAGCTTTGCATCTACAGCATTTGTCAAATGCGCCGGTACTGCTCCAGGATAGAATAAATGAACCCTTAACATGGCAGGGAACAGAGGAAATATCCGATGAACGATATTTGGAAGCAGTACAGTGGAAGAAATTCTCACACGTAAGTACGGCACCGGTAAAGTATGATCCGAGATGGGCTACAAGAAACGATGACGCATTCATCGTCACTGGTGCACAACTCCACGTGAAGAACCACGGCGGAAGATCGGTGCTGCATCTCCGGTTATTGTACTCGAAGGTTTCGAATTGCGTCGTGGTGCAGTCACACTGGATGCAGAAGGCATCGGAACACTCCATAAAGCATAGTTTCTTGTCAGCTATAAGCACTTCGATTTCGGGGACTTTGGATAAGGAGAAAATAAAGCCGGTCGTCGTGGATTCCGGTGCCTATCCGACAGGGCCGCCAGTGCCGGTGAATATGCCGAAGCTGCTGAAGTTTGTGGATACATCGGAGTTATGCAGAGGGCCACAGGATACTCCGGGACATTGGTTGGTCACTGGCGCAAAATTGAACCTGGAGAAGGGAAAAATATGCATGCATGTTAAATTCTCGTTATTGAATTTAAGTTCATAAAAAGAATTTTTAAGTATATATAATAAAATATAGATAAAATTGTAATATGATAATATGATATAATTATAAGTCCTCCACCTTTTAGTGTAGGGATTATGGTTTATGCCATGATGTGCAAATTTGAAGAGCTTTGTATATATTGAAAGTGATCCTATATATATTCAGAATGATATCTTTATTCTTTTCTTCCTACATTATTTTGAAGTGGTTTAGATCGATTAATTAAGCAATTAATGTATGAAATGGCATATTGTGATCATTGTCTATGTTACACTAATTTCGTGATTCTAACTAACTTTCATTGTTATTAATTATAAATCATTATTGTGAGTTAATTAGGTATTTGAATGTGTTTTTTAATATTATCCATTTAATGATATATTCATCGTCAAATAGATTCATATTTATTAAAGTTTGATTAGAAGCAATGTTTTTTTTAAAAAACTCTTTAATTTTTATAAAACAACGATTGATCATTTATTTTTAATAATGGAAGGAATATTTATAGTTTTTAAATTTATAGAGAGTTACATTTCGATTCTTTGAAGTGGTATTACATTGTTTTAACTATAAACTAGGGCAAATAAAACAATTACATATATATTTTGCAGCACATTTGTAGGAATATGATGGGACTTGCTATGGATAGAGCACTATGATTCACTATCATAAAGCCATATTTTCAAGTTTTACTAACCGACGCTCCTTGATATCGAAAGATATTCTCAATTCTAGATTTAATCACGTACGTTGAGCGAGAAACTATTGTTAATTCACGGAAGGTTAGAGAAGGGATGAATTAAAAGAACATATATAACAATGAGTCATATTTATTTTAAAACTAAATACATTTTTTTCTTTATTTTTTTAATTCATCTGCAATAACTAGTAATGATGCCCCGTAAAATGGGAAAATTTTGATATAGGTATGGTGTCTTTTCTTTTTTTTTAATAATAATAATATATATATATATTAATGGTGTACAGATCAATTCGTATGCATCTTAACATTCCGTTTATCCAGAAGAACATTGATGGGATTCGATCTATGCGTTCGCTACTCTACCCATGGATATATTTCTGAAGAGACATGTTATAGGTATGGTTGAAATTGAGCCTAAGTGATTAAAAAAAAAAAAATTCCATAAACTACACATACTTTGCCTAAGTTATATTTTGAATTTCACATTTTAGTTGCTTGAGTGGATACATGATTAAGGTCCACGATAAAATTTTACCAATAAATTGGCAGTCCCAATTCGGTTTTTTTTTTAAATTTTTTTTTATACAATAGCCACTATTTCTATGACTAATTAATGTGTCTGCAGAATTTGACTTCTATACAAATAAACCACTGCTTTGAAAAGCAAATCGTTCCCGAACAAGCAAATCAAATGAAGATAACAACCTCCGACTTCTTGGTTTTTATTTGTACAAGTAATCCAATACTGAGAGCACAGATTGCTGTATCGTGAGGGCAAAAAGAAGAACAGCAGCAATCACCGACAGCAGCGCCCATGGACTCCTAAAGTAAGTCTGAATCAGATTCGCCCGATACTTCGGCCACCTTCTCTTACAGTAGTGATTGATCTCCACACACATCATTCTAAATCCTCCTTCCGGATCAATCATTACATCCGTCCCCAGAGAATTAATCAATTCCGCAGCAGCTTTGTCACTCCCAATACAATTCCGGATAATATTTTTCGACCCGAGAATCCGAATATCCTGGGCATTATCGATGATGTTGTCCATGAAAAACACGTACCCGCTCACCTCGTTCCCTGCCCCGACATGGAATCTCTCGAAAGCGATTAGGTTTAGAAAGAGGGGTTCCGTTATATCGTCCACTACCACCATGGGTATCTCGAGAACGCCTTCGTGAAATGAGATGTCGGTGAGATATTTACTGTATTTCCTATTGATTGTGATTCCGGCTTCAGTAAGCTCTACTACGGACCGTATGATGTCATCTCCGCTTTTCCGGATCGCACCCGGCCTGTTATCTATGTGGGTTTCTTTTTTCGGACCCAAGAGACTTTTCCGGTACATGTCCAAGACGTGCAAGCAGTTCGATGGGGCTTTCGTATAACTATTTGGAAAGAAAAATTTGAATACTAGTTCGTTCGTTAAATCCTCGTTCACCTGTGCGTAAATAAGCAATTAATTCTTTCAGTTAGGACTGGAAATGGTGCTAAACGGGTCTGGAATATATCCAGATTAGGACCCATTGACAGTCCTGGTATTAGGACGGTACCCGTGTCATTGCAACATATATAGATGAAATGACACTTACATAACTATTCAAAATTATTAATTTGCAGCAGTTCTTATATGGTCATATAAAACAAAAGGGACATATAGAAAGAAGACCTGTTTTAGTCCCTTCTCAACTGCAAGAAGCCTGTGAAGAACCAGCATGGGAAGTTGATTTTCAAGCATCAGCATGTCCCGTCTAATGAGTGGCATCACATAAAGCCTTCCATGATCCCCAAAGACGGGATCATTTGGAGCATATCCATCAAGAATTTTTGTTGCTGATTTCAAGATTTCTACCATGAAAACCCCATCTCGGATCATGATTCTCAAGAATATTCCATCCGAATCCCTCTCCAAATCAGGATCCAATGAATTGTAAGCCTCCTTCAGTTCTTCCACTACTTCAGCTAAGGATCTGAAGTAGCTCTGGAGAGGTTGATTTGATCTCTTCAAGAAATGGAGTAGAGCTCTGTCCTTGTGTTCTTCCATTGACTTCAAATTTTCATCTTTGTAATGATAAGGGCCAAAAGAGACCACCTGAGGTGTGTACACTTTTTCCTTTTTCATCTTGTTTTTGACGGATTCCTGCAGCTTGTAGATGGACCTCCGCTGCCAGGGATTCTTCATCTCCTCCGTGAGAACATCTGAAATTTCTTTCATTTGATTATTCACTTGGATCACCCAACCATTTTCTTGATGATCATCATTTACTTGCATCATCACATGATCATTTTCTGCCATTTTAATCTTTTGAAATCACCAAAATTGAGCCTCAATTTAGGTGTTTGGTTTTGCATATCTCTATAGTTGATCATATTCTTTCACTTTTATATTGTATTCATATTAGGGGACAGATGATTATAATTTTGATTAATGGGTGTACATATACCTTGCTTAATTGCCTATAAAGCTAAGCAGTTGTTCTTTCCGTGAGAATCTTTATACTTTTACATACGTTGTATAGTAACTATGAAGTATAAAGGATACCGTCCTTTTTCCTAGCCAGCTAGCTTTGCAGAAGAGAAATCGCCAGCCTCACATCCCCAGACATATACCTTTTCTCCTTGAAAGTTCCATTTCAAACGTGAATGTGTAATGCTTTAATTCGGCTAGTTATAGAGAATAGTTTCTCCTCTTGACATATAGTACTCTGTCCAGAATTGAATGTTCAATTTTTTATTTTGATTTGTACAGAATTGAATGTTCCATTCCATAATTTAATTAAATTTTTATTATGAAAAGTGATGTGACTATATTAAAATTAACTAAGTTAAACCTTTTTCTTAATATGAATGCACATCAAACTAAAATATTCAATTTTGGATAAAAGGAGCATATAAAAAGAAAATCTTGGAAAAGAAAAGCTTCGCAGGCACACATCAATTGATAAAGATTAGAAAAGTAAGTGTATTTGTTTTTTAGTTTGTCCAAGTTTAAATTTGGTGCGAACAATGAGGTTTCTTGCTAATTAGCATAATCTGCATATATATTTTTGAATGCCCCTAACTGAAGCCTTTTAATTTTTATACTAAATATATTTTTAGTTTAACATTTCACTAACATTCTTCCTCAATATTAACCTATAGGCTCCACTGCTAACTCCACAAATAATGAAAATAATATTTTCTCGTACGAAATTGAACGTTCCATTTTTATTTGATAAAAGATTAAGCAATATATTTAACTTTCAGAAATTTTCTAATTTATTATTGTCATTAATATTATTAATTAGTTGTGGAACCTGAAAATCTTTAAATCAAAGATGAGGTTGTTACGAGATTATATATAAAAAATCTATTTATTTTAAAAAATAAGACATTTAATTTCAAATATTCAAAACTTGAAATATGAACATTTAATTTTGGAGGAAATATAATAATTTATAAAAGTGAAAAACGCATGTTTTAATTTTTATTAAGTTTAAAGAATAAATTCCAAATTATACAGTGTATATATGTATATAATTAGATAATTTTTTTATTAGGTTTAATTAATAATAATATTATTATTTTAATGGAGTTGCTAATGGGCTTGATGAGACGAGCTTCACAAAGATTATATTCGGCCCAAACTTGAGCTTGAAAATATAAGTTTGGACAGAACTAGCTTCTGTTATAACTAGAAAACTAGAATTTGAAATATACACAAAAATCACTCCACCACCAAATGCAATTAATTTTTTAATTTTATTTTAAGGTTATTTGTGAGTATGAGTCTTGTATTTTCTTCAACCTACAAATTATATTCCCTCACCCGAAATTGATTATTAATCCATTTTAATTCCAAAAACGTTTTTTATTATAATTTTTAGTTTAATAATATCAACTCATATAAAAAAAATTAATTTTTTTTTGAAAATTATTATGCAATTCAAAACTTACCAATATAAAAATAGGAACAAAACACCAAGCCACCGGGAGTATTTGCTTTTACTTTAACGGTCACTAAATATAAGTTATTTTAATTAACTTTTATTGTTACTAATTATAAGTCATTATTATTAATTAATTAGGTATTTTTTTCTTTCATATTATCCCTCTAATGATATATATTCATTAAATTGTGTTCAAATTTTTTAAAAAATAATTATAAAAAAACATTTTGGGAAAAATAAAAGTTATATTAATTTTTAACTAAACCATAGTTGATGATTTATATTGAGTGAGCTCATGTCGAAAAGAGCCGTTGTGAAAGGGACTCATTGCTTGCCGTCCTGAATATTTAAATAATTAAACTGAGGATCTGTGCTCTACATGTAAGGCGTGGATAATTTGTGAGAATATTTAGCATTTCCAAATTAATTAAGAAGTTAAAAAAAAAACCTGCCTTTGATGGAGGACATCTCATCCCTAAAAATTAAGGAACACCAATAGCAGAAAGCAGTAAATAATGAGATAAATGAATTTTTATGAGGAAATTCAAATTGAAAAAAATCTCAGATTATCAAATAATCACAAATCTAATTCCACTACTCTCTTTGAGGAAGATTACAACTTTGATGTGAGAATTACAAATTAAACCCTATCTATTAGACAGAAAAAATGATTATCTCACCAAACTTGATGAGCCCAAACTATAAACATGCTGATTACTTATCTACAAGTCTATCAACCACCTTAAATTACCTTTTTCGTAGGTAATCATAGGCTTAGAGTTATGAACCAACTCTACTATCTATTACAATGAACCTCGTTTATACTTTAGTTAAACTTTTATAAAAAAAAAGTGATGTGGCTATATGAAAATTACCTAAGTCAAATCTTTTTCTTAATATGTTTATAAATCAAATTGAGACATTCAATTTTGGACAGAAGGAGTATATAAAAAGAAAATCTTGGAAAAGAAAAGTTTTGCGGACACATATCAATTGATAAAAATTAAAAAAGATAACTGTATTTGTTTTTTAGTTTGTCTAGGTTTAAATTTGGAGCAAACATGAGGTTTCTTGCTAGTTCGTATATATATACGAAAATATTATAAAATGCACTCATAAGTCTTTAATGGTCAAATATAACAATTAACCTTTTTTATTTAAAAATAATAATAAATTTGATCAAGTATTCCTAAGGTTTAGTTTATCCTTTTAGGATATAATATATAAAATAAATTTATAAAAAAAAATTTATTTTATTGAAGATTTTATTTTTAAAAATAAAATTAGATGTTGATCGTTAAAAACCACTCTCTAT
>JAOXNR010000013.1:8090120-8107122 GCA_028571225.1 Parsonsia alboflavescens
AAATTGTATAGAGTTTCCAAGGCATGCTCTATGTATCTAATATCTATTGTTTGGGGATTACAAAACCGAAAAAACTTTGCATCCAGCTTTGGTCCAGGGAGACATCCATTCTGCACCAGATAACAAATCTTAAACAAGATCCTGTAAGGCAGAGATATCCCTTGGGGAGGACGAATAATGGGAACTAAAACCGATCTCCGAGAATAAGATGAACCAGTTTCCAGTGCAAATTGTCTCTCACTTTCTTGATACCAGGCAAAATAATCTGCAAACTTTGGAAGTTGAATACCATAGGGAAGCTCCAAGCATAGACCAGAAGATTGCCCAATGTAGAAGGGAGTGAAATCTGTCGTCCTAACCCACTGATCATCATCCATGGAAAAACTATGAACAGAAGTGTTGAGTTTTTTGAAGATCCGTGGTGCTGCAAATAGCTATGTGAACAAGAATGTACATGTCAAAGACCCATCCAATATACAAAACATGAAAGTCTTAAGCCTAGTGGCTGATAAAAAACAAAGAAATGTTCATAAAAGGAGTGTCTGACGGAAACTAAGATATAGACCATACTTGTCAAAACAAGGGGGCTGACGCAGTAAAAGAAAAAGGCTTCAAGTTATCACATCATACAGTGAATGTAAAAATTGAAGCACAGCTAATATTGGCAAAATAAATTCAGATGCTTGATTAGCCTACAACTCTCTAAATAATCAGACGGAGAGGTCAAATGTACTGTGATAGAAATGCAAGGCTAGAAAAGGGAATTGAGAGGTTAAGGAATAATTTTAGGTTGGTAGTTGTGTAGGTTACGGAAGTAGTTACTTCTCTGTGTTAGTAGCAATGTAAGTTAGCATGTGGGGAAGTCAGTAGTGGTTTCTGGAGTTTCCTAGGGAATTTTCCATGAGGAGCCAAGGCTTTTGTTGTAATGTAATGTCTTTGTTACCCTTTTTAATTGTAGTTGTAATTTCACTGAATAAAAGTGCGCAACCAATAAACTCTAATGGTGGTGTTGTGTTTTAATTCTATAATTCTCCATCATTTGGTCAAGATTGTTCTACCTACACAAGGGGACGTCTCTGTATTGTTAAACTTGTCATCCTCGGCGTTCATTCCTTGACTTTTGGAGGAATTTCACATGTCACCTCCAGGATGTCATTCAGGTTACTTCAGAAAACATAGAAGAATTACAGGCAATTTCTATTGGTTGGGCATGAAAAAGAGAATCTATGAATTTGTGTAGTCATGTAACAGTTGCCAGATAGCAGCCTCATCTTGTGATCTTCTTCAACCATTGCCGATTCTTAATCAAGTCTGGGAAGATATTTCACTTGATTTTATCATTGGATTACCTAAATAGGCTTTCTAAGTGTGGGCATTTCATTCAAATGAAACATCTTGACACAACTAGGAGCAAGCCAAGTGTTTTTGTTAAAGTAGTTTGCTTAATGAAAATCCCACAACCCATTTTGTGTAACCTGAGATACTTGTTGCTAGTACATTTTGGAAGGAATTGTCTGAGTTGCAAGGAACAATTCTTAAAATGGGGTCCTCTTATGAAAGCAGAAGTTGTTAATAGGTGTTTGGAGACGTACTAGGGATGTTCTACGTCCAAGCAGCCTAAAAATTGGTCTCACTTGATTCCTTGGGTTGAATTATGACATAATACCACTTTTAACAGTCGTGTGGGGCTTGCACCTTTTGAAGTGGTGTATGGCAGAAAACCACAGGTGTTGATGAAGTTTTGGGAAAGAGAAACCCAAGTACAAACAGTAGTACAAGGATCTGGCAGTGCAAACGGATGCTTAGGATCCTTAGAGATCACCATGCCCTTTTAGACATATATAGAATTTCTATTGTGCTTGAAGCCTTGAAGAAATAACAACTTATCCATTTACTTGGGACATGATGATGAAGTCTTAGAGGTGAGAAAATAAATTTCATAAACAAAAAATACTACGCTACCTGAGGAGTAATCAAAGTGGTTTTCATTCTGGTCATATGTTTCCCTGAGCCTAGTGTAGTACCTCACTGATGATAATTTTGCTACGATGCAAATATACCTAGAAGCAGGTACAACTATGAATACATCATGAATCATAATGGAACATCTGATCCACAAATGTTGAGAAACACAAGGACATCTAACAGATAAAAGAGCTTGCTCTTACCACAATGGTAAACCAACTCCCGGAGCTGGCTATTAACATGCTACAAACTAAACAAATTTTCTTTGGAGATATCATGGAAAAAGTCAAAAATAACCATGTCAAGACATTAGGAAAACCTCTTGAAGTTAAGTATTGAAAAGCCAATGCTGATGATCTCACATACAAGATGGGGAAAATATGGATAAGCAAGACAATAAATTTAAGCAGCTAACCTGTATGAGTAGAAATTTTGCCGTCAGAGAAGATGGACGATGCAGCACTATCCGCCATATGCTTTCGCGTAAGAGCTCAAGCTTGTACTCGACATCAGCAACACATAAGTAAAAGTATATCCTATTAAGTCCAATTCCAAATTTAATTCCAACATCTTTGGCCTTCCACAACACAGCAAATTTATTATTTGACACCTGGCATCCAAAGTTCAAAACCAAGTCTTCCATCTTATGCACATAAACCCGGGGCTCTGGCACCATATCACGATTCATTTCCCGAGCTTTCAAATATGAAGTACCATAATAAAGACGCTTTGCGTTTGCCAAGGAAATAATAACATCAGAACTTTTAGCATTTGTGAATTGAACTATGGCATATGCTCTTTTCCCTCCTTTGGACTGCTTAACATCCAAAGCGTACACAGATCCTTGGCCAGTATACTTTTCCAGAAAATCTCTAACTACTTCCGCACTTACAAGGTAAGGAAATCCAAATACTTGAATAGTTTTTCCCATAATGCAGAGTGTTCAGGTATGAAAATCCTGTATTATGAATTTTGGTAAGTCTAGTACCCAATGGATATTGTGCTTTGAATTACATAAGAATGACAGGCAGAAATTCAATTGATACATTATATGATAATATGTTTTAAAGAATATCTAACATATCTCCAGAAATGCACACATGTAAGCTTGCTGAAGGAAAGCAAGAAAAGGAAAGAATCAGTACAGCACTTAGTACACTGCCATACAAATGCAGGATGCATTTTATTTTTTGAGGTACAATTCATCAATTAACAGCAAAACTTCTGCAAAGGCATTATGTTTGTGGATGTTTATAATTTCTAAATCCCATCTCTAAGGCAACCCCTGGATTCAAGTATTCAGTTAATTGAATGTCATCTTTAGAACTTTACCTCGCTGCTTCATTCCCCTCTAAAGGCACAGAAATTACAGAGAAAGAATATTGAAAGGAGGTTTAACAAATTAAGAACAATACTGGGATATTGGCATTCATCTAAATTGGGTAAGGATGCTATTGAACCATAATTTTGCAGCACTAGTAAAATTGGAGATTAGGACAAGTCACACCTCACATGCTAGGATTTAGTTAAATTTACTCCGAAAACCTAACAGAAAAATAAAAGTCCTTACCATGACCCAGTGTGGGAAAGTACAATATGTCAACCAGAAGTACGTTCAAATTGAAGTCCATCCAAAATAGAACTTAAACCCCACAAAAAAAATTTTGTTTTGCATACTCGAAAGACTTTTGAAGACATCAATCTACCTATTAAGCATCTGTCTCAAAATAAATATGTGAAAGATTAATATCTTGATGCCTTTGTGGCTAAATATATAGTTTAAGCAGCAAAAGAAAACATCAAGAAGCATTTTACTTTTCGCTCAGCTACAAGAAAATAACACTCGGAAAACCTAAGTTTACTAAAGATCACTCCTTTTCCGAGATTCTAAATAAAAAAATGAAGCCAAATATTTAGACATATCGAAAAAAGACACAACAAATTAATTGTGCATCTTGCATGGGAACTAGTAATGGAAATTTCATATATATCAACTGAATAGGAGTCACTTAGCAATGAATGACAAAGCGTAAGAGATAAATATAGATGAGAAATATTTTCCAAACAGAGTCCACCACTCAAATTCCCCATTCTCATTCCCCAAGTGTAAAAAGGAAATCTAACACTTAAACCCCCAGTATGGGAATTGAATTGGATTAAAGAGAAAGACGTTCAGATTGAAGTCAACCAGTACTCAATCCTCTATCTCCATTCCCAAACCTCAAACCGAAAAGAATCATCATTAAAAGCTGACATTTGGGTTCTTGCTCAACTCTCTAGCCATCATTGGTACTCTGACTTCTCAAAAGTAAACAATAACGTAGGAAAACAGAGCCAGAAATTCAGTAATTATGGAGTAAGAATGGGACAATAATACCCACATCCAAATAATCTGATGGCTCTTTCCTTGTCTAATTCTTCAACAAATAATTGCTTCACAAAACAAAATTTGAAGAAGAAAAGAAAAGATCTAGGGTATCCCTTCAGAAGAAAGAAAAAAAAGAGACAGACCCCATTTTCTTCTTTCTGCACTACTCCAAGTCCAAGAATACCCCAACAGAAACCCAAAAAGAAAACAACTTTCCCCTCCCCAAAAAACAAAGACAAAGAAAGAAGCCATGAAAAGCGGTTAGACAATTGAACATAATGCCTGAACCATCATTCATAAATCAAAAGAAAACACAATCAACAATAAAGAAACACAAAGATACTTCAGGAAATTCTTGGCATGGTAAATTTCGTGCTGGGCTGCTGCAGAGGGGAAAGATTCAGCACATCTCATCAAAGATTCAGAGGGTTAGTTCAACATGACAAGCATCAATGTGATCATGATCAAGTACAATTACAGGGTCTGTGCATGTGAGGATAAAAGCAAGAAAGGAAGTGAAACAGAGAGAAAGATTAAAGTTCTACCAACAAAGTGAATAAATGCCAACTTCGCGTTTGAACTCTCCCTTGTATGCATATATTATATACACAGAAAACACTGAGGAGTGATCACCAATATCTGTGCTGAGAGAGTGCGAAGCTCCTAGTCAATCTGTAGTCAATCCTCTTCTAAAACTGTACAATGATGTCACTTTCTATCCTATTTTCTCGCCTAATTTTCTTTCTAATATGACACTGTTCATGTGTCTGTCCCAATGAATCAATAACACCACAATATTTTTTTTTAATTTTTAGTTTTACTTTTATTCTATATATAACATAGACTGTATCTCAATTAATTGATTGTATTAAATTAAAAAAAAATCTAATGAGGAGATGAATAGAGAGCATAATTAGGAAAAATTTATTCTTTTAATTAAATCTTCAGTTTTTTATTAACATATTAATTGAACGGAAAGTACTAAAATTTCTATTCCCATGAAACGACTTTTTAACAGATTTACTGTCATTTTCTTAAATTAATTTTATAAATGATCTTAGAAAAGATCTCATATTCAAGAGTTAGATGTACCTTTTAATTCTAATAAAAATATTCTACTAAATATAATTATGTTTATCCATTGTGTAAATTTCTCTTGACTCTTTCTTGAAATCAATTTTTTTAAAAACAAAAAATAAACTACACTTACATTAAAAATATTATAAATACAAGTAAATTACCGTCACATTTGTATTAATTAAAGAGATTAATAATAAAATTCTTCAACTAAACGAGATTCATTGAATAACATGTACTTAATGATAAAAAAATGTTAAAAAGATATTTTATTATTTTATAATAATAATTAAATATATCTATTTTATGCAACATTTAATGTTTCTAAATACTGCTTACTTATCTACAAAGCTTAAATAAGATACACTTATCAGAATCCAAATATTAAGAAAATACCAACAATTCATTTGACAAGATATAAATAATGACCAAATAAACAAGTTCTTTAATAAAATATTCTTATAATATTAAATAGACCCTTTTTTAAAAAAAAAACGTGAAAGTAAAAGAAAATATTTATTAACTACTCCATGTTCTCAAGATTCCTTTGTAATCATAGTACTAAAAGTAATGCGACGAATCTGTCCACGTTGAAACTAAAACGTTTCGATGTTTCATTGGCTCGGAGAAAAATAAACAAAAGGATATTTTTCAGTCAGTCAATTTAATTTTTAAAAGGGTTTTAAGTTTATTTGATACACATGTTTGAATCAAACTATAATTGATGCCACACATTTTTTTTTTCGTTTGATCCCTTAATACATTATGGATAGTCATTATAGTACCCTAACATATTATAGACAATCATTTTGATCTCAACACTGTTTTTTTAGTAAAAAACTCTGTAGAACTGATCATTTTACTGGTACGAGATAACTTTTTATGGGTAAAATTGTTCATCTCATCCCTGCTACTCAAAATCCAACCAACCCAAGGGTTTTGAATGAATTTTGATTGTCCAGTTAATTTATTTGGGTTTGATAATCCAAATGCATCTTTTTTTTTTTTAAATGATTGGTTAGATTTTGAATAATAAAGATGATATTGATAATTTCCCCCCTAAAATATTATCCTATGCAAATAAATAACTAGTTACGACTAATGTTTTATTGAAAAAATAGTAATTGAGACTATAATGGCTGCCCATAAAATATTGAGGATCATAATGGCTAAAAAAATGTTTTTAAATCATATTATAATTTGATTCAAATACGTGTAATCAAATAGGCTAAAAAAAACTTTGTAAAAAACCAAAACTCTTGATTTTCTTTTTTATTTTCTCGTACCAATATTTTGACACAACCTTTAATTGGCATATTGACATGCATTGTTCCTATTATGATAGTTTTACTCCAGATCTTTTAAGTATTTCTTTTATGATAATGTTAGACTTGTGCATATGTTTTTGTAAATATATTTTATAAATAAAATAAAATTTTAAAAACATATTATTAAATTCTATAATAATTTATTTAAATTAAATAATATATATTATTTTATTATGTAATATAGAAGATAATCTAGAATAGATATTAAAATATCGAAGTCATCTTTTTTCTTTAAAAACCTTATTATGTTAAAATTAAGGTTAGCGGTAAAGTATAATGTAGGGATTTGATCTTATAATTAAAGTCACCCTCTAATTCCATTTCTTATCTTATTTATTTATTTTTGCTTCCCTTCAATCCAGTCAAAGTGATCTTGTAACTTCAGTAATGTAACATATAACAAACTTCTTTCTTCAAATTTGTTGCTTGTGAATGTCTTTTAATGGGTCTTTTCTAATCAAGAATTTAAACAGTGAGTCCGTTGCTTGGGAGCCAAGCACTTGATAACCATTGGTCCATGGAATGTCCTCCCACGCGACAAAAAGATTGTTACTGTCACACTCCATTAATCGTAGCCGTTGATGGACATCCATTCTGGAACATTCTATAAGCTGAAATGACAAAGAGAGGAGATGATGATTATATACAGTTCCTGTTGACAAAGTGGGAAACTTTTATAATCACAAGGCATGTAAGTAAAAAATATTTTATAAAGAGCAATAACAGAGATAATATTAAAAAATAGTAAATTATTTATTAAAATTATTAACCATAACGTATGATAAGGAATAAAGAGCACATGGCATTGTTTTCAAAAAGGAATTTTTGGTCATCATTTCCTTTTCCTCGTCTACTTCTAGAATGTTCCATAAGAGATCCAAATCGATCACCTTGTAGTGGTTTTTTCTAGGACATTTTTTCTAGAATCTTCCCAGGAAACAGTGGTTTTGAATTGTGGATTGCTTGTTATGCAAGTAACCCAATTTGGAAAGTGATTCCAAAAGATCCATCAAAACTTTGGTAAGTCGGTCCTCTATGCGTGGTCAGTGGAAGGAACGCATGGGGTTGGTGATGTTCACCTGAATTTTCACTCAGATTCAAAAGTTTAAACTCTCGGAGGTCACATTCGATTCTTTTATCATTCATTTATTGTATTATTATATACATATTAAAATATTAAATTCAATCTCTTTCTATCAATTTAAAACTTTTTAGAGTATATAAAAATTTAGACTTAAGTATCAATTTAGTCATTAAACTTGTACTGTTTTTTCAATTTAACAACTGAACTTCTAATTGAATTAGTTTTAATCATTTTACTTTTCGAAAATGGTCAATTTGACCATTAAACTTCTATTGAGTTAATTTAATCATTTTACTTTGATGTTTGATCATTGAACATTTTTTTTTATTGTAATAATTTTAAAAATTGCAAAAAAATATAATAAATTATAAAACAATGAAATAGAGTTTATCTATCTATATATATATATTACTTTATAAAATTTTATGAGTATTTTTTTATATTTATCTTTTTGTTCCCCATTGTTACCAACTATGAAAATTTGGGGTTTTTTTTTTATTATTATTATTATGATTAAGTTATTATATTTTATTATTAAAATAAAAACAAATACAAAATTTTCTTTTGATAGCAGTAAACCTCAGCAACCTTAATAAGACCTTAAAACCTCAGCAAACTGTACCCCGGGGCCGGTAATGGCAACAAAGCATTCTCCTAATTCCGAACTCCTTTGACTTCACCGCTCTTCCTCTGATCGCTTCCAAATAAAACAGTCGCATTTCTCATTGTTTTTTTTTTCTTCTTAACCATTCAAGGCTGATTCTTTCGTCAAGCATATCGAGGTGTACGTTAATTCATCTAGTTCTCCTTCACAGCAGGTTCGCTACACTTCTCAGTTGCACTTTTTTAAAATTTATTTTTGTCTTATTTAATTTGCTTCAATTCATCAAAAGTTGAATTTTTTGGCTGTTGCATTCAACAATTAAACAGAAGATAAATATTATAGTATTATATTTTTATAAGAAATAAAAAGATACTCATAAAATTTTATAAAGTAATCTAAAATAAAAAATTTTTAAAAATAAAAAAAACTCTATTCCATTATTTTATATTTTTTAAAATTTTTGAAATTATTATAAAAAAAAAAATTTTGTGATCAAATTAATCATTCCTATAAAATAAAATGGTTAAATTAACTCAATAGAAGCTCAATAAATAATTTGACCATTCTTATAAAATAAAATGATTAATTTGTAATTTAATAATTAAATTAAAAAAAAAGGTACAAATTTGACGATCAAATTGATACTTCCACCCAAAAACTTATCAGCACAGCAAATTGAGGAAGGTTCTCTGCAGCCCGGTGACGGAACTTCACCAACTTCGAAAATTCAACTGGGAAACAACACGTTTCGTTCCTTCGGAAAATGGGGAAGAATCTATAAGAATGCTAGGTATAAAAAGAAATTATTGTAACTGAAAAATCCAGAAGGAATCATACATTATTCTTTTCTTTTTCCCCCGAGTTTAGAAATAAAAATCCAAGATACAAGATTCACCACAACGGTCCGCTAAGACTGCAAAAACTGAATGTTCCCTCCCAACCATGACTTCCTTGTTTGATAAGTCTCTCCATGAGATACCCCATAGTATTGTTGAAAGAAGCCTCATATGCAGGAATATTTCTTTACTTAAGCAACATTTCTGCAATCTGGACAGCATTTAGAGCAGCTCCCTTGCGTATTTGATCACCACAAACAAAGATGTCCAAACTGTCGAAACAGAGAGGTTTATATTAAAGGGTTTAATAGGAGAAATAAGCATAAATCCTGATACTATAAACCATATTCTAGAGAAACTATTACCCATGGTCTCCATCTTGTGAGACATCCCGACGTATTCTCCCTACTGCAACGTCGTCTTTGCTGGAAACCTCCAAAGGGGTGGGGAAGTGATTAGCTGCACGGTCATCAATAACCACAACACCCGGGGCATTCCTAAGAACATCTTTAGCCGTTTCCTAGACAAGGACACAAATCAGAAATAAGAGACAGAAAGTTTAGCGCACTGCAATTAAAAGTTTGGCCAGAAAAAACATAATTCAACACAATCAGAATAATGTTACCTCATCAAGTGGATTCTCGAATTGAAGATTTACACTCTCAGCATGTGCACGCATAACAGGAACTCTTATGCATGTTGCAGTGACTTTCACATTCATATCGTTCTACAGAGCAAAGGCAAAGGGTCACTACCTACTAAAGTGGTTTATCGGATGCCTTCTAACCAAAGGATTCAAGTTGATGTGTAGCTGATGCCATATCAATGATAAGTAGAAGAAGAATTAAACTTACTAACCCATATTTTCCTCGTCTCTTTCACTAGCTTCATTTCCTCCTCATTGTAGCCATTTGAGAGAATAGGTGCATTATGTGAGAATAGATTAAAGGCATACTGCAGAAAAAAAGAAATGAAAGCATTGAACTTGAGCAATTGAAAAGGTGATCAGCACTTGTTTATCATCTAGATTGGACCAAAACTAATTGGCAAACCTGCTGTTTGAAGATGTTACAAGTTGGAGCCTTGCCATTTAAAACCTATTGAGAAAAGCAAGCACATAAATTAAATGGAAAAAAGATATGAAAGATCAATCCGTTCAAGTGGCTAAGGATATGTAGACGGATGAAAACCTCACGAGTTTGTAGTTCAAGCTCTTCCATTGCAGCAGCTCCAGCCCCGCTTGCTGCCTGATATGTACTGACCACCATACGTTTAACCTGCATTAATTGACAAAATTCAAATACAATACTTAAACTGCAGACTAGTATTCATTTCCATCCGAACTGTTCTGCTTACAACTAAACCATGATCAAGCACATTTAGTCAACATACATACTCAATCTATGCAAAGATTACCACTGGACAGCTAGAGACTTCAGTAAATTCTCTCTACCCCCTCCTCTCTCCTTATCATTCAAAATTGAAACTCCAGATATTCTACCCGTTTCATTTGCTTTCTCTATTCCTCTTTCTTTTTTTAGCCTGGTAGTTTGGTTCCGGAAGTTGAATTGCTGCACTCAAGCCTGTCACCAGATATATTCAACTTTCCACTTCCACTTTAAATAGCATCCACTTTGAATTCCTTTCCCTCATTATGTCAGAAAAGAAGTGTAACAGAATTTGATTTAAAGTGAACATAGGTATCATGGTGAACAGAAGTTGGAAACAGATGAACCAATATTGCCTGGTTCCATGGGTTCTTAACTGCTCTACCCCAATGTTTATTCTTGGGAAAGAAAACATATCAAGAAAGGTAACATCCACCATAATGTTTATTCTAATGCTCTTTGTTATCTTATACTCAATATAAGGCCAAGTTATTAATCCAACCATAACAAAACCAAAAGTAAGCAAAGCATTTATCATTCATGCAGACAAGTGACTATTAGACAAGTAATATAATACTCCCTCTTTCCTGAATTGAATACCCATTTTGACTTGCGCAAATTTAAGAACATTAGTTGACTTAGTTCATTTTAAACTTAATAAAATCATTTTCTTAATAAAATTTTAACTAATTTTTGAAATGGAACATTCATTTCCGAACAACTCAAAATAGAAATATAGACATCCAATTCCAGACGAATAGAAATATGGACATTAAATTCCAGACGGAAGGAGTAAGATGTCTGAAGCATTTTCAAATAGATAGAATATATCTAAACAGCAATAAGCCAACAGCTTGACACAGACATAATGAAACTCTTATCAGATATTTATTCAAAGAGAAGTATCCTTTAGGCCTTGATCACAGGGAGTCACATAAAGTTACAGGTATATGCAATTTAAAAGAGGCATAGCAAAAGGGAATTCTTAAGTTCAACAAAATTCCTCTGAATACATAAAGCCAACAGAAAAAGGTAAAATCATTATGCTTTCCATAAGAACCATAACCTACTAATCTTCCAGCGCATCCCTATGCTCTGAACTAAGAATAAAAAAACAGTAATTAAAGACAAATAGGACTGTAGCTGGAAAGTAAGGATTCAGAAGACGAGTTTCCAGACTTTCTTAGTCATCTAGCCATTTTAACTAAATTTTAGACTACACTACAACGAGGTTCCGTTTTCTAATTAGAAAACATTTCAAATTGAACCATCACATATCCTAACCATAACCGGCACTTTCTAATTCCTAAAAGCTTCCAGCATTGGGGTCTAATGAACCAAAAAGGAAAGTGAAATCATATTCGCTTCACATCTTTCACACCCCATCTTCCTTTCACCATCAACATTCCTCCTCGTTTCCATCTACCAATATTTTTAGACATATCATATGCAACACTAACAACCAAAATTTTAATCTTTTTCTATCCTCGTTAAGAAAAACCTACATTACAGCTTTATCCTATTGAATTCCACAGAATCCAAATCCAAACTACATCAAATTCTGTTACCTTAGCACGACGATGAAGAGGAGTAGCAGCCATCAAACAAATTATAGTGGAACAGTTAGGATTTGCAATCAACGCTCCTTTCCCTAGCTTAATATGGCCCATAGCTTCTGGATTAACCTCCGGGATCACTAGTGGCACCCCTTCATCCATCCTAAAAGCAGAACTATTATCAACAACAATGGTTCCATTTTCCGCAGCTAAAGGACCAAATTTCTTGCTAATTGAGCCACCAGCACTAAAGAGAGCAATATCAACATCCCGAAAGCTATTCTCAGTAAGCTCCTCAACTGTATATGTATTATCTTCGAATGTAATTTGTTTGCCAGCAGACCTTTTACTGGCCAGGAGTTTAAGGGATCTGTAAGGAAAGCTCCGATCAGATAAGACGGAGAGAAATTCTTGTCCGACGGCACCTGTGACTCCGACAATGGCAACTGAAGGAGCGTTCTCAGTGAGGGACATCCGAATGGGAGAAACCGAGGTGGGTGTGCGGATTGTGGGGGTTTTGACACAGAAAGGGGTGTTGTTGTTAAAGATAGCACTTTGATAATGGTTGGGATGGTGGCGAAGAGAGAGAGAAGAGGGATTCATACTGGCGGCGGAGGAGGGGCGGAGCAGTGGCGAGGAAGAAAGCGGCTGGAACAGGAAGGGTATAGGGTTTAAGTCGGAAAATGCCAGAGGAAGAGGATGGTAGTTGTCAGTTTTGGGGGGGAAGATTTAAAAGGGGCCACTCAAGAGCTGACAAGTGAGCACGTTGGAAATAAAAACAGGGGCTTAATTACAAACTTTTGTTAGATTTGAGCACACCGCATGAAAATTTTATTAAATATTCAAAATCTTTCTTTAAAACTAGTATATTCAAAATCCAATACTTAATTCCTTAAGACGGCTATTAACGACTACAATCTGAGATTTATTTGACTAAAATTCCAATTTTATAATAAATTAATCAAAGTAGAATGGGGCTTATTTGTGTAGGCTCTTTTCACTTCTCAAAAATAGAAAATTTGCTCGAAAATCATTTGGCCAACCAATTCCATGGTTCAAGGCTTTAAGCTATCCATTTTTAAAAAATTGAACCAAAAAGCCTCAAGAAATCAGAAAAGTCCCATAACCTCTTTTGTGGTTCTGTTTTTTTTATTTTATCCCTCTATTATCAATTTTGCAATCACTCTTACTCTCAATCTCAATTTCCTTCTCTCAATCAAGTCATTCCTTAGCACACTGCCGCTGCCACTGGCCTCCTGATTGCTTTTAATTTCTGCATCTAAAGAAAATTGAGATGGAACAGATATATGGTTTTGCTGTGTTTTTCGACTATGTGCAAATGCCTGTTCATCAAATTTCAAAGAAAAAACTATTCCATCCGTAAACTCATCCCTTCTTTTGTTTCTTCTCTTTGCCATTCAAAATATTAAGGAAAAAAAAAATTGAAATTAAAATACAGACCATGCTCATCCATTCTCCATCTCTCCGTCTAAGCAACTCCATCACCTTGAATGAAGGAATAGAAACTATTGGGTTTAGTCCATCTCCATCTCTCCTTAGTTAAGAACTTACCCATATATAGCAGTTGATCACCTTTCGTGAAAAGAAGAAGAAAAGCAAGCTAGTAAAGGATTGCTGCTTCATTTGACATTCCCTTTGAAGTGGATTTGATTCCTGCACTCAATTAGCTTTAGAGATAAATTGCTGGAAGCCTTCAGCCTTTTGAACTTGTAAATGGGATAGGTGTTAGGGTTTTGAAAGCCTTGAGGTGGTGACGGCAGTGTCGACGAGAGTGGTGGTGACCAGTTACGACGATGACAATAAGGTTTAGATTTATATTTGTTCTTGAGTTCCCCGTTTGATATTTTTTCCAATTTTCCATTTGATATTTGTCTTGGTAGAGCTAATATGAGAATATGTAATGTAAATTACATAAATTAAGCATGGTATATAAGGAAGATTTTGTTTTGAAAATTTAGGGTTGTAAAACTAATCTAAATGAATTCTCATTCGTTAAAAACTAAAGTTTTATTTTTAAAAGTTTAATTAGAATGACTTACCCAACTTTTAAAAAATTGGGCCTCGAACCAAATAGAGCCTTTAAAATTGTATTATCCTCTCGATCCTCTCTTTCTAAGGGTACAAGAGGAAAAATGTTAGTCATTCCGTTTGGAAATGAATGTTTCATATTTCATTTTAAGATATTTGAAATTGAATGTCTCATTTTCTAAATAAGTAAAAAATTTATTAAGAAAATAAATAATATAATATTTTAATGAATTAAGTCAAAATTTTTAATTAAAATACATGCAAATCAAAATGAGGTATTCAATTCAACATGACGGAACTATTAAATTCTCCAACAAACTTCATACGGACTGATAGGAGTTGTATTATTTTGGGAAAGGCTACTGTTGGTCTCCGATGACTAGGATTCATGAGCAAAGGGTTAAAATATTTTTGGACTATTTTGAAAAATGTCTCTAACCATTTTATTTTCGTGATATTGGCCCAATGCCTCGCTGCCCAATATGCAATGGGTTGTTCAATAACACACATTATATTTTATTGAAATCGATTTTGGAGCAAATTTTACAGGAAGATGAGTTAAGTAGTATATTACAAATTTCATAGCCTAAACGATTTTGTCAATCAAGTTGGAGACAAATGCATGTAAGGATGTGGTGGAGTTGTTTAGAGGTAACGTTGCATAACGTAAATTATAAATTCAATTCGATCTTATTGCATATTCTAATCTTAATAAATTATAACTTTTAAGGAAATAGCCGTACAAACTAATTCAGATATTGCTAAAAAAAATAAAAAAGGAGAAAATAATCTTAGCTCGGAGCAAAGAATAAATACAGATTAAGAAAAAGCCATAATTGGCCTAGAGGACTATGGATCGTCTATTTTCGATGCATTGTGGGCTACAGAATTAAATTGTAATTAATCACATCCTATATGACGTAGTGCTTTATATTCTATTCAGATTTACGTTACAAATATTACTTCCCTAAGTCTCAGGCTAAAAAAGAGATCATAGAACCGCAAAAGTCCACCTAATTTTCCTTCTTTATATTTAAATTGATATAATTAGTGAAAAAAGGCCTCAAGCTAAGAATTAGTCCCATGTTATAAGATCTATATACTCCATCCGTCACTCTTTATAAGTCACCAGTGATCATTTTGTGAAAATTAAGGAAATTTTTTTCCCCTTTAAAACATTCCTATTTATGATTCTAATTAACTTCACCACAATGATTAGGGAAAAGAGAGACATGAGTAACATAGTAAAAAAGTTAGAAAAATACTTGATAAACAAACAAAAATGACTTATATTTATTGATAAGGAAAGTTAATTCAAATGAATTATATTTAGTGATGGGGAGAATATAATAATTATAATGGTAAATAGTAATTAGATTTTTTTAATAGGAAGAAAATGAGAGCGAGAAATATATAGGTTTCTGATTTTTTAGTATGCTTTATTTTTTAATACATTAATAAAAATCTTATAATTGTCTTTTAATTATTTTTTGTAGTTATATTTTATTAACTAAAACCTAAAGAGATAAACTAAAATTTAGGGATACTTGATTTTTGAAGATATGGGTAAGTTTTTTATTGGTGTATTGGAGAACTTTTAGAAAGAAAAAAAAAACCATAATTTTTTTCTTATTTTCCATTGAATCCAACCATACCAGGACAATTTATTTTTTATGTGTAACCATGATTTTGAATAACAGTTTTTATTGCAGCCCATATACCTATTGTAGCGCATATACCGATTCACAAAAAAAGGGGGGAAAAAAAAAAGAGAGTTGTATTTGATTAAATAATTTTGACTTTTTTTATTGGTGTCGATAGAAGTTTGCATGTATCTTAATATTCTATAATTTTATGAAAGTATTGATAAGATTTAAACTTAAGATCTATATTTTAGGTACATGTCACTTCATCCAAAATGATTTTGAATTATCCTGAGAGGGAGTAACTAGAACAGAGTTGCAATATCGTTCCTATTCCAAAATGAAAGTGAAGTTGAGAAACCGTGCCTAATTTCCATTCTCTTAGGATTCCGGATATCCGGAAGAAATGCAGACACATGTATGCTTCGGATTTAATCCCAATGGTTTCTTCCAACCTCACTTGGACATGTTAGGCCAAAGGTTGGACAGGATAAGAGAAAAAAATTAAAGTCTTTCAATAGGATAACAAACAGTATTAGAGGAAAACTTTTTCATATTAATATAGAATTATTGGTCTAGTTAGTCCTCAAATTATGATAATTTGGCCATTTTGATCCCTAAAATTTTTTTAAACCTGTTTAGTTCTTAAACTATTTACTATTTGGTTATTTTGATCCTTTTGACCGGTTAATGCCCTGTTAATCAAATAGTAAAAAGTATTTTCGTAGTTTCACTATTTATAAATAGTGAAATTATTATTTAAAAAAAAAAGCTATAAAAAGCTCTAAAATTGTGAAATTATTAAAAAAAAATTGAACAATGAAGAACTGTGTAATGATGAAAATATTCATCACTATTTGATCAACCTATCGTTGACCGGTCAAAGGAATCAAAATGATCAAATAACAAATAGTTTAAGAACTAAATAAATAAAAAAAACTTTAGGGACCAAAATGGCCAAATTACCATACATTGAGGACTAGCTAAGTCAATAATTCTATTAATATATTGTATTAATCAACACCTCTTTTAACATGAAAGATAAGTCTATATTATTATTGTTTTCAAATAGTTGCATACAAATTAAATATTTGAAAAATATAT
>JAOXNR010000013.1:8107222-8124903 GCA_028571225.1 Parsonsia alboflavescens
ATATGTATATATATATATATAATATATATATATATATATATATATATATATATGTTGAAAAATCAGCTAACAGAGTATCTTGAAAATGTATATTTTCTGCTATGTAGAAAAGTTGCATAGCAGAAAATCCACATGAAAAGGGTGTTGAATTGAATAAGTCTGGAAAATTGTGGAGTTTGGTCCCCAAAATTTACAGTTTTGGTGGTTATAATTGGCTCTCGTGTCAATGGCTTGTCGGGACGGGAAATTGACATCCTTGAAGAAAATTCACTAGGTGTAAATATTAGATGCCAAAAGAGCATTTAGGTGACGAAATTGACCATTTTCATTAGCATCACTCTCTGTTTCTTCAAGAACTGAATGAGGTGAACGTTCTTCAAATACAACAGATGCAGGCTGTAGCAGAATATCATCCGGCTGAGGGAAATAGTGGGTGGGTGGGTTTAGGAAATGAAAATAATTGAAAGGATAAAAAATTGCCCTTTGTAAAAAAATGTCTTTTAAATGCAACTATTGACTTGGCTAGATTCTGTTTAAAAGGACCAAAACCATAACTCGAAAATAATTTGAGGACTAAAAAAGGCAAAAAAATCCTCTTTGGACTATACCCACCAAAACTCCAAATTTTGGGACCAAACTCAACACTTTTCCAACAACTTTCTATTAGATTCTCATTGCAGGTCTACTTGCATAAAAAGGTAGCAAAGTTGTTACTTATGAATTCATATCTTGATTGTAGTTCAATTGGCTTTCTGGCTTCAAACATGCAGAAAGCACATGACTTAATCTTGACATGATTTTATATTCGCAAATGCTTTATTGATATCTGGAAAGACAGAGATATGACATATGAAGCCGAGGGCTGCATTTAAAAGAGTCATAGAAGTATATAAAACGTACCTTTTCAAGAGTTGCTTTGTCAAGGAATCGAGCAACAATCTTCCATATTCTCACAAAGAATTGTGGCATATTCAATATGTAACACTTGGATAAGCGTTCAGGGTAATATGCCTAAAACAAAAGGAAATTCTGAATACAAATATAACAACAAAATGAGAGCCATTTGATGATGAATGAAGTATGTGGCTTAGAGGAGCTTTTAGTTTGCAGATTGCCTAACGTTTGAATATTGTTTAAGAGTGGTACTATCTCTGCTAGTAAGCCTTAGAAAGGCCCCAAGGTACCAAAGACTAGAAATTGTCACAATCTCTGAACATATTTAGGCAGTGCAAAAGCAGGTAAAGTAAAATTGCGAGGTAGTATTTTCTATGATTCCCAGTCACTATTCTTTTATACTTCTTATCAGAACCACTGGCTATAATTTTCTTATATGCAAGAGTGAAAAAGATATACCTGCAGAAATTGGAAGCCAGTGATTAATCCACGAACATCAACATTCTTAAATGAAAGATCTTTCAGATCAAGAATACCAATCAACTTTTCATTTCCAATTTCTGTATCCTTAAAGGAACTGAAATGAGAAGAACCAAATTGGAATCAGGGAAAAAAAAAAAAAAGGAACCCCAATTTACTGCTAGAAGAACAATGAAATCCTGTTGAAGAACAAAAGAAAGAAAAGGGAAGGAATCAAAATGACAAGGCTGTTTTCAATGGTACATTAATATAGCATTCAAATCCTAGATATAGCATTCATCTGTCCTTTGATTCATTCAAAATTTATTCACCATATCATTAAATGAAAATGGTACCTTGCAATTGTTTTGTCCAGTATATGAACCACAAATTCTGCACAGAAGTTCAAAATGAGATAGAACACTTACGAAGTAATCAGTTCAAATACACATGCAAATGGAGTAAGGGAGTAGAAAGACAGACTGAAATGTCAACATAGTGTAAGTCTATTTCGGTGCTTCTTAAATTAGCATTCCCTTTACATAACACATTGTTTTCAGATCGGCATTTCTTTCCTTTCCATTTCTGCCAATCAGATATGATTTTCTTTTGAAAATTATCATTATCTTTTAATTTAGAAAAGATATTAATGGACCCCAGGTAAGAACACCAGAATTATAATAACCCACCACTAGAGGAAATAAAGCTCTGAATCTATAAAGAAAGATAGCCCTTGTGTTTTGGGCTCTTGATCAACTTTGTGCACTAAACTTCAAACTCTAAGGCCATGAGCATTAAAAAGTTGTTGATTCAACAATATTGACCAGATTAGGCCTAAATAATGAACGCAAGAATGAAAAAACAATAAATGAAAGACAGAAAATGATGCCATATGAAAATTAAGACAAGAGACACACCAATTCCCACAGTCCATGTTAAGTCTCTTAAGCAACTTAAATTTTTGGAGTACTAAATATAAACTCCTGTCAAACTCATGAAAGTTATAGTTATCTAATTATCCAAGTCACAGGATGCGTGATAGCTTCACTCTTTTTGATTGGTTCTTTAGAAGGAACAATATCATGGTCAATGAAATAAACTGCATTGATCATTAAACAAATACCAAACAACTTGTATTCTAAGAAAGAATTTTAAGTCCATGGAAAACAGAGAACATGCTCAAAATAAAATAAGTGAATATAATCAGAACATGATCTCTAGTGTAGTTAATGATCAAGATCATACAGAGAGAATATCAACGCCACCTTGATAACAGCTCTCTAAATATCATCTAATGGATATTATTTATACATGTGCCAACTAAAATTAGAAACAAAGAAAAGTATGTAACAAGAAATTAACTTTCTTGTTTTTTGGAAGGTCAACGTTCCCAGGAGCTCTATAATCTTATTCTGCACAGAATAAGACAAAAGAAGGCATAAAAGCATGATATGTTCTTCTCACCAGAACAAGCAAGGCCAGCATAAACTTTAAAACTAGAAAAAAAAGACAATCAGGAAAAGAAGAATTGCAGATTTTACTCTTGAATTGAAGTTGATCCTTGGAAGAATAATGCTTGCTGCCTTTGACAATCATAATAGGGAAACCTTGTTTTGACAAGCCCTGCAAGTAAATCTTCTTAGCTTCGAGTTCATCCGGGATTTCAGAGTCAGGAATGAATCCTGAAGGGACTAAAGCAGTCCTCCATTTCCTCCACTGCACAAACATTTTGGCAGCTTTTTCTGGGTCCATTGATCTTGCAATCAAGAACCTCATCATCGTTGCGTCTCCAAAACTCTGCAAACAAACGGAATACAGAATCAAAGAACTCCCCAAGTCAATACTCTAAAAAGATTCAATTTTCACAAAAAGTAAGTGCATATGAAAACAAAAGAACTAAACGGGAAGGCGAGAAAAGGTTACCTCTGTGGAAAAACCAAGCTTTTCAACTGATTTCCTCAACTGCTCAAGTGCAGATTCATGGCTTTTGTTCATTCTGGGACACCAAAAGTTATAATTTTTTTGCTTTGCAAAATGAGCTCAAAGTGAAAAGTGGTCTTACTTTGAAAGAGTTTGGGAAAGTGGACATTTGACATTTCTCCCCTTTATATGAATGGACTACATGCTGTGGAGAGAGTGGGTCGTTGACGACCAACCGTCGATACGGAAACGGACAAGAAGGGAAAAACTCAAAGAGTTCCATATTTTCAAAAAAGGCCTGAATTTGGTTCCAGTTTAAGAAAAAAATGAAAAAGAAAATTCAAATATAATTCTACCATCGAAACTCCTCTAACCAACTAAATTTCAAAATCTTTGTCTAACTTTACCCTTATTTTTTCTTGTTTTTCTTTTAAAAGAAAAGATAAAATTTTATTCAATTAAAGAAAATATATTAAGAGGGCATGAAATCTTGAATTTTAATTGTATTACCAAATCTTGAATTGATCATAAAACACAGCACATGTTTATATTAAAATTTCGGTAACATAATTCCAAGAGGAAAACTTGTCTTCGATTATACATGTAAAATAACAAAAACAACCCTCAACTTCTGCTAGGACCATATACAATTAATAAACAAATGGGAGGCAAAGCAAAGTAAACAACGTTGTGGCTCCAGGTTACAGATTTTTTAGAGTATATCCTTATTCCACCACCTTGGGAGTAATTGTACTAATAGGAGCTGGTGGTGCCGGTGCCGGTGCTGGTGCCGGGCCTGTTGCAGGGTAGTCATCAACAAGGGGGAGGGGTGATGGTGCAGAAGCTAATTCATTAATCATGTCCAACTCTGAAAATAATTCTTTAGAATTTTTGCATTGTTCTTCTAACCCATTATCCATATTCATCCATGAGTTAACCAGTTCATCCATATCGGATTCGAAAAATTCCCCATTGAAAAATTCTGCAGTGTCATTTATTAAATCCCCACTAATCATTTGATGAAAATTATTCGTTTCCTGTTCTGATTTTGGGACCAGATTATAACATTGTTGTTGTACTTGTTCTTCTTCCTGTGGTTGATAAGGGGCGACGGATTGATTATTGTTCTCTTGAGAATATGCCGTCATGTCTGCTTCTTCAAGTGCAGGCATAGGAACAGAATGCTCTGCTTCCTGTTCTTCTTTAAAGTTACCATATTCAAGATGCTTTACTTTCTTGGCCTTTTTCTTGATTTTACAAATCACATAATCCTGAAATCTCGAATTGCTCAATGTTTTATTATCCAAAGAATACTCAACCATGTTATAACCAAGCTTAATCTTCATCCTGTTCACCAAAACAAAATTCTTCTTCTGTCCCACTAGGCGTCCTTCTTGATCATAGATGGGAACTCCACCAGTGACACCTTTCCAAGTCCTATTTCCCGATACAGAACGATCAACTCTTTTTCCATTCTTAACCAATTTCTTTAACTTAGTGAATACATAAACAGACTTTTCTTGTGTTCTTTCGAACAATACATGGGGATCCGTAAGACGGTAAAGATCAACTTCTTTAATAAACCCTTCAGCCGGCCTTGACTCCCCATTAGATTTCCAGAAGAGATAAAAAAGAAGTTCATGATCCTCTGGCTCAAATTTGAACTTCCAGCCCAAAGGAAGTGTTTGGGAATCCATACTTTCTTTATCGAAATTCTTGACGCACGTTTCTCTCGACAAAGTTGCTAAGATGAATCAGGAATTCTTGCAATTAATTGAGCTTCCTTAAGATATTATATATATAATGTATCTCTCTATCTCCGAATCAAAAAGGAATTAGGAACGACGAATCTAAAAGGATTTAGGAAAGATTCACAATTCCATTCCTGTGAGGAATGGCATGGTTTAAGTTTCTTTCCTAATCCTTTCCGGAATCTGTTCCGATAATTGGTTTAGGAAATAGGAAATCGGCGGGGCGGTAACCTTTTAAGATTATTATTTTTAATTCATTGCAGCTTTCCAACGAGAATATTGAAAGAAAAATTAGCCTTTGATTTTAGTAATATATTTTAATTAAAACGAAGGAAATGTTCGTAATCATGAATGTACTGTCTCAACGGTTATTTAAAAACTTTCAAAAATTGGTTCTAGTTTTAGAAGACAGAGGTCATCTTATCTATGCATTAACACCCACAAAATATTACCAAAATTGTAAAATCTAACTAAACGCTCTTACTAAAATTTATTCAATATAAACACTAATTGAGTGAAAAACCAAAAGGATTATTAAACAAGAAACAACAACTCCTTTCTTCAAAATCATATTGTGTATAAATACTAGTAAAAGATAAAGATTCCATAAAATATTTGAATATAAAGATCTTAACATTTAATTAAATTAAACTCATATCTATGTAAAATCCAAAATTTCCACTAATCTTTGCAACTCACCAAAGCTCCATAAAATTCTTTACGGATTTATAATATCTAAAATCCAAGGATTTTTATCTATCTTGTCATAAGATCTAATCTAGTCATAAGGTAGATCAGTAGCGAGTCCTCCAACAAAAAATAAATATGCATCATTTGCACACCGGTAGCATCTTCCAATAGGTCATATATCAATTTCCTCTCTCAAAAAATATAGAAAGGGGTTTATCTGCTAGATCTGTGCAACTTTAGATCAATTCCTGAAGCGATAAAATAAAAACACAAATGTACCAAATAGATACATGTATTATGTGGGCTAAGGTGCCTTGAGGATGAATTTTTTCCACAACTTTGAAGAAACATTTTGGCACTTAAAAGTTTATTCCCTACAAACTAATGGAGAGCTATCAAGAATTCCCAAAGGAGTAGTATTTAGAAGAAGTCGCATAGCAATGGCATTTTTGCCAACCAGAGATAATTTACAAAGAACTTTAATGTCTGATTGACTTTCACTTCCTCTAGAGGGGTTTTCTCTTCTACGGGATCAAGTTTATCCACCTGAACTGAAAATGAATGTGTGCTAATCTGATGCTGCAACTCTGCTCAACATCTGCTTAAAAGAATTACTTTGTCATCTATGGAATTCTGCACAATCTTTTCATTTACCGAGCAATTCTGCAGCACATGAGCTAATGTAAATAATCAGCAAATAATACAGAGCAAAGAACAAATTAGACAGTCCAGCTAAAGAGAAAGACCATCTTGCCTAAATTTCATCAACTCATCTGGATATCTCATCATACACCAGACATTATAATGCATTTCTCTCGAAAATGGCTTTTCTTTCTCCCCTTCTCTCGCAGAGATTAAGTACTAACAGGAACTTTCTTTACTTTTGTGTGGTTGTGTGAGAGAGGGGTCTAAATTTATATATTCTTATACCACACCAACAAAATCCTTCGGAGCAGAAACTGGCAATTATAAGTTTAGCCACAACGGTATGGTAATGTCTAGATGAAACCCTCAAAAGAATGTTGTTTCGTATGAAAGGGGATGTTGTAATCACAATACTCACATACATAAATCAGGTTGGGGCAGTCTGAAATCAAAGCTAAATAAAAGATGCAAAATCCCAGCCACAACAAAGGAAAGAAATTAATGTCGTTGCAGAAATTAATTGAAACATTTTTTCTTTCGAAAAATCATAAAGATCAGATTACCTAAATCCAGCAATTTGTTACAAGGAAGCATGCTTAATATGCATAATCAAGTTTGAGGGTTTATCAAAACATTCAGAGGTTGTGTTAATTGATGAAAGTTTGGGCGGCAAAAATGCATTTCTACCCCAAAAATATTAAAGAGATGCACTCTAGTGAATTATTAAGTCATGTGACACCAACTATATATTGATAGAGAGGTAGCACCCCCGCAACTCTGAAGGTGAGGTCATATCTTTATTCTAAAACAGTTTTTTTGTGACTTGAGTTTGCATACACACTGTAAGAAAGAGAAAGAGATAAGGTGTTATATATATTACAATTACTGGATTTAAGAGCCATTAGTCTCTCATTGAAAGTAACAAGCAAATAAGGCAGGTTATCCATCTTCAGTGAAACAAATATAATCTAACAATCAGGAAAACCTTTATTTAAATTGATTAATAATAAGGTTTAATGAAAATTATGTAAATTAAGTTTACCTAATCAGAGAACACAGACATGGGGTCATTAGGGGGCATCCGTTGCAACACTGGAACTCCCACTTTAGTATTTTCGACAAAGTTCATGATTGGCTCCTGCTTCACTTTGCTTCCATTGTTTTCCCCTGATATTTTTCCTTGATATGTACTGGGTAATTCTGGTTCAGAAACAGCGAAGCGGCTAGGAATTGTTGCCCTGCTGCCAACAAAAGCAGCACCACCAAGTGGTCCGTGATCAAGCACTTCTGCCGAAGTGGAATCATAAGGATTGTGCATCACTGACACATTATTAACGACGCAAGGCAATTGTCTGATGGCACCAAAGGTTGAGGTTGTGTTTGGAACTGACATGCAAATGCCATTATCTGTACTTATTGAAGATGGAGAAACAGAACTTGCACCTGATAAACCGCTGAGCATCATACATGCAGGTTTGAGTTCCACATCCAGAATTTTTCCAGTTCCAAATGAAGAATTATTTGACTGAGGAGAGAGAATATTGTAGTCCATGGCAGAACTTCCATTAAAGCTACTGCTTTGGTTGACAGAAGCAAGGCTATTGCCCGCTTGGAAATTGGCTGAGGAATGGGATGGAACCACAAGGCACGACGGCTGAACACTAATCGTACGGCCAGGTTCCAGAAGCATAGATTGTTTGTGATGCTGTTGTTCTTGTTGTTGACTTTGCACAATACCCATAATCATATTTCCATTTTGTGCACCTACGCCATTTAAATTGTTGCAAGTTACCACATTGACAAGGCTTTTGGATGGCCAGGATCCAATTCCAGAATGAACATTTTCGGCAGAAGCAACAGTTTGAGAAAAGTTTTTGGATATGCTGGATGGGCATTTCATCAGGGGCTGGCCATAAGCAACATTCTGATCAAGAGTTATGCACTTCGATGATACTGGCACAGAACCTTGTAACAGAGTGGGCTGGTCCATTGCTGGCAAAACTAGGCTCCCTGTCGGTCGATTTAAAAGTTCAGCATGCAGTGCTGCTAATGTTTGAGGTGGAATTTGGCCAGAGACCGCCAATGCTTGAATATCAAACCTTCCCAGTGAACCCACTTTTGGATTTTGCTCAAGAGACCCACAAAAGGAATTAGGAAGGCCAGCCTGTTGTTGGGCAACTCCACTTAACCTCTTCATATAAAGTCTAAATTTCTGCCAACAGACTAGATAATATTAGTGAACTTGCTTGGAAAGCCAAGAGGTGACGAGAAAATGCATCACCAAGCACATAGTATCAGTCTGTCATAAATATACCAAAGCACCAATAGTACAACAAAAATAATCTAAAGATTCGCAGCGAGTTCAAGTAATTTTGCACAATATGATCAAACCAAAATAATTTCAACCAAATCTTAGGGAAGAATCCATATAGGAATACTTTTACATTATTCACAACAAATAAGATAAAAAAAAGTGGCTAACATGCTGAAGAATGAAGATGTGTATGGTGCCGTGCCATCAGTTTTATTTCATGTGTTCACCAACTATAAAGAAGAACAAAATAGAGGAGAATTTAACTGGACCAAAACGGAGATTCTCTTTCTTTACCCAAAAACAAAAGGAGCAGAAGAGAGTGAATCTGTAACTTAAAGTTGTGCAAGGAATTAGTGCAGAAATTATCAGAACAGGATCGCCTTACCCCATTACCTCATACAACAAAAAAAAAACAGATACCGACTTATGAACAAAAATCTTTGCAACACACAAGTGATGTTATTGCCAAGTAATACCCTCCTTTTCTTTCTGCAAATGAATCTATTACTCCATTCCAAGAGGCAAAGGTTCACATAATATGCACAAGTCCAATAACAAGAGTGTCTTCATCATTACAGCTAAAACCAAAAGTACATACATACAAGGAATAGGGAAGTGTGCCACAGAAAGTAAGGTCTAATCTCACCTGCAAATGGCTTGCCACGTTTTCCCTGGTTAAACCAGGAACATTCATCAATTCCAGAATCCTCTTTGGGACAGCCTCTGCAAGAGATGCCAAAAAAGTTTTAAAAAAAATGTACATATTAAAACCTGAGAATCATGATTCAGAAGAAGAAAAGAACAATGCATAATAAATGTAGCTTCGAATTGGGCATGAAAAAGAAAATGAAATCATCAACCACAATACTAAATTGTATTGTGTTAAAAAAAAATAAAATAAAAAAAAGAAACAGAGAAAGGTCATACTATCAATTCCCAATTGGTTCACTGCACTAACAAATTGTTGATGGAGCTCAACCGACCAAACTACACGAGGCTTCTTCGATGTCGTAGGGTCCTCATTATCTATTTCAGCATCTTCTTCTTCTTTAGGATCTTTCCTTTTTTTCTGTGATTTAAATATTCCATCTGCTCCATCATTCACAGAAGAAACATATTCGGCCTCATCACCTCCATGTTTATGCCGATCATTATCTTCCAAGCTGCCAGAATGTTCATTTTCTTTGGTCACATTACATCTTTTCCTGACAACGTGTTGCCAGATATTCTTTAATTCTTCTGTCCGTATAGGCTTAATTAGATAATCACAAGCCCCATGTCTAATACCTCTCATGACAAGGCTGGTCCTATCATCTCCTGACATCACTGCATAACAGATAATCAGTTAGTTAAGAATCAACTTTAAGTTTATGATCTTATAAGCTTTGAGGGGGAGAATACTTTACTCACTTATGACAGGAAGATCCATTTCCAACCCAACAAGCTCAAGAAGCTTAAATCCATCCATGTCAGGCATATGTACATCACTCAGTACAATATCGAAAAATCCTTTCCTTTCACGTAGCAGGTTCAAAGCAACAGTAGCTTGGGAACAAGTGGTGACTGTAAATAGTTTCCAAACGTCAACCAAAAAAAAAAAAAAAATTGCAGAGAATAAAATCTGAGATCTAAAAGGGAAAAGATCAGTATTTCGAAGTCATAGAGATTAATTAAGAACTTTTATTGTGCACTTATTCCAAAATATAGACAAGGTTGGCTCCATTCACTTTCTGAATGCAAGGGGGGTGGCCAATGAATTAGCTGGTCATTAAGAGTTCTTGTTCTCCTTCAATGAGCTTCTACCTTGACTTTTGAAACCTGATTGAGTTTGAGTAAGTTCAAGATCAATGACTAATAATCAAGCCCATGCCTGATGGGGCAGATCTTTGACCCACTTCGTAAAGATTACCCCTACTTAAGAACAAGAAAACCTAAATCCAGTTTCCCTATTTGGTTCATCAATAAAGACGAACCAAGTAGGTGATCCTCATTACAAGTTTTATATTACGAGAAATCAAACAAATTACCCATACAAAACAAATAAAAAATGTCAATTACAAGGATTGTTTTTTTCTCCATCAGCATAAAGTTTTAAACACCCATTTGAATTATTCGACAGTTTTAACTCAAATACAAACTGACAAACAGCTTTCATATCCTTAAAGCCTATGGCATTACGGCATTTCTTTCCATCCAAATTTTACCATCATATTCATGTAGAGGCTGTATCTAATGCTGCAGTTCCTTTGGCCGTAATGGTTGCACCTTAGTAGAGTAATTCATGTTGTGCTTGGTATCAACTAAATCATTCTATAACTGCTCAACAGTAAATTCCAATGTGGCAGAAACTAAGGAGAGAGACGACGTTCTTCATTTCCTCTTTTTCCTTTTTTGGGAGGGAGGCAGGTGGTGGTGGGGCAGAAAAAGTATAAACTGACAGGTGAACAATAAGATTCAGAATAGTTTAACATAAAGTTCAGACATACCGAACATTAGCTGAAATTATTAGATCCGAATTTAATTGAGATTTTGGAACCTCAAACCTCAACATGGACCTATTGAAAATCTTTCCTGTAATATAGCTCTATAGCAAACTTCCAAACAGAGACACTAAAATGACCACCTCCATGGCCAATTTCCAACTGTAATAAATTACTCAGGATCACCGAGACCCATACTGAGAAGGTATTATCTTTTCCTAGAGCCCAAAACACACTACTTTCTCTAAATAACATCTCAAATTATACTCCAATGTGCTTTTCTAGCCCCACTTTAGCATTAGCCTGAATTGAATACACGATTTCTTGTCAAAATCTACGGTTTTCTGAAACAAAAGAGAGTTGTCCTCTTCATTTCAACTGTGCTCAAACGTAAAAGAGATCGTCATCACACATGTGAAATTGCAGAGACTATGCATTTAATGCCAAAAGGGATCAAAGCAATGGATATTGATAACAATAAGGAACTAAAGATATCGCAGTTGAAAATTTTAACATTGAAACACCGAAAAAGATTTCCATGAGTAACAGTAATAACAATTCTTTTTCACTAAAAATTCAGAACCTTGCTTTCCGAGCGCCATCATAACAATTTCTCACTAAATTCAATTCCAAAGTCACTAGAAATGACCCAAAGATTAAATTTTCACATAATCCTTAACCAGAAAATTAGAACCAACTTAACTTCAGAACATGGACTACAAAACTGAACGAAAAGTAGCAAGAAAAGGAAAAGAAAACAATACAGACCACTGTACATGCACTTCCGAAGCATTTGCTCAAGAATCCTCAAGCAAGGGATATCATCATCCACCACCAACACCTTCAAACCCGCCGGAAACTGTTCTGACACCGCCATGGCCTCCACCGGGCTTCTCCTCCTCAAAAATATTTAAACAACCAAAAGCAAACAATTCACCATAAACACGGGATGCAGACCGTACTCGTCGGTTGTAAAAAAATTACAAAATTGCCCTCACTACTGGAGTGGAGTTTCCACTACCCAGTCTCCGCCTTGCACCGCAATGAAACATAGTTGTGCAAATTAAATATAGGAAGCATAGCTGCTCTCTGGACTTCGGAATGATCAGGAGAGTGAAATTACCAGTTTGACCTCGAGCAGAGACTGAAGTAGTGAATGGAGAATTGGAAGTGCAGTGAGGCCTTTTGGTGTAAATTGAGAGGAGAAATGGGGAAGTTTGAGAGGGAAGAATTAGGGTTTTGAGTAATTTGGGGGATGGCAGTGATGAAGAAGGAAAGATTGGAATAAGAAAGAGGAAGACGCAGCAGAGAGAGAAAGAAAATCAAAAATCAAAAATCAAAAATCAAAAATCAAAGGAAAGTAGAAGGATAATGCGAGGCAGACAAAGCGAAGTACATATTTAAAATGTCTCGATCTGCTCTGTATAATAACTACATGTGTAAAGCTGAAATAAACGTGTATATATATAGGGCTTTCGGGACGTCGGTAGCCCAATCCATTTGGCTTTGTATTTAGGTCAATTGAATGGGCGATACAGGATCGCTGGTAAGGAAGCATAATCTCAAAAGTCCATTTCAATCTACTCCCTTGATATAGAAGATGGATACAATGGCGGACATGGGGACCGTCTATAAAGAAAAGTAATCTCATAAGTCCATACACAAACTATAAGTTCCCATGCCATGATATAGGGGACGGATACAAGACCGCTAAGTCCACTTAAAATTATAAGTTATCGTGCTTTGATATGAAGGACAGACATAGGATCGTTTCTAAAAAAAGTATAATCTCATACGTCTACTCAAAATTACATATTTATTAACACTCATTAAGGACGAAGACGATATATGCATGGACAAGTATTAAAGAGAGAGAATCCACGTAAACTGAAAAAGTTCGAGAATGCTATTATTGTAAAGTTTAAATTAAAAGATATATAGTTAAGTAAAATTTATTCAAGCGATAAAACAATTTCTTCTATAACTAAGAAGTCATCGATTCAAAACATCGAATCGAATTTTATCCTTAACTTTCTATTCTTGATGCCATAGTGACAAAATTCCCTCAAAATTCTCTTCATCACTTGGAGTTCGATCGGTTAATTGATGGAATCTCAAAAAAAAGAAGGTCATCAATGAAAAAGAAAAAAAAAGAGAGAAACCGGCCAACCCTTTAGGGAAATTCCTTTACTTACACCCTTCCAAGAGAATTATCCTCCTTTGCTTGAGAAATATGCTATTTCCAAGCACTTCACAGTACTGCATCATACCAGTATATAGTAGAATATAAAAGGGGAAATGGGGAGACCGGATTTCCTTGTCGGATCCCGGCCTAGACCAGAATGTTTGCTGCATTAGCGGTATACTGAACATTAATCTTAAGGAGGAATTAAAGGATCATTACAATCATTAGCATTAATAGAGAATAATTAACCACTAATTAACAATCAATTCATTCTTTTTAATAAATGATCCACATGTTAAGAGGATGAGACAAGAGTTTTCCATTTAAAAATTTAAGCCGATAAAACATACTCATATGTATAAAATAATCATACAATAAAAAATTGTAAACAAGTCAACGTAACAGTATTTTATTATATTTTCTTAAAATAACATTTATAAAACTTTGACTTGGCTCAAGATCTCCCATTATACAATTATGTGTCACTCCTTAAGAGATTAAGTTTCCTAATGCTTAATTTATCTTTTTAAGTTTTAATATAAAAATATATTAAAAGATAATAATTAAAGGCTTCGAATAAGATTTTTATTAATATTTTATTAGCATAAACTTAGTAACGGGATATCCGGTCACTTAGACTTTATGTATTTTCATCTTTTGTGACAAGTAAAACCGATCAAGATTATGAAATTTAGATTGTTGAAACAAATGCAAACCACTCCTAACTACAACTGAAAACACATCCGGTATAGTAGAAAGGGGTAAAATGGGAAACAACTAAAAGACGGAAGAAAGACAGAAAGAATCCCCACCACCTTATCTACACTAAGGTAAGCCAATATTCTCTATCCCTACATTAACTCGCAATATGTTGAAGCAAACTTTGACATGGCCTTTACTAACATCTTCTTCTCCAATTAGTCTCTTCTTCCTTCATAATATTCCTACTGATAAAAACTCATTCGTTCACAAAACTCTGAGCTTCTCCTTTCCCATTAATAGTAGTATTGTTCTAAAACAAGACAGAGATAAAAGCTTCCCGGGATTTCGGCCGGGTGCTCGAAGGAGAGTTGCTTATGAAGAAGAAGAAGACGATGATGAAGAATATGGGTATAATGCAGAAATATCAATGCTGGAGAGTTACACTAAATCTGCAAGAAATGAAGTTCTTCTTGTTACTGCCATGGTTGATGGAGAGGAAGTGGAAGTCATCATCTTCAAGGTACAACAATTTTTGTTGTTATATACAAGGAATTACACCTTTAACATTTTAGTTTTTTCTTCCTTTCATTTTTTCCCCCTTTTTTGGATGTATTAAATGAAATGTATGAAGAAATTCAAGATTCTCAAAAAATAAAATTTATGGAATAAGATAACTTAAAACTTTGAGGAAAAAAATGGATGATTTGCCTTTTTTAAAATTTTTTTTAGTGTTGTCTGCATTAGTTCACATGCACCTCGACATTCAATTTGTCTTGGAGGAGCTCGTCACTCCATCCACTGGAAGAGACGTGATTTGCTTTTTTACATTAAAATATGATGAAATTCGGTGAGAATAATCCAAATAAGTTTAATTGTGGGCAAACACCTTAGTTAAAAAGCATGTAGAGATCGAAATTTTAAATGGGTATACAAATAATACTTTTTTTATTAAAATTAAATATTGATTTGTAATAATTTAGTAAGAATGGATTGAAAAGAGATTTTGATTCATGATAGATATCTTTGCAAATTAAAATTGTAAGATTGTTAGTAGTATGAACCTTATTGATTAATTAATCCGAAATTACTAACTAAAATTCTAAATTTTCACTGTTCAAATTGAATTTATCCAAAATTGTGAGAGTAATTAACCCTTTGGTTTCTGTAATATTGTTTTAATTTGAAGCATGCATTTGATGAATTCTTAGGAATTTAGTAAAATTTATTTAATTATATTCTTCAATATTGTGGTTCAATTTTCCTACTCATCATGTGCCCTTCTATTTTTCAGGGATTCTCGTCATGCTTGAGCCATAGCACTTCAGCGGATCCTTCAAGAAGTGTTCTTCCTTCAAGAGCAGTGATCAAGAACCTAGATAGAGTGAAAGGACCTTTTAACCCCTCCAATATTGAGTACATTGAGAAAGGTTTGACTTGGGAAGCATTCAAGAATCACATCATCAATCCTAAGTTAAAGGAGACATGAACAAAACTTTGCACCCACGTTGTGGTATGAATCTTCAAGTGTCACAGCTTTATCCCACCGATCCAATCTTCTAGGAGCCATGATCTAATAATCCCCACCGATTCTCTCATTGCAATGCTTTTATCATTTTCTTGTTTTTGCTATGAGTAAAGAAGAAGAAACCCGTAATTACAAGGGTACAACACTCCAAAATGTATATCCACAAATCCATTTTATATGAACAATGATTTAATTTGATCAATCCAAGAAAAAGAATTTAATTTCTCATAGAAAAAATACTTTTTTTTCCTTTTTTTTCTCTTAAACATATAATGGTTATTTGTAAATGTATAGATGGTCTAATCCAAGAAGGTGATGATGGATTCAAACTCGGAACCTACGGTTTTTGTACTCGTCACTCTACCACTAGGATATCCTTGAAGGAGTAGAAGAGATACTATTTAATCCAAAATTGAATTGTATCTTATATAGGCCTAGATCTTCTTAGAAGGTAGCACCTAAATCTTTTAGTATACTTAACTTCTGAGTAACACTATTTAGAAGATTTATTTACATGTGTCCTAGCTAAAAAAAGGTTTTCATAGAATTTAGTTTATCTTTAGGGTTTTTAGTTTATAATATATCTAAAAAATAATTATAAGAGACAATTAAGTTTTTTAACTATAAAAATTGGGATCCATGTCATGTTAAAAGTGTACTTAGAACCTCCCGAGCCAATTCTCTGTTAGACCCTCTCATGTACACACACAGAAAGGAACCAAAAAACAAAGAAGAAGAAGAAAAAACTAATAATAGTCTTCTAATTATTCTTGTTCTTGATGTTTGAGGGTTCAAGATATTCTATTGTCACTCTTTGTTATACTACTAGAAATTCAACATGTATATCTGAAAGATTAAGTTCTTCTAGGGTTTAATTTATCTTTTTAAGTATTAATATATAAAACATATCAAAAGATAATAATTAAATATTGAAAATAAGATTTATATTAATATTTTATAAAACATTAAGTGATGCACAAATATGAAATTGGAGATTCGGATCGGATCCATGTTTCAAGATATGTATTAATTATTGGTGTGTAAGAGAAATCTATACCAGAAGATCTAGGTATAATATTTGAGTTAAAATTTTACAAAATATTTCTTTGGCTTGAATTAAAACTTTTAAAAAAGATTTTGACTTACTTCTTTCGTCACTAAATATAATTCATTTTAACTAATTTTTTATCACTTATTATAAGTCATTATTATCAATTAATTAGATATTTGAAAATGTTTTTCCTATATTACCCTTAACACTTTCTTTCCTATATCTTATTGTTAGTTTGATTAGCATGTAAATAGAGATATTTTAAGAGAAAAAAAATTACCTTAATTTTTTTAAAATGATGATTAACGATTTATATTTAGAGATGATGGGAGTATCTAACTACCTTAACTTGTTAATAGATCTTAATTAATTTTAATTATTGAAAAGATAAAAATAGTTAGAAATTAAAGGGTACATAAGAATTCCAAAAGAATATCTTGCTGAGCGGGTGGGCCGTATATCTCTATATCTGTGACGGTGAGCGCGGTAATGCACATCCATCTACGATTTTGAGATCCAATCCAAAGGATGATAGAGCTCCTCGATTCTCTCTCCACTTTGCCAACGATTTTTCCGGCTAAAAAAAAAAAAAAAAGAAACCAAATAAACAAAATATCTTACTGGTATTTGACAATTAGCTGATGACGTGGCAAACCTCTGTTGGCCCGTTTGGTTCAGATATTTTCTTCCAAAATATCCCACTTACACGTATTCCCCACCTCGCTTATGTGGAGCTAGTCCTTCATTTTCTTCGCCCATAATATTCCCATTATTTACCGTAATGTCATCGGCCAAGTTAACAAATAACAAGTATATAATGATTATAATCTTTTAATAAAAAATATTATACTGTTAAGTTTTTAATAATTAAAATTAATGATTAATTTATTTTTTTTAAATAAAAAATAAATAATTTGATCTAGTATCCTTAAGTTTTTATTTTTACAATATAATATATAAGATATATTTACAAATTTTTTTTTTTAAAAAAAACAAATTAGATATTGATTATTATAGATTTAAATATACATTCCGTATGTATATATATATATATATATATATATA
>JAOXNR010000013.1:8137868-8148550 GCA_028571225.1 Parsonsia alboflavescens
ATATTATCACTAAGATTGATAAATCCACAGGTAGCAACTATTGTTTGAATTAGGTTTGGCTAACAACTTTATTTGACGATAGAAAATTGTATATATTAAAGCTACTTTGTTTATGTGATTTGACGTTGGTGATGCTTTCATACTTATGCAATTTAGTTGATTATATTTATAGTTCGTACGACGTAAGTTTGATTGATTAGATTAGGGATTTTATTTTTTTGTTACGAGAAGTAGATCTATTTAAAGGATAAAAATTTGAGCAATAAGACAAATTCTAAAATCAACTACTTAATTTAGTTATTTGATTAATGATTAATCCCTTAGCAATTCACCTATAGATTGTTTCTTTTAACAGCTTTCTCATCTATATTCTTCTTTTTAATTTAACTTCTTTGTTTAATTTTATTTTATAAACTCTTTCAAAAATTCCCCATTTTGTTACTTATTAATTGGTTTTCTTTAAACTGAGATTCAATTCCTCGTAGGTTCAACCCTGTTTGCCCTAAATGCATTAGTTTTGATATATAAATTTAATTTGTTCGTGTTACGACGCACGACCAATTACTTATAAATATTACAATAGTAGAATGTATATTTATTTTCCTTTAATTATTACTTACATAAATCTCACCCCACGCCTCAAGCACTGAATCTCACTCTTGGGTGCATGATATAGATCAATGATTAAAGATTAAGGAGGTTAGTATAACTGTAATCTAATTTTAACTTAAGTCAGTAATATCACAATGTGTAACCGCCACACTGAATCAGCCACGTAATAGAAGATGACACAAAGTGTTGTGGTAGGGGAAGGATAGAGCGGGTGTGGTGCACGGCTCATCATTACAGCCCACCAATCTAGTAGGAAATTAGATAGCGAACTTCACATTACCTTACGTTATTGTGGCGGAAATGGCAGGATCCTTCCTTAGTCCTTACTCTGAGGTGCATCGGGCTCGGCCGCCCCAATCCAGCACCCAACGGTCGCAAATGATATGGCCCCACCTTTCGTCATCACTCCTCATCAACGGGAGAAAGCGGATTCGACGCCCCTACGTACCCCTCGTTTAATTGTTATTCCCTCACTTCTCTTTCACGAGTGTGGTAAGATTCTTCTGCAAATATTACGAAAACCTCCATTCTGATTATTATTGTTTTATCCCGTAACTATGAATGTGCACGCACACACTCAATCGGGAGGGTATTAATGTGATTTTAATTTAAAACTTTTGATCTTTTTCCGTCACTCTATCTATTAAAATGTCTCCAAATGAATTTTGATTTAATTAAATTACTCATTAGGAAAGATTGATACTCTCTTTGTCATTATTTGTAAGGTCACTTGGATTTTTGTCACTGAATATGAGTCATTTAAGTGTAATAATAATAATTATACTTTCTTTCGTCATTAAATATAAATTACCAGCCATCATTTTACAAAAATTAAAGTTTTTTTTTTTTTGTCTAAATGGCTTCTAAATACCTTTTCAAAAAATCTGAACGCTATTTCAATATGTCATAATTAGAAGGGTAATATAGAAAAAACACATTCAAATATATAACTAATGAAAAACAATGACTAATAATTAAGGATAAAAAAGTAAATTAGAATGAATTATATTCTGTAACCGTTAAAAGAATCTACTTAAATAAAGTAAAGTAAGTGAAAAGATGTAACAATTTGTTATATATACTTTTAAATTGGGTTTAATCAATAAAAAAAATTAATTTACCCTTATTATTTAAACTGATACATATTACTTGTATTATGATAAATTTTTTCATTGAATTAAAATATTTTAAACATAGTGGAATTACATAAAAATGATTTTTTAAAAAGGCTTTTGTATTCCAACTCTTTATTTCATCTTAGAATACAAAAAAAATTCATTATGCATCTATATTATTTCAAAATTTATTTTTATTTAAAGGATATGCCATGAGTTATTCAAAGTTAAGATAGTTCCTTGATCCCTTTCACAAAGGCTTGACTTGGAAGCTTTCCTAGGTTTCAAAAGTTCAAATGATGGTCTTTATAAGCAAATCTTCTCCTATAAATCTTTCTTTCATTGAACTCCCAAATGAATGTCTTCCTTGATGATTTTATTGATGATATGATTGATCTTTGATCTCAATCATTTCCCCTCACCTCAAGAGGATTCGTCCTCAAATCTTCGAGTCTTATATTGAGAAGAGAATTATCATTAACTTTTATTGAATTATCAAGACAATACTTACCAAACAACTCCAAGTTATCCTTCATGGAAGTTATAACTTGACAATGCCTTACCATCCCCTCCTTTGAAGGTGGTGGTCTCTCTTTGATAGATATGTATTCCTTCTCAACTTCAATAAACATATTAGAAGAAACTTCATACACAAAGAATACAAACTCATTAAAGCAACAAAGAAACCAAAGTCCATCATTCAAAGCATCTGACAATGAAGCATTAAATCCCATTCATACAGCATGATATATTGGTTCTCTAAACCTAGGAAGCTCAAGAAACTATCCCTTCGCATAGCATGTACATGCCCTCCCTCAAAAATAACAAACACATGTATAAAATGAGGAAGAAAATCACCTCTGCATATGCTAGAACTCATTAAATCAACAAGATGGACATCATCATGCATTCCTAAAAATACTGAGTATCTCACAAATCTCTATTTGTGGCACAAAGCAAAGTCCACATCATCATACAAATCCACCAAATAAAGATAAAAGTCATTGCATTCATGTCATCATCATTAAAGAACAATTTCTCATCATAAAACACCTTTTCACAAGATCTCAACAAGCACTCTCCAACAATCATAGGTGTCTTTTTCATAAGTAGTCCTTACAAATGCTTTGTAAACAAGGTATTAAAGAATCTAGGGCTATCACATCTCACATAATCAACTTCATGATTCTCAAGATTCAACAACTCAAAGAACTTATCATGCTAGTAGCAATTAAGCACACATACATAACCTCTTCCAAGCATGTCATCATGTGTCTTATAACCTTTTATTCCACTACCCCATGTAACCTACAAGTGATGTTATTAGGATTGATGAACCTAAAGCCTATAAATAGAGGTTTAGGTGAAAGAAGAAGGTGAATGAAAAAGTGGTTGAAGACTAATTCTTGTTCTCTACTTCTATAGTCTCTATTCTCTACATTTTATATTCTAGTTTTGTTAGCTTTATTTTAATTATTCCATAACACGTCATCAGCACGATCTCTACCTTTTCTTGAAACTTTCTTGGTAAGTTTGAATATGGACGTTTCAATGATCAATGGCAAAGAGTTATGCTTGGTAGATAGTGCAACAACACACTCCATACTTAAAGATAAAAAATATTTTTCTTATCCACTAATGAAAGAAAATCATGTTAGTACTATATCTGATAAACAACAAAAATGAGTTACTAAATCTTTTGTACCGGCTACAACTGCTCCTGCTAGAATTTATGTCCCTGAATGACAAATGTTAATTCCTAATGATTCTAAAGCACGTTTGAAAATAATGAGTTCTCGATAAATTATATTGTGATTGGAGACAAGTGAAATTGAAATGAGATAAATGTCACCAATATTTCTGCATATGCAGTGACAAAAACCATTGAGGACAATAATGAGGATCTTGAACTTAGGTCTATAAATGAATGTTAAATGAGAAATGATTTAATAAATGGAAAGAGGCTATTCAAGACAAATTGAATTCATTAGCTAAACGAAAAGTTTTTGGACCAATGATATGCACACCTGAAGATGTGCAACTTGGGGGTTACAAATGGATTTTTGTGTGCAAGAGAAATGAGAAAAATGAAATTGTACCATATAAGGCATGTCTTGTTGCACAAGAGTTTTCATAAAAACCTGGTGTTGATTATGACGAGACGTATTCTCATGTGGTGGATGCAACAACTTTTTGATATATATTAAGTCTGACATCAGGTGAAAAACTTGAAGTGCTTCTCATGAATGTTATTACAACATATTTATATGGCTCACTTCATAATGATATTTACATAAATTGCTAGAATTGCATGATCATGGCTCTCGAAGTTCTTATTCAATAAAATTGTGTAGATCTCTTTATGGTTGGAAACAAGATGGAAGCATGTAGTACAATCGTCTTAGCAAAAGAAGGCTATCAAAATGATCTTGTATGCCCATGCATTTTTATAAAGAAATCTACTTCGGGGTTTGTCATTATTGTTGTTTATGCATTTTTATAAGGAAATCTACTTCACTTAAAGGGAACTGCTCTCAGAGGATGTGTGGACCATGGTGGTGGGTCATTTTCGGATGAAGACGGTGACATTTTCATTTTCTGCCAGAGACGTGAGTCACGTGACGTCGAAATCACAAGTTTTATTCATGAGACATGAAAAACACAATAAGTTTCAATTGGATGTTGAGTTAAAACGGTTTCCATTTCAATTTTAACTCGAAATTCGGTGGAATTCTGAGGGATTCCAGCCCATTGGAAGTGAATAATGTTGCTAAATGGGATGGTAATAGTTTCTATTGTGGCTAATTTCACTGCATACAATGTTGCTGAATGAGTTAGTGATAGTTCAATAAATGTCATATTTCCTAATTTAGATAAATTTTTATTAAGAAAATTTACACTATAATATTAAAATTAATTAAATCAAATATTATTTTTAAAATGCGTATGGTTGAGTTCCTATGGAAGGAGTGATAAGTAGTATGCATGGTCTCATCACTACTCACAAGGCTTGGTCCTGGTGAAGGTGATCTACTTTGGCGGCATATAGATTGAGTTGGGAAACCACTGCCTAGCAACACCTGATACGCTCTGCCAGCCTCACTTCACCCGAACCAGTCACCCCAAACTCACCCAAAGTTCAGTCCAACTCAGTACCTTCACTTCCAGCGACACAAGAAATGTAGAGGGGAGACCAAATTGAAAGTCAAGAAGAAAGGAGCCGAAGTAACTAACTTGAAAAGTGCATTAAATTCAGCAATAGGAGCTTGGTGGAGCCACTAATGGTAGTTGAACAAAAAATAAACTTCTCTTGAATGCTTGAAAAGGCCAAATCTTTAATGTTCATCGGCACCAACTTCACTAGTTGATTAATTAAGAAGAATACACTTAAAAGAGAATACTCAAATCTAACTTTAAAAAGCAATCAAAGTTAATCAAGATGAATTCAGCTAAGACATCAAGTTCAGAGTATCTCTCTCTAATTTTCTCTCACTTGACTTGATTATCAGAGGGCGGACATTACATTACCGGACTGACGTTATTGCGTGACGCACCTCAGAGTTAGGACTTAGGACTAAGGAAGGACCCCGCCATTTCCGCATTTTATGGCAACTTTCTCTATCTTTCTCTTTTAGCAGTAGTGGTCTATTACAATTTACACCCATAAAGTGGCCCCACCTTTAATCAGCACTCCCCATCAGCAAGTGGAAGGAGGACAATCTTGATGATCCCATGAAATTCAACGCCCCCACGTCTTCCTCGTTTTCACACACCCAAATTTAATTGCTATTCCCTCGCTTCTCTTTGGGGAGTATGGTAAGATTTTTCTACAAATAATACGAAAACCTCTATTCCGATTATTATTATTAATTTTTCATCCCATAATCATTGTTCGAGGAATGTGGCACAAATTTTTTCAGAAGAATATACGAGTAATTTGAATTCAAGACTTTTGATTTTTTTAAAAAATCATTTTACCTATTAAAATATTTTGAAATAAACTTCGATTTAATTAAGTTACTCATAATGAAAGGTTGATATTCCCTCTGTCATTATTTATAAAGTTACATGGATCAATTTTTTTTTTACTAAATATAAGTTATTTGGGTGTAAAAATAATAATAATATTCTCCCTGTCACTAAATACAAATCATTAGCCGTCATTTTACAAAAAGAAGGTAATTTTTTTTTTCTTAAAATGCTTTCTAATTACCATTTCAAAAAGTTTGAACACTATTTCAATATATCATAATTAGAATTGTAATATAGAAACAACACTTTCAAATACATAATTAATTAACAATTACTTATAATTCATAACAAGAAAAATTAGTTAAAATGATTAAAGTAAAGTGAGCCAAAAGAAGTAACAATCTGTTATACATACTTTTAAAATTGGGTTTAATCAATCAAAAAATTATTTACCCTTGTTATTTAAACTGATACATATTACTTGTATTTTGATATATTTTTTCATTGAATTAAAATAATTTAAACATAGTGGAATTACTTAAAAATGATTTTTTAAAAAGGCTTTTGTATTCCAACTCTTTATTTCCTCTTAAAATACAAAAAATTTCATTATACATCTATATTATTTCAAAATTTATTTTTATTCAAATGAATAATAATAACATACTAAATAGTACTACTTGTTATAAAATATATAATAACTATTTACGCCATTATTTTGTTTTATTTCATGTAATTCTCATTTCTTTCATTATCTCATGTAACTTCCATACTCTTTACTATGTAAACCTTTCTTCCACTACCCTATGTAACCTACAAGCGATGTTATTAGGATTGATAAACCTAAAGCCTATAAATAGAGGTTTAGGTGAAAGAAAAGATGAATGAAAAGTGTTGAAGAGAAATTCTTGTTTCTTGTTTTCTTATTCTCTACTTCTATATTCTCTATTCTCTACATTTTATATTCTAGTTTTGTTAACTTTATTTTAATTATTCCATAGCATGTTATCAGCACGATCTCTACCTTTTCTTGAAATTTTCTTGGTAAGTTTGAATATGGATGTTTCAATGATCAATGGTAAAGATTTATGCTTGGCAGATAATGCAACAACACACTCCATATTTAAAGATAAGTAATATTTTTCTTATCTGGTAATGAAAGAAAATCATGTTTGTACTATATCTAGTAGTGAGATTCAATTTTAAATTATGTCGCCTTGAAAATAATGAGATCTCGCTAAATTATGTCGTAATTGGAGAAAAGTGAAATTGAAATGAGATAAATGTCGACAATATTTTTGCATATGCAATGGCAAAAACCATTGAGGACAATAACAAGGATCTTGAACTTAGGTCTATAAATGAATGTAAAATGAGAAATGATTGACCAAAATAAAAAGAGGCAATTCAAGCCAAATTGAATTCACTGGTTAAACGAAAAGTTTTTGGACTAGTGATATGCACACCTGAAGATGTGCAACTTGTGGGTTATAAATGGATTTTTTTGAGCAAGAGAAATGAGAAAAATGAAATTGTGCGATATAAGGCATGTCTTGTTGCACAGGAGTTTTCATAACAACCGGGTGTTGATTATGATTAGACGTATTCTCATGTTGGATGCAACAACTTTTCGATATTTATTAAGTCTGACACCAGGTGAAAAACTTGAAATGCGTCTCATGAATGTTATTACAACATATATATATAGCTTACTTGATAATGACATTTACATGAAACTTCTAGAAGGATTTAAATTGCTAGAAAGGCATGATTATGGCTGTCGAAGTCTTTATTCAATAAAATTGTATAGATCTCTTTATGGTTTGAAACAAGCCGAAAGCATGTGGTACAATCATCTTAGCAAAAGAAGGCTATCAAAATGATCTGGTATGCCCATGCATTTTTATAAAGAATTCTACTTCAGGGTTTATCATTATTGTTGTTTATGTTGATGATTTAAATCTTATTGGAACTCATGAAGAATCCCAAAAAGCTACTGATTATTTTAAGGGAAAGTTCGAAATGAAAGATCTTGGAAAGACAATATTATGTCTTGATTTGCAAATTGAGCAATTTGATAATGGCATTTTTTTGCATTAGTCGGCTTATACAGCAAAAGTGCTTAAAAGGTTTTATATGGATAAGGGACATCCATTGAGCACACCTATGGTTGTAAGACCACTTGCGGTGAATAAAGATCCTTTTCGCCCTAGTAAAAACTATGAAGAACTTCTTGGTTCAGAAGTGTCATATCTTAGTGCTATTGGGGCATTAATGTATCTTGCTAGTCATACCCGTCCTAATATATCATTTGCTATGAATCTATTAGCAAGATATAGTTATTCACCTACATAAACACATTGGAATGATGTTAAGCATGTATTTCTTTGCCTTCAAGGGACAATAGATATAGGTCTTTATTATAATAAATCATTCAAGTCTAATCTTATAGGCTATGCAGATGCTAGATATTTATCAAATCCACATAATGCAAAGTCACAGATAGGTAATGTGTTCACATGTAGTGGTACAACTATTTTGTGGCAATGAATGAAACAAACCACAACTGCTACATCTTCTAATCATGCCAAGATATTAGCCATTCATGAAGCAAGTTGGGAATGATTTTTCGATAAGATCTATAATCCATCATATTCGAGGAAAATGTGACTTATAGTTGGATAAAGATGATCCTTCTACTTTATTTGAAGATAATGCTGCATGTATTGCTCAATTGAAGGAAGTATATATCAAAGGCGATGGAACAAAGCATATCCCACCAAAAATCTTTTTCACTCATGATCTTCAAAATAATGAGATTAGTGTCAAACAAATTTGCTCAAGTGACAATTTAGCGGATTTGTTCACAAAATCATTACCGACTTCAACATTTGAAAAGTTAGTCCACAAGATCAGAATGAGCTGATTAAAATAACTCAAATAATGTACTTAAGAGGGGGAGTTATTATTTTACACTGTATTCTTTTTCCCTTAAATCAAGAATTTTCCTTTTGGGTTTTTCTTGATAAGGTTTTTAATAAGGCAGTGCATTATTTTTTTTAAAAAAATGTACCCTTTTTCCTTCACTTGGTTTTGATCCTACGAGTTTTTCGTAGTAAGGTTTTAATGAGACATTATTTATTAAAAAAATATATTCGGGAGTGTTAAAAAATATATAATAATATGAATGTTTATTTACCCCTTTGTTTTATTTCATGTAACTCCCATTTCTTCCATTATCTCACCTAACTTCCCAACTCTTTGTCATGTAATCATTTCTTCCACTACCTTACGTAACTTATGTAACCTACAAGTGATGACATTATGATTGATGAGAAATTCTTGTTCTTTATTTTCTAGTTCTCTACTTCTATATTCTCTATTCTTTACATTTTACATTCTAATTTTATTAATTTTATTTTAATTATTCCATAACATTACTATGTGTTATTAGTGATTATAAAATAAACACCTTCTATAATGTTATATTTAATTTAATTTAATTTTTGGCAATGACCTGTCATAAGCCTCATTTCACATTTCGCATTCATCGTACGATCTCCACAGCTAAACGGTCCCAGGTTTTGCCTCTCTTTTCCATTCTACATTTAACTCCAGGTCGCTCGCTCCCGTTCCGAGTTTTTGGTCTCCTCATGAATTCTCTGTTTCACATCCAAAAATACTCACTAATTGTTTCCACTGTCTCTCTCTCTAGCTCTAAACATGGCCGAGAAGGTATTTTTTCATCCTTTACTTTCTTTATGTTTTGCTCTATCTTCACAATGATAGTTTCATCAATTTCCTCAAACTATCCGGATCAAATTGCCCTTGCCGTTTATGTTCACAATCGTACAATTGCTTATTAATCTCATCTTCTTGCCGTATTTTGTAAATGGTGATTACAGGTGACACAAATGAGGCTGAAGGTTGATCTCCAGTGCCCTTGCTGCTACAAGAAGGTGAAGAAAATTCTCTGCAAATTTCCTCGTGAGTCTCTCTTATCCACCCTTTATCATCATCAACATATTTAATTTCTCTTTTATCATCCTATTTAATTTCTTAGGATAGAGAGATGGGATCATATGTTTTGTGACTCACCGACATGTGATTAAAGCACATTCACGAAGTCTTCATTTTTGTCAATTCTATATTTGGAAGGTGTGGCTTAATTTTGACTTGTGAGTTTCGGATGAGGACTGAGTTATTTTCTTGTGGTGATCAATTTTTGGGACGAGAGAAATTAAGGACCAGGTGTATGATGAGAAGAACAATATAGTCAAAATCATTGTGGTCTGCTGCAGCCCGGAGAAAATTCGCGACAAATTGTGTTGCGAAGGTGGAAAAGTGATCAAGAGTATTGAGATCGTGGAGCCACCCCCAACCAACCCCGCTAAGGAAAAAGAAAAGAACAAAGAAACCCCAACACCGGCTCGTGAACCAGTCCACGGGCAGGCTTCTCCGATTGGGGTTTGCTGTCGTCAATGTTACGAAGGGTATCCCGGCGGGCCGTGTTACGAGTTGTACGGGAGGCCCGTACCGCCGCCAACTTGTTACTTTATGTATGGTTATCCGATTCCTTATTATGGCTACAACAGGGCATGTTACGTGAGCCGCTGCGATCAATATTTCAGCGACGAGAACCCGTCAGCCTGCTCAATCATGTAAACCAAGTTTTTAAACTCGTTCAAAATCCTGCAAGTTTATGTGTAGCTAAATTTATATATATGTTATGTATTAAATAATTAATAAACTATCAAATAAAATAATACAATAACAATTATATAACAAATCATATCAAACTTTAAAGTTCTAGTTCTTATAGCTTCATTTCGCCATCAAACACCTTGGTTTATTCTCCGTTCAAAGATTGATTTTTTTTTGTAAAATTCTTTGTTTAAAACTCGGAAGAAATAAAAAAATAAATATGAGATTTGGAGAGGAGAAGTAAAGGTTTTGGTGAATCGATTAGTGGTAAAATAAAAC
>JAOXNR010000013.1:8148650-8176486 GCA_028571225.1 Parsonsia alboflavescens
TCTGAATTCTTGAGGAGTTAGCCTCATAGATTGTTTAGAATATGTCTTATATGTTTTGAGATCATCTATATTTTACATTACCTATGGGTTTATTGTCAAACTGTTATCATTAGATTCTTACAATTATCAAATAAATAATCTCTATTCGAGACCAACAAATCGGTTTCATATTTACAACTACAAATAAAATGGATCAAATTTCTAAGCAGAAATAAAAATCTTATAAATTTAATTTGAGTATCTCTATTAATTCTGAGATAAAAAAAAAAAATTAGACCTTCAAAATAAATTAAATGAAATTAAACTAATTAAGGATCATCTCCTTTTCAATCACTGTCCCGGTGACTTCGCTAATTTTGAGCTTTATTTTAAAGCTTTACTTTACATATAATAAAAGATCCTCTGGTTTTGTGTTTTTCTTTTTTTTTATGTTGTCTGAGTAAGTTTAGAATCCCACATCGAATATTTCTAAGTTTAATTTGTAACATATATAGATTTAGACAATCCTTTTGTTTATAATTAACTTTTGGGATTGAATTAGATACAAATTCATATTTTAATACAAGTTCAACCATAATTTGAGGGCATGGAATGATTGCAAAAGCGAAAATTTAATTCCTTAACAATTTTATTTAGGTCATAAAGGCCTCTTAATTATTTTTAACTTTTGAGATCCCTGACAATTTACAAGCTGCTAATGTGATCCTTTTAATTATTTTTATAACAATTTTATTTAGGTCATAAAGGCCTCTTAATTATTTTTAACTTTTGAGATCCCTGACAATTTACAAGCTGCCAATTTGATTATTTTTGTCTGAAAATCATCTTTTCAGGTTTAGTTGCATCCCTTGACCAACTTATATATGGCATTTTACCATGCAATTTTTTTTTTTAAAAAAAAATTTCTAAATCCCCAAATTAGTTTCCGTTGCCGATGCATCTTCTTTGCTTTTGCTTGCCATATTGTTTCTTTTGGGTCAAAGATTGTCATGTTTTCAAATTCCTCTACATGATCTGCCAGAGTTTCAGAACGTTGAAACTGCTATGGAAAAGGCATAGAATACTTGGATAGGTGAAATCACCAAGAGTGGCAGTCGGGTGCTGGGTTAGTGATGAAAGTCACCACCAACCATAGCTTTGCTTTCACCTCTTTCTCTCTCTCTAAAAACACATCTATACAATTTTTTTAATGTGTTTTATTATTATTATTATTGATCTCTAATCTCTTTGACTCTTTCCAATCCTTCTTCCCTATTAAATCCTCTACTATGCGTCTTCGAATTCTCTTCTCATGCCTTTTTTGCTCGCTTTGAGCATTCAACTTCTGCTCAGATATTTTTATATATTACGCATGTATTATAAATTTAGTTTTTAGGTTCTTTACTCTCAAGCAAGCTCAAGATTGATTTTGTTATTGAATTTATCAAACAATTTTTATTTGTTTATAATCTATTCCTTCAATAACATTGTTATTGTGCTGCTGTAAAAATTTATAATTTATCTTAGTTGAAATTCTTTGCCTTCTTCATTTTCCATCCATTTGACATGGTGTTAGATTCCTGACGGGCCATATTGTTTTTGGCATAGATGTTTGACCCTTGACCGATTTGTTGTTATGGGCTTATGGCCATTGACTTGCTTGGAGTTGGGTTAACAAATATGAAAATCAATGATATAATTGGGTAGATAAAGCAAAAAAAGTATATCGTCTAGGGATTAAGTTTAAGATTTAGGGTTCATGTCTAAAAGGAAAAAATAAAATATCATTTATGAATTGGTCAAAATATGTAAGTGAATATTGATTTGGTTCGGAAAGGTGATCTTTCGATAAAAAAGATTAACTTGACAATTTATCAATTATTAAGGGGTCTAAAAAATTTAAAATAATGAAAAAAAACGTGACCTTGAACAGAAAAGTTAAGGACTGAAAAGGCCATTTTGCCCATGCAAACTTATAACACTTATTTTTATAATCAGCACGTTCTCCAACGGTTTTTTAATTCCCTCCATCTTCTCCAACTCTCTTCCACTGTCTTTCTGAGTTTTCGCATCCGCAAACCATCTTTAATCTTTCACTGATCGATCTCGTTTTTCGTTTTTCAATTAGTTTTCTTATTTGAATTTTCAAAGAATCTGCCATCCGAATTGAATTTCAACTCTTAAAATGGCTACAATGGAGAGCTTGATTGGACTGGTCAACCGAATCCAAAGAGCCTGCACTGCATTGGGTGATCATGGCGGTGAAGGCATGTCCCTTTGGGAAGCTCTTCCTTCCGTTGCTGTTGTCGGAGGCCAGGTCACTTTCCTTATTGTATTGTAACTTGTTTTTTCACGGATTCTTGATCGTGTTGGTAAATGTCTCTTATTTTTTACGAAAATGATTAGAGCTCGGGGAAATCATCAGTGCTCGAAAGTGTTGTCGGAAGGGATTTTCTTCCTCGTGGATCCGGTATTTTTCTTTTCTTTTACGAATTTTTATGATGTTCTGTTTTAATGTACAATGTACTGCCTGGTTTTTCCAAAAGAAAAGAATGTTATTGATACTGATATAAGATAAATTCATTTCTATGTTTTGGATGCTATCTCTTCTTGTTTCAGTTGTGGTTTCCACAGGCCATGTTGATGCATTTTGTCTAGGTTAAGCAATATTATTGATTTGTCATGGAAAATCTTAAACAATAAATTTTTTGGATTTTGATGATGGAATATTAATTGTTTATTGATTTTGTTGACACATTGAGTCAATCTTGCATTTCTTTTACTTGTTCCTAGGTTTTCTTCCTCCTAATCATTTGTCTTGTCAACTATTAAGGCATTGTTACCAGGAGGCCACTGGTATTGCAGCTTCATAAAACGGAAGGAGGAGCTGAATATGCTGAGTTTCTTCATGCATCAAAGAAGAAATTTACTGACTTCGGTGAGTAAAAGCATTCCACTGATTTGGCCTGTGTGTTTTAAATTAACTCACCACATATTCTATCTTTGTTTTGTTGGAATCTAATGTCAGTCTGTTGATTGAAAAACTTTCTCCATATGCAGCAGAAAGTTGCGATATTTATTAGTCTTGATGGTCTGTAAGTTCGCATTGCACACTCTCGAAATGGTGAATCTACAATCGTCTCTTATAACACTAAGTTTCTTACTGGTGAATCTTTGTAATCTATACTATCCATTCATGGCCCTCTAATTTCCTAAAGCATTGGAAGCTCAATAACTATGACATTAGTAAATAAGGAGTCTATAGCAGGAACCTTGAAATATACTGCAATATCTGAAAAGAAAAATTTATATAAACCAGTTGAAACAAACATTGTTAGATACACTAACATAACATGATCTAATAGTTGTGGGATTGAAAAGGTTATAAGGCTATCTGGTAAACAAGAATAATCGTGCAAAGTACAGGATATGATACTAGACTTCTATTAAACGTTATCGTATGTGTTCTTATAAGATCTGACAAGTTATACTTTGTATCAACCTATTTTATTTAACCATTTTTTCATAGAAAATTATTCTTGCATTAGAAAGGATATAATAGCAAAATGCAATTTAAAATACTTATAGCCTTTTCATTTCAAAATTGTACTGTATATACAGAGGCTACTATTGTGTCCCAAAAAAATTATTCTTCCCCACTGCAAGTGACATAAAAATTTGTTGTTATCTAAGGATGATAGAGAAATTATTTAGTCCCTGAGGAGAAAGGTAGCTTTTTTTGATTTTACCATCCCTCTTGTCCCTTCTTTCCATACATGGATAATACTTCTTTAACAATTTTAAGGAACTTAGTGTTAAATTCGATTTATCCTCAACTGGCACCATGAAGAATGAGCATCGATGTTAAGTTCTTCTGTGTTTTGACTGGGAATTTGAATTGTTGCAGCTGCTGTTAGGAAGGAGATAGCAGATGAGACAGACCGCATAACAGGGAAAACTAAACAAATCTCCAATGTTCCAATTCACCTCAGTGTCTATTCTCCCAATGGTTTGTTCAAATTTCACATGTCTATCTATGTCCTTGGATATTATTTCATAATATCTGGGATGACATATTCATAGCTCTAAATAAAAGAAAGAAAAATATTTTATTGTTTGAATCAGACATTTCCAAATTTAGTGACTAGCATCAGAAGTTCATAGTACTCATCACTGATTTTTTGTCTGTTTAATCCGGTTATGCGAAACAAATTAAATGATGAAATATGCTGCTTGCTCCTTGCCAATATCGTCTAAGTATTCTTTTTTTTTTTTATGTTCTTGTTTACTGTCACCTTGACTTATTAGTGGTTATATTTTCAAAATTGTAATGAATATTAGACATTTAAATGTTGCAATACTTGTTAGCTATGAACATTTAGTTGGATTATTATAAACATGCAAAATGTTAATTATAGAACTCATTAGGTTGGAATAAACTCCATGTCTTCATTGAGGATCAGCACTACACATATGCATTACATATGATGCAGAGGAAGTGCATAAACTCTTGTAATAGTCAGAATCATAAAATTATCTGGAAGTATTATTCTTTTATTTAAAGTACACTATTCTGCTTATTTATCTGGAATCTTTAAATACGAAATACACTCCTTTTTCTTCTTTGTTGACAGTTGTAAACTTAACCCTCATAGATCTTCCTGGGTTGACAAAGGTTGCTGTAGGTGAGCACCAAAAACTATTTTTCTTTAGGTACAGTTATCTTCTCTAAGCTCTAGTATAGTTAAACTAAACTAACAAACAAGTATTGACCGATTTTGAATCTTGCAGAGGGTCAACCAGATTCTATTGTTGAAGACATTGAGATGATGGTTCGATCTTACGTAGAGAAAGTAAGAAGTGTGATCATCATAAATTAGCTATAAACTGGAAGTTTCCATTTTGCATTGTGTGTTGTCTTGTACCATTAGAGGGAAATCCATAGAATAGGTTCAGATTAGTCCTAAGTTTAACTATTATTTGATTTTCATTCCTTAAGAAGCTTTCAATTTTATGTTGAACTTCTGGGATAAAAAAGTTAGATGATTAGAACCTTATATTTTCTGTTTAGTTGGTTTAGACTGGTGGTTCTTCTCACTGAATTTTGAATTATACTTTGTTCTACCTCTTTACTTATTTCCACTTGAGATAGCTGACTCTTCTAGAATGCATGTTTAGTACTTTTTCTCCCTTTAGCATGTCCTTTCCATAGACGAATTCACTTTTGGACTTAATTGAGAATTCTTTTAAATTCTTGAAATGATCTGTGTTTCACATTTTTCACATTTTCAGCTAATTAGAGTCAAAAACCTGTCCGGCTGTGAGTCTTGGCATAACCTGTTAATTTTCTATTGGTTAGATACTCTTTCAACTTCTAGTTTGAAGGACTAAATGATCATCTTTTCATGTGTCATATAGACATGATTTTCTGCTCTTATCTTGTTTTTTTTTTTTTTTAACTTTCTTGTGTTAATTAATTATTATTATTTTTAAATTCTGGAGGTTTGAATTCATTCCTCCGCCCTGGTGTTCATAATCTTTTGAGCCAAAAAAAAAGAAAAGAAAAAAATCATTTTCTGTTAGTTTCTTCATTACTTCTTATTTTTCTTTTCATATCTGTTTTTGGCAGCCAAACTGCATTATATTGGCCATTTCTCCCGCTAATCAAGATATTGCAACCTCTGATGCTATAAAGCTTGCAAGAGAAGTTGACCCCTCCGGTATTATATTTTCTGATGATGGTCTCCTGAAATACTCATCTAGTTTTTCATTTATAGTTGTTTTTCTTGTTTATCAAGCAGGATTTTTTCTAACGAGTATTTTGTTTCACCAGGGGAACGAACATTTGGAGTATTAACAAAACTTGATCTAATGGATCAGGGGACTAATTGCCTTGATGTACGGACCATTTCATTTTCCTTTCTCCAACAATCAAGAAATACATCTCTATCATACATCCAGCGGAGTATTTCTGTTCCAAATTTTTGTTTCTAATAAACTTTCTGTTGGTTCATGCTTCCATCACTATTTAAGGTGCTTGAGGGTAGATCATACCGACTCCAACATCCATGGGTCGGAATTGTTAATCGCTCACAAGCTGATATTAACAAGAATGTTGACATGATAAATGCAAGGCGGAAAGAGGAGGAATATTTTGAATCTAGCCCAGAGTATGGACACTTGGCTCATAAAATGGGATCCGAGTATCTTGCAAAACTTCTGTCAAAGGTTTCTTACTTCAGATATTTATCAAACTAAACAACTTCTTGGATTAGCAGCAAATTCTTAGAATTATTTCTACAATCTTGCTAATTATTTGCTTTATCAGCATTTGGAGACAGTGATACGACAACGGATACCAAGCATTGTAGCTCTAATAAATAAGAACATAGATGAGCTTAATGCAGAATTGGATCGCATTGGCAGGCCAATTGGTGTCGATGGTGGGGTAAAGGATTTATGAGGAAATACTTTATATTTTCCTTTTTTGGTTTGAGGAAATCCCTTTTTGCTTATCCTTTTCAAACTGGTTTGCCTTTATTTACAGGTACAATTGTATACAATATTGGAACTTTGTCGTGCATTTGATCGTGTATTTAGGGAACACCTTGATGGGGGGTAAGAAACATTGGCTCAATATTTTGTGCTAAAACTCTCTAAATATTATTCTTATATTATTGGTTACGTTTCAAAGATTTAATCATTTTCTTCTTTGCAGTAAATAAAAATCATTTTCTTGTGTTTTATTTGAAAATCACACACAATTCTATTTTTGTTGATGTTTAGCCTGCTCAAAACGAGTACAAAGGACCACTCTGAAATGTTTTATATTGGATAACGGGAGGTTACATAAATTTGTTGAATTTGTGATGGTGGTAATTATAGCACCAATGTTTTATCAAGGCCTTCTAGATTCTTTTTTGAATGCTTTACTACCATGAAATTCATAAACAAGAAAAATAAATTCAGTAAAATTGACGAATGCTTATTGACCTGTGGAGTCAAATTTACCAAACAAAAAAAAAAAAAAGACCTGCATGGAGTCAACATTTTTCCAAATTAATTTCACCCCCTTTGTGCTAGAATTAACCCCTCATGGCTCAATAGAATTTAGTGAAGCTCTGACATATAAAAGAGAAGAAAATCTCTATTCATTGTACTTTTTTTTTTTTTTATTGTTATTATGATTTTTGGCACTTTGATCCCGTTGTACCAAGTTCCTGCCTTCATCAATAAAAGATAGAAACTTGCTACATGATTGCAGAAACTAATTAGAATAATCCTATGAAAATGAGACATGGTGTCCTTTCCTTCCAGAAGTTCTTTGCTTTAGAAGTTTTACGGCTTTCATGACAAGCTGAAAGCTATTTCTTTGTTGCATTAATAAGACATGCTCATCATTTTCTGTGAAAATTAGTAAGATACACCAAAATACAGAAGTTAGATCATGCGCCGATGCAAACTACAGTATTTACTTGACAGGATTCATTAATTCTGGGAAACATATTTCCTTAATAGGAGGCCAGGTGGAGATAGGATATATGGTGTCTTTGATTATCAACTGCCAGCTGCTATGAAAAAGCTTCCCTTGGATCGTCATCTCTCTTTAAGTAATGTAAAGAAAGTCATATCCGAGGCAGATGGTTATCAACCTCATTTGATCGCTCCAGAACAAGGATATAGGAGGCTCATTGATGGATCTCTTGGGTATTTCAAGGGTCCAGCTGAAGCTTCAGTAGATGCTGTAATACTCTTTCTTTTTGAATTCAAACGAACTTTATGATGTTGCCAAATATAAACCTTTTACCTTTATCATCAATGGTCTATTTACTTTACTTTTGACTTTTCCGACCTGACCAATAGGCTTGGTACTCATATTTGCAAATTATCCATCCTAATCAACTGGTATTCTTTAGTACCAAATTCTTGTTTTACTCTATGCAGTTACCAATTTACTTGAGTGTATAGGAATATCGTACTAAAACCCTCTTTGTGTCATTTCCTAGGCATTCGTTATTTATTTCTGTACCTGATATCTCTCTTGGAATACATATTCTGTTAATTGAATTCCATTTGTAATCTAACTAAACAAGATACTCGTGTTTTTTTCCAATTGATTGTTTATTTCTAATCTACATACTTCGTTTTGGAGCTCCAAAGATTATTTTATTGTTTCAACTTGATGTATCTTCCTTCATTATATATTTGATCATTAGTGTATGTGATAGATAAGTTTGGAATTAAATATCTTTCATATAAAAATAGTACATGTTCATCGGAGAACTGAGGTTCAGATTAGGTGTTTCATAATCAATGCATGGATACAATTAACCCAGATTTGACCGAGAAAGATAATGTACTTGATAGATTGTGTTACGGCTACACATTGTTGCAAACCAAATATACTTCTTTTTCCACTTTTCCCAGAAATCCTTTTTCTTACTACTCTACCTTTTTGCAGGTGCACTTCATTCTGAAAGAACTCGTAAGAAAGTCAATTGCAGAAACGCAGGTAAGCATGCCCTCCAACAATAACAGTTTCTCAAGTTATGACCCTTGTATAGCAGCAGATAAATTTTGTCTGCTTCTATACTTGAGAAAAGCTGTTACTGCTTCAGAATACATGCTACCTATGAATATATCAGATAAGTTATTGCTGATAGATCATTTTTACCAAGTTTTCCTTTTGTAGAACGCACAGGAGTAGGTTTAGAGTTTGGCTCATTACTGCTATAAGTTGACTTTGATTTCCAATCCAATATACACTCGTTTATTTTACAGTTGATCTATAATTTTAAATTTTGATTCAGTTTTTCTGCATAATTCAGGAGTATTATGTTGAAACCTAGGTTAATAAGTTAGATTAAGTATCAGTCAACAGACACAAAATGTGAAAGTTGCTTAATTCCTATGGTATGAAATTAAATAGATGGAAAGATAATTGCCATTTTCTTAAGCTCATCATCTTCATAGAGAACAATAGTGGTTCTTTTCTTAAGATCTTCTTTTATGTCTCAGTGTCTTTTGTTTTCCATTCTTTTTTCCCTTTCAGTTTTATTCTTTGTTCAAAGATAAATTTCAAAGTTTCTGTGATTTTCTACTCACTTTAAAAGCATGATATTTACAAAAACAGTGAAGATTCAGTTTCCTGACCTTAGCTGATCTCTCTATAGGAGTTGAAACGATTCCCATCACTTCAGACTGATATTGCAACGGCAGCAAATGATGCACTTGAAAGATTTCGTGATGAAAGCCGTAGGACAATTTCACGACTGGTAGAAATGGAGTCAAGTTACTTGACGGTGGAATTTTTTAGGAGGCTCCAGACAGAACCAGAGAAAAACCAGAACAACTCAAACACTTCAAATCAAAACACAGATCGATATACAGATCCTCATCTACGGCGAATTGGTATGTTTTCCTCTGTTTGCCTGCCATCATCAGAAGAGAACAATCCTAATGTTCTCATTTTTGTTATCTATTCACTATTCAAGATGATTTTGGACAAGTAATATGGTTTTGAAACATTTTAGATCTGTCGAATGGAGAATTATGATACAGAGAACTTACAATATAGGTTTATATGATGTGGAATTGAAACAGAAGATGCACTTGATAAGATTTCTATTGAAATTTTTTTTTGACTATCTTGGACACATATGCTAATTTCATTCTCTCCATTTTGATAGAAGATGCATTTTTATTCACAATGGTTGTACTGTGCAAATACCAGAAAGGACCTCCTGCATGAGTCTTTCTTCTTTCTTGATCTTATTATTTGTAAATAAGGTCATCTGCTGTGGTAGCAGACATTATACAGATGTAAATATTTACAGTAACATATGCTTTTTGGCTGTCAGGTTCGAATGTGACTGCATATGTCAATATGGTAGGAGATACTTTGAGGAATAGTATTCCAAAGGCAGTTGTGTTTTGCCAAGTAGTTCAAGCAAAGAAAGGACTACTAAATTACTTCTATTCTCAAATTGGAAGGAGGGAGGTAAAGTTTCTTTACTCATATATTTGAAATTTCTTCAACATCTGATATGGTATGGAGGAGTTCTTTTGGGTGATGAAAAGATGAATGTAAGAAGAGCTACAATTACCTGGTGCGACAATGCAAGTTGAAAATTTTATCCATGATTTCTTTGAGATTCTTTCGTTATTTATTTTTATTGGTTCTTTATCTGTGTAGAGCTATAATTAATGAATCATTTCTTTCACAAAGAATATCCAGTACTCTTTATTCATCCATTTGTTTTGGAAGATTGAACCATGAAATATTTAACTTCTTGGAATTGAGAACTGGAGAGAGCAGGCCTTTATATACTAGCTAGTCAATCTTCTCTGCTGAATAGTAGTTGATTGAAAATGTTCAGTTCCAAACTATCTTTTGATCTGCATTCCCTTGTCTTTTTTCATTTCGAACACGCATGAAAAATGCATATTCATTGAGTTCTTTTTTGCATGAAAGTATAAGATAGTACCGTAAATGTTAACGATGGTTCGTCTATGTGCAGAAGGAGCAGTTGGGGAAAATGTTGGATGAAGATCCTTCACTTATGGCAAAGAGAGAGACACTAGCCAAGAGACTTGAGCTTTACAAATCAGCAAGGGATGAAATCGACGCAGTAGCCTGGAAGTGACTGCCTATTCAATCCATCTTCTTATTCAGCAAGAGAGAGACAGAGAGAGAGAGAGAGGCAACTACTCTCAGCAGATATGGTGCTTATCTTCACTTCCATTACCAACTATGCACATTTTTTCAGCAGCCAAAAGAATCCAGTTCCAAGAAAAAAACTGTAGAGCACAGAATTAGATTCATTCAATTTATTCACTCGTTCTATTTGAATTGACTGTTCTGTGAACTCATTTGCCTGTTTATGATCACAGAACTTTCTGACACTCGAAGACTTAGTTATTCAATCAATCAGAACGATTTTGTTTGATTCCTTGTACAGTGTATCTAGATAAATCTCATTGCTTTTTCCGTACATCAATGTTATTGTATTTTAGCAAATTGGGTTGAAATTAATTATACCCAAACTTAACTCAAGGCGTTAAAAAAAAAAAAAATCATTTTTTCAAAAGCAAATGATAGGATTTTTTTTTTTTTTTAATAAAATGTTCTCCAAATAATAATTTTTAGTTTGATATAAACAATAGCCTGTCGGGATGTAAAATGATACATTTCTCGCAAACTCGTAATATATAAAAAATTCAAATGCATGCATTTGTAGTGAAATTTTTTTAAGAAAAAACATGTGTCTAGACTGTTCCTTTGATCTATAGCTGGCACCGGCCTGGGAGAGAGAGATTCGCTGATGGATTCCTCTAAAATTCACACTCTGTTGATTTATCTGCAGAGGCTCGAAGCGGGCTGGGATTCCGATCTTGATATGAAGGAAATTATTCGAACACTTGGGCTGAAGATTAGCCATTTGATATCAGAGTCGCCAGTTGATGAATATGGAGATGAGGAAGTGGAAGTGTGTGGACTGGAAGATTTAATCCCACAGTTGAAACGAATTCTGATGGATATTGTTTGTGTTTGTGGAGGCTGGAGATCAACTCCAACTGGTGGAGAACTTGTGCCTCCGATTATGAAAAAACTGAGGTTTATCACGGCAGAAATGGAAAAGATGTATTCTCTTGCGTTCAGGTGTTCAAAGTCCATGCCTTCAGAGAGTAATTTGGAGGACGTCCTGAGTTTCATTTGCTTCCTTGATGAGAATCTGAAGAATATATTACGCTCTAAAGCTGATATTCTCGTCGCTGTGAAACCCCCAATTTTAGACCTTCAAGATGAACTAAGATTTCTGAGGAATTTTCTCCTTCTTATATCGCTGATCTGCGTTCCGCACAGTTTCTCCAAGGATCTTTTTATTCTTGCCCAAGCTGTGTCGGTCAATGCCGCATATCTTTTTGACTTCCTTCGAGTGGACAAGAAGATGGATGAAGCCATGGAATGTGGGATAAGAATTGAGCTTGTTGATTTGGTGGAGAAGCTTAATCCACTTCAACAACCAGCACTGAGGGAGATTTATCTTCGAGCGCTGGAAGGTACAAAACAAGAACCTGTTGATCTTTCTGTGATAGATTATGAATGTGTTCTGCGATTTTTAGATTCCATCAGTGATAACTTCGGGAAGATATTGAACAAGGCAAATTTTGATTTTCCTTCTAAGAATAAATTTGAAACTCTCCAAGAAGAGCTGAGAGGCATTAGGTACCCTCTCATAGATCATTTCATTGAGTATCAGAGCGAGACATTAGCCAATTTTATGTTCAAAATTCTAGATTTGACCATTGGTATGGGATGTTTCATGTATTCTTCTATTTGCAAGAAGGAAAATGAATTGACACTCTTTTCTTCAGATGAGAGAATTCGAGGTTTGCTGGATAAGATAAGGGATGTAAAGAATGCGTCCCACCATTTTATGATGCCTCGATCATGGCAATTGAACTTCCCAAAGACTAATCAAGTGGGATATGTTGATGGTATACTAAGGAATCTGAAGGAGAAGTTATATAGCACATCAGCACCAATTGATCCAATAGCAAATCAGGTAAACACAATTTGTAAGGAGCTTTTGGTGGTGAGGGATGATTTCGGCCCAGCTTCTAAGCCTTGGAGTGAGAAGGAAGAGCTACAAGCTCTCTTCTCTTGTTACAGAGATGTCACATACCAAGCGGAATATTTTGTTGATTCGTTTCTTTGTGGAATAGTTCCATTCAGGTCGCCGAAGATTGGACTAATTAATCTTGTGAAAGATCTCTGCTATTTGAAGAAAGAGCTTAAATTTATTCTGAGAGACAAAGTAGACCATAGGAGTGAGACCAGTCTAAGCTTCACATCAACAGAAGTCAAGTCTCCGAGTTGCTGGGCTCTGCTAGATTCTAAGGATAAGGTGAGGAAAAGAGAAAATAAAGATGCTGATCAATTGGTTGGCTTTGAAGATGAGGTGAGAAAGATCATAGATCATCTAATGGGAGGAGCCGAACAGTTAACCATTCTCTCAATCACTGGTATGCCTGGCCTCGGAAAAACCACACTGGCCAATTCAGTGTTCAGAGATCCTTCGGTAACCCGGTGGTTTCATGCTCGTGCCCGGTGTTCTGTGTCTCAGGTATATAACGTGGAAAACTTGTTGACTGAAATTTTATATCAGGTAGAGCCCAAGAGTCAAGAAGACCATGAAAACAATGCAAGAAGCTTTGACCAAAAGCTCTACCAGAGCTTGAAAGGAAAGAGATACCTTGTGGTCATGGATGATATATGGGATATTGAGGCATGGAATGATTTGAGGCCATCATTCCCCAATGACAATAATGGGAGCAGAATTATATTCACGACAAGGAATAATAGTATTGCTGCACAAGCTAATAGTGTTCCTCACGCTCTTCGTATGCTCTCAGTTGAAGAGTGTTGGAAACTGTTGTTAGTCAGGGTTTTCAAAGAAGAGGACTGCCCTCCAGAACTGTTCCAGGTTGGAAAGAAAATTGCAGAGAATTGCAAAGGTTTACCTCTTGCAGTAGTTTTGACTGCTGGACTTCTCAAAATCCGAGAAAGAAATAAAGACTCTTGGGAACAGCTTGCCAGTGTATTGATTTTGCATGAGGTTGGCTATGAAAGACAAAAACACTTGGGGGTACTTGATCTCAGCTACAGACATTTACCAGAGCACCTGAGACCCTGCTTCCTTTACTTTGGATCATTTCCAGAGGATGCCACAATTCCAGTTTGGAAGTTGGTACGTTTGTGGATTGCTGAAGGTTTTGTGCAACCAAAGGCAGGTCTAGATAGCCTGGAGCTTGAGGCAGAAAATTACTTGAATGCTTTAATTGATAGAAGCCTTGTGATAACTGCAAAAACAAGTTACAAAGCTGAGGCCAAAGCATGCCGCGTTCATGATTTACTGCATGATTTTTGCATTGATAAGGCAAGAGAGGAAAGGTTTCTACTGAAGATGAAAAGAGGTGATTCACATTCTACTCTCACAGATTCTGAGGTGCACGAGCAGTATCGTCTGTGCATTGTTCAGTCTAATAATCGGACAGTTCCTCAAATCAGAGCAGGGCACTTTGAGTCACGAATCCGCTCGTTGTGGTTCTCTGTAGAGGGCAACTTAGACAAGAATACAGGCTCAACACGCTCTACCACAAGGGGTAAGCCCACATCAAGGTTTTTTCCACCTCCAGCTTGTTGTAGATTTAGATATTACAATAAATTGCGTGGTATTGAGGTTTTCATGAAATTTAGACTTCTTCGGGTGTTGGATTTGGGGACTCTTGATATTGTTTCTGAAGGTAATTTTGACACCATCACTCAGTTGGTTCATTTAAGGTACTTGTCCCTTGTAGCAAACACAAGCAAAATCCCGGCTGAAATTGCAAACCTCAAGAACCTGGAGACTTTTTTGCTGACAAGAGCAGTGTGGGGTTATACTGCATTACCAGATGCTATTTGGAACATGGAAAACATGAAACATATCCAAGTAAAGCAGGGTGTCACTTTTCAGTCTGTTTATTTACCTTCTGAATTTATTGACAACTTGAACAAGTTAGATGGTTTGACAAGCCTATCAACCCTGGCTGTTTATCATGGCCAAAAACTTGAGATGACGATGAATAAGCTGCCTAATCTTAAGCAATTGAAATGCAGAATTTTAGGTTTCCGGGATGAATCAGAGAATCGAATTCCTCTTGGTATAGATTCTCTGCATCAGCTGAAGGAACTCAAAATATCTTCCGGCTATCCACATATTGTTTATCCGGCAGGTCTGAAAAAGTTGACACTCCGGTACCTCAAGTTATCTTCTGATGATATTTCAGTTATTGGAGAACTACCAAATCTTGAAGTTCTCAAATTACTACAAGTGGTGTTGGGAGATGAATGGTGCATGAAAGAAGGAGAATTCAGAACACTCAAATTCTTGACACTACAATCTATTAATATTTATGAATGGGATGCCTCTCTGGAGCACCTTCCCCGCCTTGAGCAGCTAGTCGTGAGAGGATGCAAAGAACTTGAAGAGCTCCCTTGTATTGGAGAAAGTAATTTTCTGAGGATGATTGAGTTGAGGTATTGCAACAGCACTATTGTGGCTTCTGCCAAGAAGATTCATGAAGAACAATATGATATGGGAAATACTCACTTTAATCTTGACTTCTCTGGTAATCATCAGAACATGTTGTCATTCTTTCTGTTGTTAATATTACGAAGTCTCATTAACAAAAGATTTTGAGTTCCTCACCTATTTATTTAATAATCACATAATCTTTTGAATCAACCATATTTTTGTCATTCTTTTCCAGACTGCAACGAGAAGAGTTCAAAAGAGATCCTTGAAGGCTTAAAGTCCTCTGTGAAGAAGCTTCAAGATGGTTAGACCAGTTTTTATATCATAATTTATAGAGTTATGGGTTTTGGACTTTTCTTCTGCTATTCTGTGGCAAGTTTTGGGGGGAATTGTAATACATTCATTTGAGCTATCATGTATAATTGGCAAAATAACATAACTCTTAAACTCAATTCTAATTATAAATAAATTGGGTGTATTTGGATTCAGGTTCAACTTTTAAAAAGTTAAAAGTAGTTCAAAATTTGAGTAATTTTTAGATTTGGAAAAGTTCAGAATGTATTTGGACTGATTCTATAACTAAAAGAATTATTGGCACTTTTAATCCAGGAACTATTTTGGTTTTCTAACTTTGATTCATAATATTTTATTTTGTCGCGTTTGGTCATCCATAAATTTCAATATAGTAACTTTAATCCATATTATTTTATTTTGTTTTTTTTTTATCATCAAACTATATTTTTTGGACAAGTTTGATCATTTTCACTGAAAGTACGAAGCCTCTAGCTTGTACTAAAAAAAAACTTGATGTATCAAAAATATCGTTTGTCATTCTTGCTAATAAATAGTTTAAAACATACTTTTGATGAAAATGATCAAACTCGTAAAAAAAAAAGGAAAGTTTGACGATAAAAAAAGACAATAAAATAATTTGGATCAAAGTTATTACAATGAAATTTGCAGATGATCAAAGACAATATATATATATATATATATATATGATGGATCAAATTTAAAAAATTAAAATAGTTTATGAATCACAAGTGACATAGAGCCTAGCTATAAATTTTAAAAGTTTATGAAAATTTAAGGTTATAAAAATAACTTTAAAAATATTTTTATATTTCCAAAGAATCCAAATTATTGGAAACCCACATCCTATGAAAAGTGGAGTTGTTGGAAGAAGAAAGCAATTGCAGATAATTAAATCTAACATGCCATTATTTTCTTATATTTTCTTTTTTTTTTCCATAACATTTAATTTTTATCTCATTGAATGTCAAGCTGTAATTTAAAACATACTTCACCTTCAAGAGTGGTACGTGGAAGCCAATCTTGTTCGAACTATCGTGTCATGGTCAAATTAACCATTCCCACAATGTAAAATGATTAAATTGACTCAATTCGAAGTTTAGTTGTCAAATTAATCATTCTTGCAAAATAAAATGATTAAATTGACTCAATTAAAAGTTCAATGGTTAAATTGAAAAAAAAAAAAGTGAAAGTTTAATGATCAAATTAGTATTTAAACCTTAAAAAATCTAACTAGATAAGATTTTAAGTAATTTTAAGTCTTCGAAAATTCAAAAGTGGCTTCCCAAATGTACCCTATTTTTCAATCTTAATCGATATTGCCTCATTCATTCTTTATATAAAAAAAATTGTTAAATCATAATTATAAATAAGTGAGAAAATTATTTTTTAAAAGATTGTTTAAGTCTTTTGTATTTAATAATTCTTCATCTAATTGGATGGGTCTTGTCCTAGAGGCAAGCACACGGGTATCAGTTGACTCAGGTTTCGGATTCGAATCCTCTTATCAGTAGGGACAGTGTTCCCTTCCCTCCCCCCTCTCCCAAAAAAAGACGAAAAAGAAAAGAAAAAAATTCTTCATCTACTTAAGATATTATTAACTTATATCAATAATTTTAAAATTTGTAAGATAAATAATCTATATATAAATATATATATATATATATATATTCATACACATACAAAAATGTATATATATTTATACACACACACACATATATATATATATATATATATATTTATACACATACAAAAATGTTATAGAGTGCACTAGTACACTCCATATGAAGTACACTATTAAGTCTCTAATGATCAAAGTTAATGGTTAACTATTTTTTATTTTAAAAAAAATCATAAATTTAATCCAATACCTTAGGGCTTAGAGTTTAGTTTACCTTTTTAATATATAATATATAAAATATATTTTAAAAAATAATTTATTTTATTGAAAAAAAATTAAATTTGATTCAGTAACATTATGGTTTAATTTATCTTTTTAGGATATAGTATATAAAATATATTTAAAAAATAATTTTTTATTGAATATTTTATTTTTTAAAAATAAAATTAGATGTTGACTATTAACGTTAACTGTTAAAGACGTAACAATGCACTCCCTATGGAGTACATTGATGCACTCTATACACTCTATTTATAATAAATAAATAAATCTAAGGTATAATGATTTCGATGCTCATTATATCATTTTTTATAAGTGATACTCCTTTCGTTCAGAATCGAATATTTTTATTTTTAAATTGAATATTTCATTTATAAAAATAAATAGATTTAATATAAAATCTCATTAATCACCAACTATATTTGAGGATTTATATTTAATTATATAATTGTTCAAATCACTAATTGCATTAATAAGAAAGATAAATTAATAACTTTGTGAAAATTAAAAGCATATTTTAATTGTATGAAGTCAAAATGAAAGAAAATATATACTATAGAGGTGTTAATTATGAAGCTATTTGTGAAAGCATCCACGTTTGTTCAATCAAGGTCTTTATTATGAGATTCTTGAAATGATGGGAGTGGATAAACGATAACTTTAACGGCAGGTCTCGAATCCCGGACCTCTGGCAGTGGCTATCAAACGGATTTGCCATTGGACAGGTTCCATTCGGTATAATAAAAAATATATATATTTATATATATTCATATAGAAGAAACATTAGGAGTCTATGATCTCTTTTACATGTATTAACTTGAAATTGATCCTCTATCACTATATTAATACATGCAAGAACTCCAAGGTATTATGATTTCCAATGCTCATTATAACATTTCTGATAAGTGATATTCCTTTCGTTCAAAATTAAATATTTTTATTTTTATTTCAATTTAATCAGAATTGAATATTTCATTTACAAAAATAAATAAGTTTAATATAAAATCTCATTAATCACCTCCTATATTTGAGGATTTATATCTAATTACATAATTATTTAAATCACTAATTACATTATTATTTAAATCACAAATGACATTAATTGAAAAAAGATAAATTAATAACAAAATTAAATGTATATCTTAATCATATGAAGTCAAAATGACAAATAAAATATATACTATAAAGGTGTTAGGAAGCTATTTGTGACAGCACCCACGTTGGTTGGTTCCCTCACAAAACACAAGTCTTTATTATGAGATTCTTGAAAAGATGCCAGTGGATGTTTAAAATACCAAAAAGATTCTCTTTAATCCCAATGAACATGGTTGCTTGACTTTGATTGGATCCAGCAAATTAAAAAAATAAAATTTAATCACACATTATGAAAATTAAAAAATATGTTTGATATTTTCCTATAAAGGGATGGTTCGAATTTTGACTCGGCTCACTCCCTTTAAGGCCGTGAACAGCGCAGGAAAGAGAAAAAAGAAGAAAACCTTTGATTGGGAAATTTATGGCTGTTGATATTTCGTATATCTCTGTTCTACTGTGTGGAATAATGCAATTTATAAAATAAAATAAAAAAAGAAAGAAAGGAAGAGAGAGATTAGCTAATGGATACGCCGGAAATTCACAGTCTGTGGATTTATCTGCAGAGGCTCGAAGCAATCTGGGCTACAGATTTTGATATGAAGGATATTATTCGAAGAATAAAGCTTAAGATTAACATTTTGCTTTCGAAGTGGCCAGTTGATGAATATGGAAATCAGCAAGTTTCTGTACCGGAAGATTTAATCCCACAGTTGAAACGACTTGGGATGGATCCTGTTTCTGTTTCTGGAGGTAGGAGATTAAAGCCAACTGCTGGAGAGCTTTTGCTTCAGAATCTGGAGAAACTGAGGTTTATCAAGCCAGAAATGGACAAGATGTATTCTTTAGTGTTCGAGTGTTCAAAATCCTTGACTTCAGAGATTAATGAGGATGACCTAAGTTTCATTGGCTTCCTTAATGAGAATCTGAGGATTATATTAAGCTATAATGCGGGTGTTCTTGTCCCTATGAAACCCCAAATTTTAGCCCTTCAAGATGAACTCAGATTTCTGAGGAATTTTCTGTTTTTTATATCACAGATCTGCACTGAGCGCCGTTTGTCAAAGGATCTTTTGATTTTTGCGCAAGCTGTGTCGGTCGATGTTGCATATCTATTTAGCTTCCTTCGTGGGGATAAGAAGATGCATGCCATGGAAAATGGGATCAGAATTGAGCTTTTAGATTTGGTAGAGAAGCTCAATCCCCTTCAACAACCAGAGCTCAGGGATATTTATCTTCGAGCGCTGGAAGGTACAAAACAAGAACCCGTTGATCTTACCGTGATAGATTATGAATGTGTTCTGCAATTTTTAGATTCCATCATTGAGAATTTATTGAAGATATTGAACAAGGCTAATCTTGAGTTTACTTCTAAGAATCAGTATGAAATTATCCAAAAAGAGCTGAGCTCCCTGAGATTCTATCTTATGGACTTGCCATTGTCTGATTCTAACGAGAAGTTGGATAATCTTATGTTCAAAATTCAAAATTTGACCATTGGTACTGGATGTTTCATTTATTCTTCTATTTGCAAGAAAGACAATGAATTCACACTCTTGGCATCAGATGACACACTTGGAGCTTTGCTGGATATGATAAAGGATGTAAAGAATGAGTCTGACCATTTTATCATGCCACGATCATGGCAAGTGAACTTCCCAAACACTAATGAAGTGGGATATGTTGATTTTATGTTAAAGAATCTGAAAGAGAGGTTGCATGGCATATCAGCACCAATTGATCCATTAGCAAATGAAGTCAACACAGTTCATGAGGTGCTGTTGGCTTTGAAGGATGATTTTGGCCAAGTTGCCAAGCCTTGGAAGGAGAACGAAAAATTGAGAGCTCTATTCTCACTCTACAAAGATGTCACGTACCAAACTGAATATTTTGTTGATTCCTTTCTTTGTGGTGTAGTTCCATTTTGGGTTCAAAAGATGGGACTAGTAAATCTTTTGAATCATCTTTGCGGTATAAAGAAAGAGCTTAAATTTGTTCTGAAAGACAACACAGATCATGGAACTGGCAAAAGTCTAGGCTTCACATCACCAGAAGCTAAATCCCTGAGTAGTAATGTTGTGCTGGATTCTAGATCTAATCTGAGGATTTCAAAAGATACATATACTGATCAATTGGTTGGGTTTGAAGATGAGATGAAGAAGATAATAGATCAGCTAACAGGAGGATCTGACCAGTTAACCATTCTCTCAATCACTGGCATGCCTGGGCTTGGGAAAACCACCCTAGCTAATTCGGTGTACAGAGATCCTTCAGTGACCATGTGGTTTCACGCTCGTGCCTGGTGTTCTGTGTCTCAGGTATATAACACGGAAAACTTGTTGATTGAAATCTTATATCAGGTAAAGCCAAAGAGTCAAGAAGACAATGATGAGAAATGTTTTGACCAAAAGCTCTACCAGAGTTTGAAAGGAAAGAGATACCTTGTGGTCATGGATGATATATGGGATATTGAGGCATGGAATGATTTGAGGCCATCATTCCCCAATGACGATAATGGGAGCAGAATTATATTCACAACAAGGAATATTAGTGTTGCTGCACAAGCTAATAGTGTTCCTCATCCTCTTCGTCTTCTCTCAGATGAAGAGTGTTTGAAACTGTTGCTAGTCAGGGTTTTTAAGAAAGAGAAATGCCCTACAGAATTGTTCCAAGTTGGAAAGAAAATTGCGGAGAATTGCAGAGGCTTACCTCTTAAAGTAGTTTTGACTGCTGGACTTCTGAAAATTACAGGAAGAAACAAAGATGCTTGGGAACAGTTTGCCGATGTATTAATATCACATGAGATTGACTACCCAAGAGAACAACACTTGGGAGTACTGGATCTAAGCTACAAAAATTTACCAGATCACTTGAGACCCTGCTTCCTTTACTTTGGATCATTTTCAGAGGATACCACAATTCCAGTTTGGAAGATAGTACGTTTGTGGATAGCTGAAGGATTTGTGCAACCAAAAGCAGGCATAGATAGCCTGGAGCTTGAAGCAGAAAATTACTTGAATGCTCTGATCGATAGAAGCCTTGTGATGATTGCAAAAAGAAATTACAAAGGTGGGATCAAAGCATGCCGCATTCATGATTTACTGCATGAGTTTTGCATTGATAGGGCAAGAGAAGAAAGGTTTCTACTGAAGATGAAGAGAAGTGATTCACATTCTACTCTTACAGATTCTGAGGTGCACGAGCAGTATCGTCTGTGCATTGTTCAGTCTAATACTTCTACAGTTCCTCAAGTCAGAACTGGGCACTTCGAGTCACGAATCCGCTCGTTGTGGTTCTCTATTGCAGTCAATTTAGACAAGAATCAAAACTCAACATCCTCTACCACCAGAGTTTTGCGTTCATCAAGGTTATTTTCACCTCCATCTGGGCCTACATTTAGATACTACCATAAGTTGCGTGGTGTTGATGTTTTCTCCAAATTTAGACTTCTCCGAGTGTTGGATTTGGGGACTCTTGATGCTGTAGCTGAAGATAGTTTTGACACGATCATTCAGCTGGTTCATTTAAGGTACTTGTCCCTTCTAGCTTACACAAAAAAAATACCAGCTGAAATTGAAAACCTCAGGAACCTGGAAACTTTTCTTCTAACTGGAACAAGATTGGGTTATATTGCAATGCCAGAAACTATTTGGAATATTGTAAACTTGAAGCATATCCAAATAAAGGAGGGTGCCACTGTTCTTTTCCCATCTGAATTTATTGACAACTGCAACAAATTAGATGGTTTAACAAGCCTTTCAACCCTGGTTCTTCATCACGGCAATGAGCTTGAGAAGATGATGAAGAAGCTACCTAATCTTCAACAATTGAAATGCACATTTTTAGGTTCTTGGGATGATTCAGAGAATCGGAATCCTCTTTCAGTTCTAGACTTTCTGCATCAACTGGAGGAACTTAACATATCTTCCTTGGATCAACAACATATTGTCTATCCTGCAGAACTGAAAAAATTGACACTCTCAGACCTCATTCTATCATCAGGTGAAATTTCAGTTATTGGAGAACTACAAAATCTTGAAGCTCTCAAATTAACACATGTGGCATTGGGAGATGAATGGTACATGATAGAAGGAGAATTCAAAACACTCAAATTCTTAACACTAGATATGCTCGATATTCATGTATGGAATGCCTCTCCGGAGCACCTTCCCTGTCTTGAGCAGCTTGTAGTGAGAGTATGCAGGTATCTTAAAGAGCTCCCTTGTATTGGAGAAAGTCCTTTTCTGAGGATGATGGATGTAAGTTATTGCAACACCTCTGTTGTGGCTTCTGCCATGAATATTCAGGAAGAACAATATGATATGGGAAATTATGGGTTCAATCTTTCCATATCAGGAGACCATTGGAAAGTCTAGTCATTTTCTTCTGTTCTTAATGCATCACAGGTAATAGAACTTCTTCACAAGTTGCTTTCAATTTTGTGATGCCTTTTATTATTATGTACGCAAAAAATGTCGTACAAAGTGATATAGTGTATGATATTAACATTGGGATGTCCTTTGAAGTTTACCACTAAATTGAAATATTCTCAAATGGTATATGCTATAATCATAGCATATGCTTTGTTGGGAGAATGTTGTCCAAGTAGCATCTCAAATGGTGAAAACAAAAATATATTGGAATAAAAAGAAACCTCATCTGAAGGAAGACTTGGGGGTAGGGGGTAGGGTAAATTGTTAAGGGGAGTGGGGGTGAGGGTTGAGTGAAAAAAAAAAGGGTAAATAAAAAAGATGAGAGAGAGAGAGTGTGTGTGTGTGTTAAAAGAAAGAAGAAAAAAAAATGAAAGGAAAAAGGAAAGAGAAAAAAAAAGAGAAAGAGAAAATTAGAAGAAAAGGTAAAAAAGATAATACAAAAATTAGGGAATCTAAAAAGTAAGCTAAAATTTGATTCTATTTAATTTTTTTGGCTAGCTCAAACAAACATATATTATTTTTTTATTTATTTAATACTCAATCCAAAGAACCAGAAAAAAACTAAACATGCACTCGTCTCTTTGCATGCAAATGAATAGAATAAAATATCTGTAGCTGTCAGTCTCTGGGTATGTCTCTGAAATATATCTCTACTCCAAAATTATGCAAGCCTGAAACAAGTATTTGATACAAAAATTAGAAACAGAGATTTTCGGATGGATTCCTCTGAAATTCAAAATGTTTTGAATTATCTGAATAAGCTCGAAGCAAGCTGGTATTCTGATCTTGATATGAAGGATATCAGTCGAAGACTTCAGCTGAAGATTAGACTTCTGATTTCGGAGAGGCCGGTTGATGGATATGGAAATCAGGAAGTTCGTGCACCGGGAGATGTAATCCCGCAGTTGAAACTACTTGGGAAGAATCCTGTTTGTGTTTCCGGTTCTGGAGATAGGAGATCAGAGCCAACAGCTGGAGATCTTGCAATTCTGAAAGTGGAAAAACCGTGGTTTATCAAGCCAGAAATGGAAGAGATGTGTTCAATTGTTTTCTAGTGTTCAAAATACATGACTTGTGAGGGTAAAAAGGATGTCCTCAGTTTCATTAGCCTTCTTCATGAGAATCTCAAGAATATATTAAGCTCTAAAACTGGTATTCTTGTTAATTTGGAAGAACAAATTTTGGACCTTCAAGATGAGCTAAAATTTCTGAGGAATTTTCTCTTTTTCATATCAGAGATCAGCATTGAGCACCGTTTCTCCAAGGATCTTTTGTTTTTTGGCGCAAGCCATAGCGGTCAACGCTGCATACATACTTAACTTCCTTCAAGTGGAGAAGAAGATGGATGAAGAAATGGAAAATGGGGTCAAAGTTGAGCTTTTAGATTTGGTGGAAAAGCTTAATCCTCTCCAGCTGAAAGAACTCAGAGAGATTTTTCTCCAATCGCTGGAAGGTACAAATCCAGAACTTCTTGATCTCGCGGAGATAGATCACGAATGTGTTTTGCGATTTTTAGATTCCATCGTTGAGAACTTAGGGAGAATAGTAAACAAGGCTAATCTTGAGTTTACTGCAAAGACTCTAATTGAAAATCTCCAGCAAGAGCTCAGCTACCTAAGATTCTGACTAATTGAAAATCTCCAGCAAGAGCTCAGCTCCCTAAGATTCTTTGTCATGGATCTGCCACCGTCAGATTCAGAAAAGAAATTGGAAAAATCTTATGTTCAAAATCCAGGATTTGACCATTGGTACGGGGCTTTTTATTTATTTTTGTATTTGCAAGAAGGACGGTGAATTCACACTCTTGGCATCAGATGAGAAATTAGGAGGTTTGCTGGATAAGATGAAGGAAGTGAGGAATGTGTATGACCATTTTATCATGCCATGGTCATGGCAATCGAACTTCCCCGAAACTAATGAAGCCGGATTTGTTGATTTTATCATAAACAATCTGAGGGGGATGCTGCACAGCAATTCAGCACAATTGAATCCTTTAGCAAATCAAGTTATCGCAGTCCATGAGGAGCTTCTGGCATTGAGGGATGATTTTGGCCGAGTTGCTTGGAATGAGAATGAGAAACTGAAAACTCTCTTCTCTCATTACAGAGAAGTTGCGTACCAACCTCAATATTTTATTGATTCATTCCTTTGTGGAGCAGCACCATTATTGTCTCAAAAGATGGGACTAGTTAATATTGTCAAAGATCTCCGTGATATAAAGAAAGAGCTTAAAGTTACTCTGGAAGACAACATACAGCAAGGGACCGGCAAGAGTCTAAGCTTCATATCAGTGGAAGCTGAGTTTCTGAGTAGTAATGCTGCGCTGAATAATGAGGACAATGTAAGGAATAAAAAAATTAGGGATACTGATCCATTTTTTGGCATTGAAGATGAGGTGAAGAAGATGCAAGATCAGGTAATGGGAAGATCAGGCCAGTTAACCATTCTCTCAATTGTTAGCATTCAATGTACAGAGACCCTTCAGTGACCAGGTGGTTTCATGCTCGTGCATGGTGTTCTGTCTCAGGTGTATACCATAGAAAAAGTTTTGCTTGAAATTTTAAGACAATTGGAGCCGAAAATTAATGAAGACTGAAAAGAATGAGAAATGCTCAGACCAAAAGCTCTACCAGAGTTTGAAAGGAAAGAGGTACCTGGTGGTCATGGATGATATATGGGATATTGAGGCATGGGATGATCTGAAGCCATTATTCCCCAATGACAATAACGGGAGCAGAATAATATTCACAAAAAGGAATCTTTTTGTTGCTCTGCAAGCAAAAAGTGTTGTTCTTGAACTTCGTCTTCACTCGATGAAGAGTGTTGGAAACTGTTGTTAGTCGAGGTTTTCAAGGAAGAGAACTTCCCTCCTGAACTGTTCCAAGTAGGAATGAAAATTGCTGTGAATTGCAAAGGCTTACCTCTTACAGTAGTTTTGGCTGCTGGTCTTCGCAGAATTAGAGAAAGAAATAATCTTGGGAACAGCTTGCCGATGTATTAATTTCACATGAGATTGACTACCGAAGAGAACGGCACTTGGGAATACTGGATCAGAGTTACAGACATTTACCAGATCACTTGAAACCCTGCTTCCTTTACTTTGGATCGTTTCCAGAGGATGCCACAATTCCAGTTTGGAAGTTGGTACGTTTGTGGATCGCTGAAGGTTTTGTACAACCAAAGGCAGGTGGTCTAGATAATAATAGCCTGGAGCTTGAGGCAGAAAATTACTTGAATGCTTTAATTGATAGAAGCCTTGTGATGATTGCAAAAACTAGTTACAATGGTGGGGTCAAAGCATACAGCATTCATGATTTACTCCATGATTTTGCCACTGATAGGGCGAGAAGAAAGGTTTCTACTGAAGATGAAAAGAGGTGATTTACGTTCTGCTCTTACAGATGCTGAGGTGCGCGAGCAGTTTGTCTGTGCATTGTTCAGGATAATACGTGGACAGTTCCTCAAGTCAGAGCTGGGCACTTCGAGTCACGAATCCGCTTGATGTGGTTTTCCATAGCCTGCATTTTCACCACCATCTACTTCTGGATTTAGATATTACAATAGATTGAGAGGTGTTGAGGTTTTCTTAAAATTCAGACTTCGCCGGGTGTTGGATTTGGGGACTCGATATTATTTCTGACGACAGGTTTGACTCCATCACTGAGCTGGTTCATTTAAGGTATTTTTCCCTTCTAGCTCACCCAAGAAAAATCCCAGCTAAAATATCAACCCTCAAGAACCTGAAAACTTTTCTTCTGACTATAACAGTATGGGGTTATATTACATTACCCGATACTATTTGGAACATGGTAAACTTGAAGCATATCCAAATAAAGGAGGGTGCCACTGTACCCCTCAATGTGCATTTCCCTTCTGAATTTCTTGATCACTGCAAAGACTTAAATGGTTTAACAAGCCTTTCAACCCTGGTTCATCATCGTGGCAATGAACTGGAGAGGATGATGACGAAGCTGACTAATCTTAAACGATTCAAATGTTTATTTCTAGTTCCGGCCATGATTCAAAGAATTTGAGCTCCATTTTCGTACCCCTGGTCTTGGAGATGGTCCTTTTCTAAGGAAGATTGTTGTGAGCCACTGCAATACCTCTTTTGTGTCTGCTGCCATGAAGATTCAGGAAGAACAGTATGATATGGGAAGTTATCAGTTCAGTCTCTCTATCTCAGGTGACCATTGAAGTGTCTAGTCATTCTTTTTTCTGTTGTTATTGCATCACAAGTAACAGAAGTATAGAACCTCTTCATAAGTTTCTTTGAATAATGTGTTTCCTTTCTTTTATGTTCCGAAAAAAATGAAGTTTTCTGTATCATTTGTATTTAAACATCAGTGAACACTTAGTAATAATTAAGGGATTTCTGTTTTGAAAAAATTGCTTAGAATTCATTTGTCCCTCAAATGTCAATCCAAATAGGTTTCAACACTATTATCCTCCCAACTTCATCTGATAAAGTAAAAGAGTCAAATACATGCCAGCTTGCATTTGCCTAAACTATGATGCCTGCCCAAACTTACTGCAGGACCACCTTCTGGAAGTTCAAGGTGGTGTTCATTAAACTTGACAGTAACAAGACTGAGTCCATTTGGTGGAACCGATCGTGCAAACTTTGCAAGTTCTTTGCGATCCTGGGATTTCAAAATCCTAGGAATAATATCAACTGGAACTGCTTCCCTTCCAACTTGAAGCAACAATGCAACCTACAAAGCCGTAGGACAAAGATATATGAACAATAACTTAGAAGGCTGTTACAAGGCACTAGCAATGAACAGCATGCTTTTCCAGTGGCATAAAGAAACGTAAACATCAAATTCTTGAGCATAATTCTACAGCTCATGCAGCCAAGGATTTAACTATGTACCATGTTCCGGACTTGTCTGTACAAAAAACCAGTTCCTTCTACTTCAATTTGCAAAAGAGGCCCCTGGAGAACATCACATATCCAGATTGAGATATCAATAACACTCTTAAAGTCAAATAGAACATTCATTTGGCTGAAATATGCCCGATTGGGATTTTTTT
>JAOXNR010000013.1:8176586-8196791 GCA_028571225.1 Parsonsia alboflavescens
TAAAAGAAAAAATACATATTCTTTGGCGAAAAAGTGAACATCACTAGAGCCTAGAAAGTTGGAGAATCGAGGTCAAGAACTCACCTTCTCAGACTTTCTGTAGGGGCGGGGAGTCGGGTTCGGCAATGGAGTAGCTCCGGCGACCTGAGATGGGTTCCGTTCAGACTCTGCCTTCTCAGCTCCGGCGATTTCTTCACCTTCTCAGACTCTACCTTCCGTTCGGTTTTGTTGCTAACTTTTGCTTCTGTTTCGTGCTTCAAACCCAGAAGAGTGAGCTTCTGTTTTGAGAGAATTTCAGTACCAGGCCGTGAGAGAAAGTGAGACTTCAAATGTGCATCTATTAAGCACGTATATGGAAGATGCCGCCGTTGATTCTTGAGAGCTGATGGTGAGCTATGGACGATCGCGGGAATGAACTAAGCAGCTCCAGTTTTTTTCAAATTATTTCGACCCAAAACGGCATCGTTTTGTGTAGCTTTCAGACACAATTAATTTGAAGTCAAAAACGACGTCGTTTTTGGCTGGTTGCGTTTTTTTGTTGCTTTTCCTCGAATCTCTCTCTCTCTCTCTCTATATATATATATATATAAAATCAGGGTGTAGTATACTGTATAGCTGAAGTTATGATACGTAATGCAGTAGCAAGATTAATGCAGCACGGAGAATCAGTAGGTTTAAAATTGATCTATCAAATGCGAACGAACACTTTTCACTTTTATGGACTTTTCTTCCGACTGGAGTCCACTAAGAAATTTCAAGATACAGATACACATGATATACACACATCTATTATTCCTAATTCAAAAAAGTGAAAGATGCAGAGGTTTAATCATGCAGAAACATAGCATTAAAAATATGGTTGGGAATTCAAGTGCTCTTATCTTTTCCTCCCAAGGATGACTTGAACCAAGGTATCCACACTGATGTTCTCTTCTGGTACAGCTTATAGGCTTCAGCTCTGTAATCTTGCTTCAACATCCGGTTCTCCACAAGGACTGTTACATAAGCTAAGCACATGCTATTAATCAGTGCACCAACAAAGGTCCAACCAAAACCAAGGTTCCACGCAAAGATGACCATTCCCCACCACCACAATTGCTCACCGAAATAGTTTGGATGACGTGAGTATTGCCAGAGACCAGTGTCAAGGTTGGGCACTACTAGCTCACCCTTCTGTTTCAGCTTATTGTTTCTACTCACGAAATCATGAAGCTGAGTGTCTGCATAATAAGCAATAACTATTCCAGACAGACAGACAAGTACCGCAACAAAGTCCCACAAAGTTAATTCCTTGTTTCTGGAGTGGACAAAGTACATAGGCATGCATATTCCCATGAGAAAGAGCTGCAAAATCAAATAGAAGTAGCATTAGCCCAACTTTGTTTATTCATGAAAAAAGCAGGAACACTTTGGAGTAATTTGTGTCCTTCCAGAGTAAGATACCTAAAGCTGAAGCACTAAAGGACTATGTATTCATTAACTTTGCAGAGTAACAAATATGATTAATCATTCAGGTCAAGGTGACATTATGAATCTGAAATATTGCCTTTCTTAACGATTAGCAGGACAAGTGCAATATATTCATTTAACCAAGAAATAAAGTTGATTTTAGAAATACTCGATTCTGTGTATTTCCAACAGAAATACATGTATTATACTATATATGCATCAGAAATCCATTCAAATGTTCATTTGAAGGGGAAAAAAGAAACAATCTTTGATGAATCTATTTCCTATCCATCATTACCTAGTCAAACATGAATCTGGATCCTATACATGCTTGACATGGTTAATTTATTCCTCACAGGTTTCTTATGGAGTTCGTTAGAGCATTTCGTTGAGCGAGTGCAGTGTGTAAAGAAAATTTAAAAAGTCAAAGGCTCTAAACAGATTTCCAACAGAATGTTTTAACGAAAGAACAAATTACCTGCTGGGATAGGTAAACAGCAAAGAAAGAAATCCACCACCAATGTTTACCATACTGGTGGCTCATATCTGTAAATCTCCAATCCTCTCTTACACCCCATTGCCAATTTTCACGCCGAAAATAGTTATGATTGAGCCTAATACTCCAAACCCATGTCAAAAGTATCACAATCCTTGACCTCCAAACATCGTACTTGTTAACCATTGCAAGAGGATGAGTTGCATAGTAGTGTACTAACAACACCGGTATCACAGTCCAATACACATCAATCATCTGAAATCAGCAAAATTTCACAAACCCATCAAGAAAAATCAACCAAAACAACAAAAAGTAACATCAAAGAGAAAAATAAATAAATCAACCAAATAATCAGTCATTATACCCAATGACTGGATTGAATGAAGCCAATAACCCAGAACAAAACATTGACATTGAGGAAGAAAAGAATGTGAGACAGAAGAAGAGGGTGCTGGTAACACCAATTCCAGAAAGGGGAAAGGGAACTGGGATTATCATGGTAGTGATTGAGGAAAGAAAGGTAGAAGAATATGGAAGGAAGTGGAGCAAGAAATGCTATTATCGCATTCTTGAGGTTACTGTGTCTGGTTCCTGGTTTACTCCCCATGGTCTGGTCTTGGCGGCCATTGGTAAAATCAGAGCCCCATTTTATAGCTTTGGGCCTTTGGCGACTCATTGAATTTTTCGGTTTTTCCTTCGCTCGTATTCTCCAATTGGCAGCACAGGTTTTTTTTTTCCCCTTTTATTAGGAAAAAAAAAAATCTTCAAAATCCCTTTTTTAAGGGAAAGAAAAAAAAAAATTTAAGTTCTCATCTCTCTCCCTAACCTTTCCTATACACTTTACTTTGATTAGGGACCCCAACTGGACAAGAAGACTTTTATGGGACTACATATCCAAAATGTAACTTAAACCTTCGCCAGTCGAAGGATTCTCCCATCATCTTAGGTTTACCCACTAGCCTGTATGCCTTGGAGCTACTATACCCCTTACATTGAGGATCAATATTGCAGTCTACCATCCAACGTGATCGTGTCTCCACATTGCATATTGAAATTAGTAGGCATCCTTTAATATTTTTCATTTAAATTTAATACTCATAGTAGGTATATTTTTATCTTATAAAACAAAGTCCAATTAAAATTTTACATGAATAAGTTTTACAATTCTTTTAAAAATTAAATATTTTTTTCACTGATCTAATTTCCGTAAACCATATTCATGAACTTAACTTATAGGATAACACAATCTTTTTTTCCAGAAATAAAACACCTATTAAAAAAGAAAAAAAAGGCTTTGTCCTCCTGAGGGCAATCATCATTTGATATGGTATGTGTATTCTTTAATCATGCCTTAATGTGGTTGTAATGATGGTTGTAAGCAATAATGGTGTGCCTAATTATATTTACTCAAGATTGATTCCTTTATTGTATCTTTTAACATCCATGCGCAGAGCGGCCACAATCTTATCTTCTACAGCCGCTGCTATGGCTTTTTTCCGGCTGAATAACTAAGCTTAATGCTCCTTTTTTGTTTTTTTTTTTTTTATGTTTCTATGAACTTTTCTCTTTTCTAATTCTTAAGAGGATACGATGATATATATATGTTGAGACATTTGTTTAATGGACGTGATAAGTTTTCTGATTTTCACTCTCTAGATAATGTAAGTTTCCTAGGGGAAGTTAATTTTGTATGGAAAAAAAGTTCAAAGAAAAGCATGTTTGAAATGATGGCTTCACATCATGTTTAGTCATGATACACCTCATAGGAACAAGAATATATTTTAACTTCATATTATACTTCATATCATGATTAGATCTTGATCCAATAAAAGATTCTGCCTACGATGTTGTTAATGGAGTTTTCATTTCTTGAGTTGTACAGGGAAAACCAGCAATGTTGTTAGTAGCTATTACATGACATTGGTTGTCAGAATGAGTAGAATCTCCAGCAAATATTAGTGGATTCTTTCCATTTTAGAAGAACTTGAGTCATTATGTTCATTCCCATTAGAAAGGGGATTCAAACAAGAGGGAAGTGGGAACAGAATCACTAGAACTACAAGAAAATAAGAAACAAATTTACTAAGTAAACTCAAACTGAAACCATCAGATTTGTGTGCATTTGATGGATTTCCTCATTGGTGAACAAACCCTTCTCCAGAACCCAATCTTCAATCATTGCCTGAGAATGTAGTCCCTGATCAGTAGGCACAAGATGTCCTGCAGCCAACATCACAACATGGCTCAAACTCCCCCATTTCTGCACATAACCTGCTAAGTTACCATTCACTTTCCATACCTTCCTTTCTGCCCCCAAAAATTCTTCAATTTTCTCCCAATTCATCTTCTTTAGCCATGCCTCAGTGGACACCACACCAACTCTGAAATCACAAGATCCTTGGTATAACAAAACCTTAGTATTCTTAACCAAGTATTCAACCATATTCTTCACACTCTTCATCAGATCCTCTCCAAATGCAGCTCCCACAGCATGGCTACACACTTCAAAAAACATAGTTTCATTCACTCCCAAGGCCTTTTTGACATCCACATTGTTCAAGAACTTGGCCACCAGATTTTGCTGATAAGGAATTTGCCTTCTAATATCATACAAAGTTGCCATCCCAGTCATCCCTTGCAATGTGTTCAAGACTCTTGATCTAGCATCTCTAGCCTCACTCCAATTCCCAATTTTAGTCAATTCAACAGCCTGATTTTGAAGATTCTCCAACACTATCTTTTGCTTCTCATTGATCAATCCAGAATAATAGGCATTTAAAGCATGAGTTCTCACTTGTGAAATAGGATCGACCAGCCCATTTCCTATAGCAACACCACCTAAATTCACCTGCCTTGAAACTGGCAAATCATCATTTTTTTTCAGCAGATAATAACCAAAAGCAGGAATGTATTTTCCAGCATAACTCTCACCAGTAATATAAATTGGCCTAAACTTGAACAAACTATCCAGTTCAATAAATTTCTTGAGTGCAATATAGAGATGCCTTGCGACCAGATGCTGATTTCTTGGAATTTCTTGAGGTGAAGAAGCAATACTAAACCCGACTCCGATTGGATTATCCAGAAAAAGGAGGCCAAATATTCTGTTCCAAGAACTCTGATTAGGCTCAAGTGAGACATCATCAGACTCGGATGAAACAAGCCAGGGGCCCAGCTCGAAGAAGTTCCCAATCATGGAAGAACAACCAGGGCCACCTTGGAGCCAGATGAGTATTGGAGCTTGGGAGAGGGAAGTGACGGGATTTTGGGCTTCATAGTAAGTGTAGAAAATGGATGAACCCGTGGTGGAGTTGACTGTGAGGTAGCCAGATTTTGTGGGCAGGGCTTCTTTGGAGAGGAGATCAGGTGGAGAGGAGACGCTTTCAGGCAACTGGTGGTGGAAGACGGCGAGGAAGAAGAGGAGTTTCAGGTGGCGAAATGGGAAGGCTGAGTCCATTACGGGAAAGTACACCGTGGAGAATGGTGGTAAATGGTAAGTGATGTCAACGGCAGTGCCACCCTGCAAAGGTATTCGAAATTTTGATATGTGGTTGCAAAATTGTACCGAGGAAATTACCAAATTGTTCAAAATTGGCCTTTTTTAAGTAAAAACATACCCAGAAAATCGAAGAACCAGGAAAAGCAAACATTAGAGGTAGTTATTTAATTTTAACTAATTAAATTGCATATCTATAAATTCATCTTAAAATTTTTAAAATTGAATGGATATTTTCAAAACAAATATAATTTAAAATTTTAAAATATGAATAAATATTTCACTGATACAATTAATTAATAATTAATAATGAAAATAACACTCATTCTTGGTAAGAATGAGACGCGTTTTTTTATACGAAGAAAAGAGTTCATTTAACCTGTAATTACCACATTATTCTTATTATTAATATAGTAAATCACAATTTCAATTTTAGATGAAAAGAAAAGAAAATGTCGGGTCAAAATATTAACAGAACGTTTCCAGGAGCTCAAATTTGTGGGCTATGAGTTTTACGGGCTACGTTGAAGGCTTTGAGAAGCATTGCTTGGGCCCAACTAGTGAGAACAGCCCAAGAAAATTATCTATTAGATTTTGTGGGCTTAGAATCTCGTCGTCTGTTTTAACTCAATACTATGAGGAAATAATTAAAATAAATAAATTCAATTATTATTAAGATAAATCAAGTATAAGAGATAAGATATGGGTAAAGGATTTATGACGTAAGCCAGCTACGGCTTTGTTTCAAGAAGGGACTCCCGAGCACGTGACCCTCGCGAGGAAAGCAATCTCATCTGACAAAAATAAAGCCAAAGGTGACCCCAAGAATATTTTGACCAAGCACCTGCAATCCCCACGCCACCCCACATGAATATATGATCAAAACACAGCACAATTCATTCACTTCTAATCCGTCCCTTTGGCACCATCACATTCCTTTGTTTACAGATATATTCCTAAAGTGTAAAAAGACTTTAGGGCATTGTATTTTCCCACTGAGACCATTCCAGCTCAGTTCCACCCCTACCTGTAAAATCTAACTCTTACTCGAGAAAAGACCTTAACCTGAACCTTAAACTCTTGTGTGTAAGCAAGTGATACCTGCCTCAGCTGCTTAAGGCTATCCCTTCTCACCAGGGCTACCCCTACCCCTGTAGTTTACACTATAGGGTACCTGCCATTTAAGCTAAAAACAACATGGGACTATTAGCTTAAAAGAATATACCCTCTTACAAGGGATTCACTGCTGTTAGAAATCTGATGGTTCTTGACATCTATGGGAGATGTGAAGTGCCCACAACCATTTGACCATACTTCCCTTGAGGTCAGGAGATATTGATAAATCACAAATACTAGAAAAACAAGCTGGCTAAAGCTAATGCGTTCTTGAATATGAAAGCAATGCAAAGTTTAGAAAAAGGATGGGAAAAAAAACATGCAGAATCCATTTGTCCCATGAGTAATCAGTTAACTATAGATGAATGAGAAAATGATGACAGGAAATCTGATATTTTTATCTGATTACATGAATATTGACAAACCTGAACCCATAACAATCACACTAACTGCAGATTACAAATATAGACTGCAAACAAGATTTTGGAGAAGTGGGGCAAAGGAAACTCCAATAATCTACCTATACAACCACACAACCACTGCCACTCAAATAATTCCTGCCAAAAGGTTAGTTCAACTTTCCATGTCCTCAGTTTTTCTTTCTTCTCTTGATTTCTAAGCAGAGGATCATAGTCTAAGTCAGAAGCATACTAATTTCTTCTACTGGCTTTTTTTCACTTTTCTAATGGACATATTGATTTTTCTTGCAAAAGCAAAACAGCAGACAGAGACATGGCATGCTTGGTAGAATTTTACAAACGACAAGATCGATACCATAACAAAAAAAGGAGGATCCAACAGAGTCTATGCTGATTGCTCCTTAGTCACCTCAAGTGAGCTTTTTGTTATTGTGTACTGCGTGTCAACCCGCTTCGTGATACATTTCTGCAGAGAAGGTAAAAATACATCATTATTATCACCCAGATTGGTCTTATATCGGTGTCATTCATATGTAGAAACATTTAGTTAACTAGTTCAACTATTTAAAATATGGAACAAAAATTTCATCCAATCCTGCAATCTGATAAAGGATGTATACATTGGAAAATGAAGTACACCAAAATGTCTAAGACCTGGATATGGCACTCTAATTCTAAACAAAGAAATAAGACTAGACCCCTAGCTTATTTTAGAATTTAAGAAAAAAAAAAAAAAAAGGAATCATCCAGATAAACTTGTAAAGAAGACAACAAATAATAGCAGGATGTTCTTCACTCACCAACCGTCGGCAGAACTACGCCATGAAGAGAAATTCTCTTCCTTTCTTTGTTTTTGTACTTATCTAGAAATATTCCCCACTTCAATCCTGTACTCGCAAACTTATTTCAGAAAATCCTAGAATTACTTATTCTGCAATACTTTGGTCACAAACACATTCTTCGTTCAGATGCTGTATGCATAATGGATCTTCAAGTCTCTTCTTAGATATACGCTTTCTCAAAGCTACAGACAACTACCATATGAGGCTAAAGATGATCTTTAAGTGACAACTCATCAAACTATTAGCAGTGGATTTAACTAGATTCAAGCCTATGAATAAACTAACTGCATCTCAGACACTACAGCTGACATCACATACCAGGTTAAAGGGCATCCAGGCTATATGAGTTAAAGGTTTTCTGTCCTTCATAAAAAATGGAAGCATCTTGTCTGTGCCTCCAAAGAAACTCTACCAAGTGAAGTTCTATGGACTCAAACAAGTAACATAAACAAAAATATTTACTAGGTGTCATAACAACACTACACACTACATTGTTGGAAATTGGGTAGATAACACTGAACCCTTTTTCTCAAATTAGTTGTTAATGAAGTGCAAAGAAAAGGAAAATAGGGCAGTTATTCTTTCAGAAGATTAAAGGAGAAGATATCTCCAGTTTAACAAGATAAGCTTGATTTACTACAACCAAGGTTTTACTTTGAGCTCAGAAATTTCCAGGTGAACCATTGACTATCTATTTTAACACCGTTGAAAATGCCAAAGCAATCTAAAGTTATTGGCTTAACTACCTTATAAGTTCTCAAGACATAATACTTTGAATTTGCAACCCATTGTGCTTAATACTATGCATTTAATAGAAGCATCCTGATTCAAAAATTATATTTCACATCCATTCCATTCAATACCCATAAACTTTTCCAAGTCAACAGATTTCAAGTGCTTGATGTGATCCAGAATGAGAAATCACCAGGACTAGAAAATTATACCAAAGTAATCCATGGGATCTGAACCTTAACTGTAGTCTAAACTATGATATCAATATAGAAAACATTCAGGAACACTTTTGACTTAGTCATACAGCTGTAGCCTACTTCATGCACCAAAAAGACAGCAAAATACAATTTGCAGCTTGAAGAAAAATCCAAAAACAATTTTACTTAAAACTTGCCTCAATAGGAAAAACTATACTTGTTTCCAGATAAATCAGAGGTCGAAATTTCAATGACATCCAGAAAACTTGAAAAATTCAACATGAAATAACTCTCTTTTCATGAATAAGAATTTGTGGACCTACACAATACTAAGCATTTAAAACATGGAAGAAGTTGATCAAGAAGTAAATGGTTCATCACTAAAAATCTCACCATAGTGGCAAAAAATGTTAATCAGACAGGAAATGGTTTGTCTCTCAGTGCTTTAATTAATAAAGTAACCTTGCTTCTGTAATACAATGAAGAAACAAGACAAATTTTTAAGTCATCAGTCAAGCTAAAGTTGCATTATAGACAACAGAGATTTGTATTTATATGAATAAAAAATAAAAAAATAACCAATATAAGGCCAGTAAACCCACAAAGACAACCTGATAATAAAAGTACGTGAACTAATTTCATACCATTGTATCAGAATCAAACAGCAAACAGGTGAAATCATGTCTTAAAAGCATAAAATCATTTAGTCAAAATATCTGAGACCTACAGAATAAAAGCACTTTCAAATAATTGATGGCTTACCTTCCAGGGAGTGACTGAGAACTGTTTGCTGGCCCCTTCAAATTCCCAAATCTTTTAGCCCTGTTCTCATGCTCCTTATCCACACGCATGGCAGCCACCTCCTTCTCCATTGCAGCTACCTCTCTCCTCATCTTCTTAGCCTCAACCTCCATGGCCTTGGTTAAAGTTTCTACTTTCTTTGCTAACATCTAATAAGAAGAATTATCTAACTTCAGTGTGAGATACAAATTATGTTTGTTTTCAGGAAGTGAAAATTATGGTAGTTGTGAAACCACAGGGGAATGAAACCAACCTCTATGGCATCATCTTTGTCTTTAAGGCTCTGATCTTTTTCATGACTAGATTTCCTCAAAGAAACCACTTCTTTCTGTAGTAAGTCATACAGAAGACCAGGAACCACGTCCTCTGTTTCTGTTGTTTGTAGATCACTAGGCTTCTCATCTTGATTTTCTTTCCAGGTATTGCTTTGAGGCTCACTATCCTTGGTACCATCGCATGACTGACTAAGTTTGAAGTTGGGACCAGTTCCATTCAAGAGAACTTTGCTCCTATCTAATGATCTTGAGCCACCATCAAATGATTTTGATGTTCCTTTTGCATTTTTCAAAACAGAACTGCTTCCAGAAGATCTCATCTGAAAGGATGGTGACCTCTTCGGCAAAAATCCATTGGATGTTAACTTAGATATATTTTCTGCTCCACCAAGTGATTGGCGACGTGGAAGACCATTACTTGAACTCCTTCCTTCAGGAAGGCTGCGAATACTTGAATTTGGTGATCTTAATGTTTCTTCTAGAACTTTAAGACGCATTTGATATTTTTCCTGGAATTATGAGAAAATTCAGCAATACAACTTCATAAGTTGAAAGCAAACTCATGTACTCTTCAAGTTAAACCAAACTACAACCTTCAGCTGTGCTTCAGATTTTGCAGCTCTCTCAGATATGGCAAGCTTATCCCGCAATTGCTGCATTTCGCCCTATGAAAAAGAGATTTTGCATATTACTTTAATTAACCTTCAGAAGCCAAATTCACAATGGGCAAAGAAGAAAGGGATGTAAATACAAAATAACTATAAATAATAGCATACCTGCAAGAACCTTCTTTCTTCAAGCCATTGTTTTACAGGCATGACTTTGTCATTAGAATCTTTCCATTCGTTGGCCACAACTGTTGCCACCCGATTTGCAGTTACTTTAGCACGCGCCAGCTCGCGGTCAAGAGTTTTCCGTTCCTCCTGGGGAACATAGAATAGCGATTTAGCACTTAGGATGCAACAAAATTAAAGACCCATCAAGTGGGAAGCCTAGATACAAGTAAACTGTGATACATTACATTCATTTCTTGAACTTTCCTCTGGTAGTCCCTTACGGCATTAGCAGCAGCACCACCAGCCAGAACAGCCTCTTCAAGCTCACGCACAGTTTGAGTAAGCTTCTCAACTTCAGCTACTTTCTGACGGTGCAACTTATCCAAAATTTTGTTCTCTTCCTGTAATAAATGTTTGAAATAAGAATTAATACCAACTACATGTTTTCACGTGGTAGACTGGAAAATGAAACAAGTGATAACCTGGCATATTTCTATCTGCTTCATCAACTCTTGATTTTTATTCTGAAGGTCATCCACCATAGATGCCTTCGCCAATGCCACTTGAACGGTTCTCTCTGCATCAAGTAATGCAGCTTCTTTTGATTTAGTGAGGCGGTCCAGTGCTTTGTTATCATCTTGCAGCTTAGCAATCTGAATAAACAATGGTAACAAATCAATGGATATAAACCTTTCTCATATTAGGAGAATAATCAAAACAAATAATAACCATAACCCCAAAGGAAAGACACAGCTAACCTCCTGTCTAGCAAGCTTCAGTTCAGCCTCCAGGGGAGCGAGTATAGCTTCAATTGGGGGCATATCATCATCTTTCTGAGCAGCATGAACCCTCCGAAGAGTGGCTTCTGCTGCAAACTGAGCTGCCATGGAAGCCTTCTTTTCATCATTGATTTTCTTAATTTCAAGATTCTGCAAAAAGGACAATTTTTTTCTTTGTATGATGAATATATTTCTCCTCAAAAAAGAAAACACACTAAAGATAGAAAGCTACGGTTTGTACTTTGCTTTCTAGTAGAGATTCAGTTAACTTGAGCTTCTGGTCCACCTTTGCCAATTCATCAGTGAGCTACAGTACCAAACAAAAAATTCAAAAGAGAATTGAGTCAAATTTCATCCTACAAAAGCATATAGCATGAGAAGAGGCTTAACAAACTCAAGAAGCAAAAGCATTAGCAATCAAGAATCAACGAGGGCAAAAAAGTTGCGATAGGAAACAATTACACAACTATGTATATTAAATATTGCCCTTCATACATATTGATAAGGTTGTAAAATATAAATAGCATTACCAATAAGCTATGAGTATCTATGACGATTAAATACATGTTTCCAAGCTGGAAAACCTAATTAGGTCCTTACTTTTACTGATTTTTTATAACTTTAGTATTTACAGGAGTAATTTTGAGGACTTCTACTTTTCCAGCCTAATGCAATTATGCAACATTTCTAACATGGAAAGAAACCAATATATGAGACAGAAGCTTTCAGGACAATAGTGTTTGCTGGTCTACTAAGACGTATCCATGTCCAGAACCTTGCATAAAAGTTAAATAAATTGTAAATTCACTCAATTTCATAGAATAAGTTTGGAAAAGATGCACAATCCATTCTCATATATACATGTCAGTACATGTTCTCAGAATTTCACCTCTAGCAGTACCCAATCCCTATCAAAACTTAAGAAGCTAAGCTTCACTTTCAAGTTTCAAATATGCACACATATAAAGTGATTAAACAACTCCTAAATTAAATCCAGTGAGCAGAAATGAGAATCCTGTTTGGTTTTCCCCTTTCAATGCCGTATTCTCTGAGAGACAGGCAACAAAAAGTGGATTAACAGAAGTGACTTGGATCCCCAAAACCTAATCCAATCACAGGCTATCTCACCCATTATCATTGTGTGCAAAATATGTGTTAGCTGAAAATTTAATCGCAAAAGGGTAACTATCCATATAGATTAACACAGGTAAGTCTGTCCAAGTCAAGATTGGTATACCTACTATTAAATGATTCACAGAAATTCTATGTGTTTTAAGAAATAGACTTCAAAATTTGATGAGTTCCTTAAAAATATTAAAAATCACTGAAATAGATCATCACGCATGATAAATAACCCAAAAGTTAGTTCCACAAAAAGTAATAATTAGAATAGAAATCATGAAAATTTGAGCAAAATGAGAGGCTTTTACTGTTAACTTAGATTTAAATCAAAGTACACCAGCCTTATGATGCCTACAATAATCCCAAGATTTTGGCTGACTAAGATCAGAAAGAAAAATCTTAAATTCATAATATCAAGAAGAATACGGATAATTTCAAATAGAAATCAGTGAAGCGAATATTAAGAATAAAAATGAATTTTTCCTTAACAAGAAAGGAAAAGCAGCTGGAGAGATTAAATTTCCTCGTGATTTCCTCATCATTACTATCAAAGTAATTCATCATCTTAATGCAACTATATTCCAAATTAGCAAAAGATGGAACTTGAAGCAAGAAATTAATCCCCATGAAATAAAATCCAAGTCACTTGTTCCCAAAATCCATAAAGCAAATGTTGCCCTTAACTTTAAATGTATTCTAAAAATAGCAAACAAGATCGCCAGGGGAAATTTTTAAAATTAAAAAAAAAAAAAATCAACAAAAAAAATTAACAATTGGTATGTCATCATCCAATAGGGCAAAATTTCCATATCCACCCTAACCCTTTTGCATTGCCTGATTAAACACCTAAAAATTTTTAAAATTCAACAAAAATAGAAAAGAGAAATCTTGTAGAGAAACCTCTTCAACGGCTTTTTCCCTAAGCCTCTCAGAAAATCTCAGGGCCTTGATCTCTGCTTGAGCTTCACTTAATTCCCTGTCCTTATCTACATTGGGGAAAAAAAACACAAGCATCAAAATCAAGAACAAGAACATGAAAAAGAAAGACAAATTTTTAAAATTCAAAATTCAAAATTCAAATTATCCCAACATCAAAATACTGGAGTTTAGGACCAAATCCAGTCGGATCCAGCTGGCATTACACACCTCTAACTTCATTCTCAAGCCGATTAAGCTCGACCTTCACCGGATCCGACCCATGGAGCAGATTTATGAACTCATCGGCATCAAGACTCGGCCTTACCGACGCTCTCCTCCTAGACGTCGACCCTTTTCCTTCCTTAAACGACGCCGACACTGTTAACGGCGTCACATTCGCTTCGGCTGAAGGTGTCAGCACCCTTGCATTCCCATTGTTTTCTCCATAGCCCACTTCACCCAGCAGTCCTCCCTCTCCCGTCAACTCCGCCATCTCCGATCTAATCTCTCCTCACTTCCCTCTCTCTATCCACCTCTCACATCAAATCCCAAAAACCTCCAAAGAACCAATACTTCAAGAACTACAGAAATCTATACATACACACAGAATATATATAGTGAGAGAAAGAGAAAAAATAGGAGCTGAAAATGAAGTGGGTTTTCAGTTTTATATAATAGTATATATAAAATGTAAATGCAGGGTTCTACTGTAAATCAAACTCTGAATGTAATCTCTGAAGAGAGAGAAAGTGATTGAGTGAGTTCAAATAGTAGTATTAGGGAACTAAGGAGAGTGATTTCTTTTTGCAATGGAGCTTTCTCTCTCTAAAAAAAATTGCATATATATTTAAGAGGACGCAGACAGGAGACAGGAATATTTATCTGGACTCGGTACATGGCCCCTCCATGAACCAAGCTCCCCATTACAAGCCATTTTGCTTATCCTCTTTATTTAGCCCATTATCATTTACCTGTCTTTTTTTTTTTATTTATGGTTGATAAACATAGATTTAAAATAAAAAAAAAGGGAAAAAGAAAAAGGTTAAATTCCCTTTTTATTTTTATAAAGTATTACCCATTAAAGTGAAGTTTAAAAAAACATTCATCTTACCTATATTCTCTCCTCTTAGTTTTTTCTATTATTATTATTATTCTTCTTTTGATATTATGTTTCATTTTATAAAGGGTATATGTTTCTATTGAAATTTGGGATCTAGTTTGTTAAAAGGGAAAAGAATTCTTGAAAGTTGAAACATAGGGAATGAGGTATTTTAGAGAAAAATTGGTTGCATTACGCCATTACGGTGAACTCGGTCCAGGGAAGGGGCCAAGAACCGGGTGCACCTTGAAATTGCTGGAGGGAGGGGGATAGTTAAAACAGAGTGATTTAGAGAAACTTAGGAGAGTGATGTTTTGTGTAGATTTTGAGATTACAGTTAAAAAGACAGTGAAGCCCTTGGGAGTGTGTGTATTCACTGTATCGTATAAGATTAATGCGAGCTAGAGACTCGCTTGAGAGATTCTTCGGACAGCGTCGAGGATGGATTAAAATGACATTCATGCCCTTTTGTGTACAAGATTAATGGGCTGTGTCCAATGGACCATTAATCTGATAGGGTATTTGATCAGCGTCAGAAGAAATAAAAATGTGTTTTTTTATGATATATCTATTTATTCTTCGTATTCGTTAAATATAAATCATTTTAATTAATTTTTTTTATCATTAATTATAAGTCATCTCCATATAATGATGTATAGTGAAATGGGGTTGAAATTTTTTAAAAGGCGCTAAGAGAACATTTTAGGAGAAAAAGAAAATTACCTTAATTTTTATAAAATAACGGTTAATTAATTTATATTTAGTGATTGATGGAGTGAAAAGGATAAATCTTTAAATTTTATCGAGAATAAAAATAAATTGTTATATCACATGAAATAAAAATTACAGAGATTGTTTTGGTCAAAGGAAAAATTACGGATCAGTGTAGAAAGCAAAATATGGAGTTTGAGATTTGGAGATTAAAATACCTAAAGATCGCAGAGAAGCTTTGCTGTTAAGCGGAGACGTCTCCCAGCGTAAGACAGACAGAAATATAATTGAGAGATACAATTGTATCCATAAATATAAATATAAATATATATATATATATATATATATATGAAAATATTATAAAGTATTATGAAATACATCTTATAGAGTGTTTCAATTAAATTTTTAACAGTCGATTATCTTTTATTTTTAAAAAATAAAATAAAATTTAATTAAATATTTATAGGGTTTTGTTTATAAAAAATATTTTAAAAAATAATTTTTTATAAAAGATTTTTTTTTTAATAACTGATCGTTAGAGATTTTATTAGAACATTCTATAAGGTGTACTCCATTATATTTTATAACATTACCCTCTATATATATATATAGAGAGAGAGAGGGAGGAATATTGCTAGACATTATTCTGCTAAAATAAAGAGTAATCTTCAAATAATATTTTTATATGTCACTAAATATGAGTTATTAGTCGTCATTTTTTAAAAATTAAGATAAATTTTTTTTTTTTCAAATGTCCTCACTTATATACTAATCAAATTAGTAATGACATATAGAGAAAAAACAATGATAAGAGTAATATAAAAAAATATTTTTTAAAAAATAATTAATTAATATTTAGACCTTTGTTTCGTGTCATAAAGTGATGAACTCTGCTATGGCTAAGAAGAGGAAGTGTATGATGGACCGGTATTGCACACGCTGCACGCAAACGGAAAGACAGGCGGGTGGTGCACAGCACCCATCCCGGCGCGTTTTGGTGCCATGCCATTTGTTGCGTTTTTGGTTCTTAGTCCTATGCTTCGTGTCACTCTTGAGAGACCCATGATTTTTATAAAAAAGAAATTAAGATCATTTCTATATATATTTTAATCAGTTTTTCAACCTTTTTTTTTTTTTTTTCCCTCTCAATTCCATTTAAAAAGTATATACAGTGTCTCATTCCTATTGTATTAATAAAAATTTTATTTGTAACTTTCAATTATTATCTTTTATCCCTTCCATCTCATGAAGATAGTTTTTTTTTTTTTTGCAGATTAAGAAAAATAGTTAAATCTAATCATTTTTAAGGATAATTTTACTCTTATACCCTTCATTCGATTTATTGATAATTTTAATAAATTCTAAAAACATTTAATGGAGGATATTGGAATTAAAAGTAGTATATATCAAGAGGAAATAATTAATGAGGGTAATTAAATCTTTTAAGTCATAACTATCTTTCCTCAAAAAAAAAAAAAAAGAATTATATATTTTGAAACAAAAGAAAAAGTAAACTTGGATTATCTTCATGGGACGGAGAGAGTAATATATTATATATATTAAAATCTAAAAATATAAATTAAATCGTAAGATAACTTGATTTTTTTAAGTACACGCGTTAAATTTCTACTGATATAACACGTTAAATTTCTAAATTTGTACAATTATATTAAGATAAGTGATGCTCAAACGTTCCTCAAAGTTCAAGTTTTCGTTTTTCTTTTTTTTTTCGGGGGGGATTGGGGCTGGGGGGGACCAAACAACTCCTAAGTTCCTTTATTTTTCTTCTTTTTGTTTTTTTGTTTCTTCCTTCGGATGGCTTCCCTTTGAATCGAGTGATCTTGATCCCATTGATAGAACATGTGAAATATTTACATATTTGTTGTTCTTAAGGTTGTCTGATCTTTATCATCCTCTTTACTAATTACCCTACGAATCTAGTTTCTATCAATTTTAACATTGTCAATCTACTTGTTTTTACTTTCACTATTCAAGAATTACTAAGCATTTGTTTGCATGGATTTAAATGCGGGGAAATAAAGTGTAAAAGAGTAAAAGAGTAAAGGAAGGGCTGTAGTTGTACAAAGGAAGAGGAGATGGTGAGTGAAGGCTGCATGCTTGGCATTTAGGCAACCTTACTATTCCTTAAAGCATCCTCACCCCCAAAAATCCCAACCCCAAGCACTCATATAGAACCCAAAAGTAGAATCCAAATTAACAAATATTAAGTTTTCTCCAATCCCATAAAAAAAAATTTAGTATAAATTTAATTATCCAGTTTGGTTTTCAAGTATATCTCCAAATTCTTTTTCAACATAGAAGTTTAATTATGTCTACTTTTTCATGTCATTAGCTAGCCCAAATTAAAGATATTCCCTCCATCACTGAATATAAATCACCAGTTATCATCTTGTAAGAATTAAGATAGCTTTTTTTTTTCTCTCCTTAAAATACCTCTAATCACCCTTATGAAAAATAATCTAAATACCATTTCAATATATCATTAAATGGATAATATATAAAAAAAAAAACACTTTCAAATATCTAATTAGTTAACGATAATAACTTATAATTAGTGACAAAAAAGTTACCGGTACAAGAATCCCATCGCTATATATAAATATATAAATATATATATATATATATATACACACATTTTTGTTTGGTAATGAGAAGTGGATTACATGTTATGCTAAGCAGTTAAAACAAATGTAAGTGATTTAAATGTAAGCACAATCCTTTGTTCCCTCAACAACCTCAAACTCATCTGTTTCGAATGTTATATTAAACAAATTGTTCTTTTCACAAGTTTAATGGAAAAATACACGAACAGATCGATGTAGACATTTGTTTTTGTTGCTCATGAGATGTTCAAACAAACGGCCACCTGCCATGACACCATACCTAATTCCTCTAACTGTATATATAAAGTTATGGTGTTCTCTTTTTTTCCTTGGGTCCTTCATACATATACCTAGGGGTCCCTATGTTTCCTCTCATCAAGTTATTGGAGAATTTTAGGTCTTGGGTTGGACTCTAATATGAAATCAAATTCACATAGTATGATTATTAATATTTATCATTTATCATTTTTTAATTTTTATCATTACATGTATATCTCGATTAATTATTTATCTCAAATAATCCAATGAGATCAGTTAGAGACAAAAAAAAAAAAACTTTGCAACTCTTCCCGGATTTCGGATATTCTAGTTTATCTTCTACCCCATCTACTAAAATGATATACATTACCAAAGTATCCTAAGATTTAATATATCTTTTTAGGGTTTTGTTAATAAAATATATATGCGAAGACATATGTATATGTTTACCATCGACGGTGTAAAATATTACATAGAAGAATGACTAAAAGATCTCTCGAGCCTTACGTGACTTTTCAATCATTTATAAATAAGTGAGATTGATCTTGGGGCTTGATAAGCTTGTCAAAAACTATATAATGATCACAAGATGAGTCTTTAACTGTATTAGAAATTTATCTAATTAAGCAGATGGTCTTGTATGCCCCGTTGCCCTAAGGGGTTCATGTGCATGTCTACAGTTCATGGCGCAAGAGCATGACCTATATTTGTCAACTTGCAAATTCAATTTGTCTTGTGGCATTCAGTATATGTCCATCGTCAATGCCAGTCCACTGCTGTCTGGATTTATATATTTAGTTTACAGGTCTAAATTTTTTTTTTCTTTTTTTAATATATTTATTTATATATAATGTTTACTCTTCCCATTTCAAAATAAATGAATTTTTTTAAAAAAAGAAAAAGAAGTCAATTCCAGGATATCATTTTTATTATCATGGTCCATTAAACACAACTCATTAGATAATGAGTACTCTTCAAGGAATATATAATTGATGGGAAAAAGATAAAAAGTAATTTAAATTATTTATATTTAAAAATAAATAATTTTAAAGATTTTATGTAAAGCTTTAAACCACAACTAATTTGAAACCGAGATAGTAAATTGCAAAATTGACCAAACACCAGAATGTCTCATTCGATTCCATCATTACCTGTTTACTGCCTGTCTCATTCTTTTTGGCGGATCAGACCATGAATTCTATAACAAGTTAAATGAACTTTGAACGGCGGAGGAATTAATGTACATAGAATTTAAGTCATGGAGCTAAAGAAAATTTTGGAAAGAGATGAAAAACTTCCAAGTGATGAGAGATTCTTTTATAAACTAGTTAATATATACTCCCTCCCTCCGTTTGTTCTTGATGTTCCATTTTGATCCGTGGACATTCAAAAAAAAAAAATATTTGACTTAATTAATTTTGACATTGAAATATTGCCTTTTTCAACAAAAACTTAATTAAACTACATTCAATTATAAACGATTCAAAATGAAAAATAAAACATTCAATTTCGGATGAAGAGGGTAATATTTTCTTTTGGTCCTTTCATTTTCCTTGCGTCGGCAGTAGTTGCCATCTGTAATGGGGAGGAAGATTAAACCCTGAAGGCACGGGAAAAAGCCAAAAAGATGGAGTATTCCAAAAGAAAAACTCCCAAGACTAGCCATTTATAGCCAGCAATGGTAGTGGGGAATCTCTTTTGGTTTCTCCATGTTTCTAAGTTTGGATTTTTGAGTCCATTCAGTGATCATAAGAATTCGAGTTGAATACCATCACCAACGTCCTCCTGAACAAACTAGTCATAAATATAAAAATTGTTATAGAGTATTACAGGCGACTTCATAAAGTGCTCTAATTAAATGTTCAATCGTTAGTTGTCTTATTTTTTTAAAAAAATAAATTAAAATTCAATCAAGTATCCAGGGTTTAGTTTATCTTTTTATGATTTAATTCATAAAAAATATTTGAAACAGCTACCTGTTATCTTTTTTATAGAATATATTTTTTTTCTTAACAGCTATCTGTTAACTTTGATCGTCAAAGATTTAATTGGAGTACTTTATAAGTATACTCCTGTAACATTCTATAACATTAAT
>JAOXNR010000013.1:8196891-8221158 GCA_028571225.1 Parsonsia alboflavescens
ATACTGGAATTTTTTATCGCTCCAATTTTCTTGTCATCATTTGAAACTTGAATCCCAAGTTATCATAGAACTTGTTTCATAATTGCCACCTTTCCAAGTTCATTTTAATTTCATATTCCTGCAAAAAATTCTAGGTCATTGCTTTCCCAGATTATCTCCCCCTTTTTTCGGACTATAGTGTTGGAGCCCAAACACTTGTAGTCATGCTGTGGACAGATACAGTATTATGTCCCTATGGTTGTATTAATGCTTATATTTTTAATATAAGATTATTTTTTTCCGACTATGAATTAAAAGAACTATTTTTGTCTGAATTCCTATTCAAATTAAAAAATAATTTTATATATAATAATATTGCTCATCATATCCCAATATATATATATTTTTTTCTGCCATGCCTTTTGAGAAAAAGATAGAAATAAACTTTACTGTGAATTTAAAAAAAAATCATGATATATAAAAATAATATTAATTTGATAAATTATATCACACTTTATGTCAAAATATATTATTAAATTTTATTTTGTAAAAATCCAAGCAATGCTTGAATATAACTTTACCTTGTATAAAATAACTTATGAAATAATAGAACTTCATAGCATTATTGTATATATAAATTTTTTCAATCTATTTGTTTATGTTAACTTTCATGCTTAAAGATCAGTTCAAAACTATTTGTAAAAAATTATTTGCTAAATTACCAAACGATATATTGGAAACCTTTGCTTTCATATTAATCTAAGATGATAGAAAACATTTTAGCTAACGAGCATAAATATTATTACAAACTGAAATTTTATCATGGAATATATGATTAGTATTACTACTATGAAAAGAATCTAAACTATAAATTTTTTATTCCCGAAAATTTTGATTTGCAAAATTAAAAAATGATAATAAACATAGATATAATGGTAATAAATGATCATGTTACATATTTGATTCTATGAAAACAATAAATGTTATTATTGTTATGAAATAATAGCACTTCATAGCATTGTAGTATATTTATATATAAATTTTTTCTATCTATTTGTTTATGTTAACTTTCATGCTTAAAGATCAGTTCAAGACTATTCGTAAGAGAAGTTCACCAGAGACCGGTGAGTTGAGTTGGAGTACCCGTGAAATTAAAGTCCCTTTTGTTATTGATTACAAGGACTCTGAGACCTCTCCCTGGAGGGGAGAGTGCTCCTACTTCCTGGTTTTCCTAGGAGCAACACACCACATGTTTGATAAATTGCTAATGAGAAAATTTGAATTATGGTCATGGTCTGTGAAGCCTTGAAGTTCTTCACATGTCATCTTCAAAGAATCAAAGCTTCAAGAAGATTCCCAGACCGACATGAATTTAACAAGAGTCTGCACATACTCACGCTTTCTGACTGCGGTGACCTGTCACTGAAACTCCTTATTACCTTTATTTCAAAAGGGTACTTCCCACACGCCTCTGCTTTCAACTCTGTTCTCTCTTATTTTTGTCGTCAGGGTTGTCTCAGTTCTGCACAAAACTTGATAAATTTAATGCCACAGCTAGGCTGTTCGCCGGATGTAGTTAGTTACAACAGCTTGATTGATGGGTATGTGAGAAGCTTTGATGTTCATAATGCATGTTTGATAACTAAGAGGCTTTGTAGTGGTGTTGAGAAAGTTAAGCCTGATTTATTCACTTTCAATACTATATTTAATGGGTTTTGTAAGGTTGGTATGGTCAATGAGGCACTTATTTATATGGGTTTGCTGTGGAAATTTTGTGTTCCCAGTGTTGTAACCTATGGTATCTTTATTGATATGTACTGCAAAGTCAATTGTTGTGATATAGGTTTTACGGTGTTTAGGGACATGAAGACAGGTGGGATCAAACCAAATCTGTACATTTACACTTCTTTGATAGATGGGTACTGCAAGGCTGGTAAATTGGAGGTTGCACTGGGGCTATGTCAGGAGATGCGTAGGAATTCTATTACACCTAATGTGGTTACTTATGCAGCTTTAATTGATGGGTTTGTTAAGCAAGGGATGCTGGGAAGGACTGAGTTTTTACTGTCCCAAATGTTGGAAGATCGTGTCAAACCTAATTCTGTTGTTTATACTACAATAATTGTTGAAGAGTTTAGAAAGGGAAATGTAGAAAGTGCTCTAAAATACTTGAGCACAATGCATGATCAAGGGATTAAGCTTGATGTCACTACTTATGGGGCTATCATATCTGGACTTTGCAGTCTGAATAAGCTTGATAGGGCTATTGAGGTAAAACAGGAAATGATGAATAGAGGTTTGAAACCTGATCACATCATTTTTACTATCCTTATGCATGCTTATTTTAAGTCGGGGGATCTAAAAGCAGCAATAAATGAGTATAAGGAATCATTAGTTAGAGGTTTTGACCCTGATGTTGTTATCCTTACCACCTTGATTGATGGCCTCTGCAAGAATGGGCATCTTGATGAAGCCAAAGGACACTTCAGTAAAGAAAAAGCTAATGAAATCTCTTACACTGTCCTTGTTGATGGCATCTCTAAGGAAGGAGAATTAGACAAAATTGAGATGATCTGTAAGGAGATGATGGAGGCTGGTTTTCTTCCTGACAAGTATTTCTATACTTCTTGGATTTCTGGGCTATGCAGACAAGGGAATTTGGTTGCAGCATTCAGGCTCAAGAAAAAGATGGAGAAAGAGGGGATATCTCCTGATTTGTTAACATACAGCTCGTTAATTTTTGGTTTAGTAAACAAAGGGTACATGATTGAAGCAAAACATATGTTTGATGACATGTTAAAACAGGGAATAATTCCTGACCTTGCAGTCTATGATATTTTACTTAGGGGCTATGCTAAGGAGGAAAATCCAGTTGCTATTTCACATTTGCATGGGGAGATGAAAGAGAGAGGACTTCATCCTAATGAGATGTTGGATCAGAATTGCATGAGATATAACCGTAGAGAAGATGCGATGAGATAACATGAACCTCAGCTGATGACATGCCATAAAACTTTAAGCTTGCTTTGACTCAAAGCATTTCCTTACATCAAGAAGCAGAACTTAAAGTATTCCTTTCTACAGAGATTCTTTCACAAAATTACACGGCAGTGCAGCTTCAAGGAGGTTCATTAGATAAGCGACATGCTGTGGCAATCACTTGGATATAAATTGGTACTTCATTTTAAGCTGTATTTATCATCCTGAACTGTCCTTTCTTGGCATTCGCATGAAATTTGCTTCTCTGACCTCTGTCTGGATGACAGTTAGCAAAATTGCATAATCCTTTAGGATTTGTGAGTGACTGCTGCAGCTTTCCAGAGTAAGCAATATGCACCCGGAGTTCATATCAAGGAGAAGTTTATTGATAAAAATTTTTCCCTTGTATCTTTGGGGCAGAGACATTCTTCGGTGTGACAAATTTGGCTTAATAATGACCAATGTCCTGTCTTCATTGTTTGTGTAGAAAAACACTTCAATTCTTTTTGCCCTTTAAGATATGCTGAGGACAGATGTTACTAAGGGATTCTTCAAGTTCAACTAGCTATCATACTTGTCAAAAATCACCTTGAGAACCAGCAGGTGAGTACAAATGTTGAAAACTGCAGAGTAATTGCATCCTTGGTTGTCACCAAACATTCATGAGGAAGTTTTGAGATGGCCAATCTCACAATATTAAAGTCATCTTCTCATCTGTTCCAAATTCCGTTATAGAGAATTCATAATTTTTAAGGTGATTGATAGTTGACTCTATTGCTTCTTTATTTTCTTTGACTTGTTTTATGCCCATTAGCTCATGTTGGTAATTCTTGGAATGATTTCAATGCATGTCTAGATACTGATAATTTCATTAATACCAATTATATATCATTACTGTTTTATTAAATTAGTTCTGATTTTTCTTCTTTTGCGGCTTGGGATGATTTTCCTGCTGGAACAGGGTTGCCATTGCCGACAGAAACCTCTTCGGAAATTCCCTTCCTTCGCATAAAACGTTTTCTCAGTGCAGTAATTTCTGTTGAATACATTTATCGATAGCTGTTTGGTCATTTGGATTTGAAGTTGCAAAAGTTTTCATGTGAAGAAGGTAAACAGTGACATTATTCTACAAAATGGAGCCTTTCTTGTGATTGCATCTTAAGGGGTTCCAACTCTCATAAGACGGCCAGTGAAGGATCTAATGAGAACAGTGTCTATAACCAGTATGATAGGATGGGGCTTGGGTTTGCGGAAGAATTTTTCCCATATGACCTATTGGATACTGATGACTTGACCGGGGTGATTTCTCTTGATGCTATGTTAGTCAATGCAAGTTATAAGATGATGCTGAAAGTCTGAATGAATATCCCCTTCCAGAAATGGTCTTGATTATGCGAGTCCTGGATCAATGTACTTCTTACCAGATCACAAGCTCGGCAAGAAAGAGTGAGTTTAGCCTTTACTGTTGTTGGCAACCTGACATTGATGGTGTTGTCTGATTAAGAAAAGCAGTGTTAACGGACACAGAAGAGCAGAGTCTCAAGAATTGAAGTCTTGAAAAGACAGGGCAGATTGAATGCAGAATCATATAAAGATCACGCCTTTGTGATCAACAAAGCTGTAATAATGAATATGCTGCTACTGAAGTTGTTTATTATGATGGCTTCTTTGATTGGTAGCCTTCTGAATTGCTAGCAGCCTACATAAAATCTACCTTTTCTGAAGCAAGAACCTGCCATAAGAGGCACTCCAGTCAATTAATCATGTAGGGCTCTTGTTGATCTTTTTCCTGGCACTCAGTTATGAAATGTGTATATACTTTTGTATATATCTTGGATTTTTTGCTTAATTATGTTTAGATTGTCTTAGGAGCAATGCTTGGAATCGTATTTTTGTTTGATTGACTGACTATCCATTATAGGGTTTGTGGTGGGATATATTGATTGTATTATTAGACTACTTTTTATATTATTTTTATTGTCTGAATTGTGAGATGTGATATTTGGGTTGATAATGGATAAATATTTTAAATTGGATATTTTAAATATAAATTATATTTATGTTTCCCCTCAAATTTAATTTTAGTCTTTATAAATAGGAGAAAATCTTTATTTTGCTTTATTTTTAAAATGACCAATCAAGTTGATCCTTTTATTATTATTATTATTATTTTTGGTGTGAAAAATCTAGAATCTATGTAGTTCATACAGGAATACTTGTCTTGTAAAAATGTATCTAAATTGTATAGATTTCGTTAAATAATATTTAAACTTGGGAAGAGAAAGTGGAGGTTAAATACATATTATTTAATATTGAAAAAAGATATATTAGTCACATTAAAAAAAAAAAATTATATATCAATTTCGGATTTTGATTGGAACATGTGCCACCTATAATAACTTTTAATCATTTTAATCAATAAAAATTCGATGGCATATCAAACAAGATGCATACAAATATACAATACAATACATACAAAAAGAGAGAGCTTCAGCTGTAAAGCTGCAAAAAATTAGTTTAAAATAAAAATTAACGTTAGATTTTACACAAAAACGTACTGAAGCCTTTAATTGCAGGCTTCCCTGTTGCCTGTCGGAATCCTCCTCCTTCTTAACTGCCTGCTTTTGAAACTTGAGAGGAAAGCGCGCGAAGAATCTGCTGCAGCCCACATCCTTGGAGGCCTGCTGAAGTGTTTCTGGAGCAAGTAATTTCTTCATGGCAATTGAATGCCTCGTTCTTGGTAATTCATTGAATGATAATGAATCTGTCTTTTCCCCTTTTCCTTTTTCCATTTTATTTTTTTATTTTCTCTCGTTTAAGTTGTCATTCTTGTTGTGCACAGTAGCTGTTTGTTTAAACGTAAGAGAAAGAACGACAGTAAAGGACTGTAACTGATATCAAGAATTTCTTTGTGTTATCTTTTTTCTGTGATTGTGGGATGAGACGATGTTGATCAGGTGCAGGGCAAGAAGTGGGAAAGAGTTGTGTTGTGGTGACAATAAATGGCAAGAGAATAATGTTTGATTGCGGTATGCACATGGGCTACCTCGATCATCGTCGATACCCTGATTTCTCTCTCATCTCTCCTGGTGCTAAAGACTTCACTTGCTCTCTCTCCTGCATCATTGTCACTCATTTGTATGTCTACCTAGTCTTCACCTCTATGTTGATATTTGTTCTTGTCAAATGTTTAAAAGTTGAATGCATAAATTGTGTTTTATGAAGTCATTTGGATCATATTGGGGCACTTCCTTATTTTACTGAAGTATGCGGATATAATGGACCCATTTACATGACGGTAATTTTGTTACGCTCTCTGTGCTCTTTTGATTAAGTTTTTGTCTTTATTGGTTTTCTGGATTTGTTAACCAATTTCATTTGATTAATTTTCAGTATCCTACAAAAGCTTTGGCTCCCCTAATGCTCGAGGATTACCGTAAAGTGATGGTTGACAGAAGAGGAGAGGATGAACAATTTAGTTCTGATAACATTGTGGAGTGCATGAAGAAAGGTATTTCTGAATATTTCATCCTATCTTCCGTTGATCTTGTATTCCAAGATGATTTTGAAGTATATTTTATATGTTGAATAAATTGGATCATTCTTTTCATAAAGCTCTACAAAATGATTTTTTTTCCAACTATTTTACGTAATTATGTCAAAAATAATCATTTGAATTAATTTCTTTGATGCAAAGATTGCATTTTGTTTTGTCCTACCAGTTACTGCTAACCAAACCCTTAAGGAAGCCACCTTTAGGTCTTTGCAATGTCATATCAGCTTAGTGCATTTTGCTTTCCAACTTGCAACTTTTTAGTTAATATCTACTCAGGCTTGCTCAATATGCATATGTTTTTTCTCTATGACTTAACTTCATTTCACAAACTTCATCAAATATGTGATGCAAACATTTTTTAAGGATTGCTAAAAGTTGCCATCTCCAAGGCTTGATAGAGAAATGTTTCATCTGTGTTTGTTCATTTAGTTATATACCTCGTGTTTCCATTAAGAATTTATTCATCCGTTTTCCAGAATAGTTGGGTGTTTCTTTTCAAGGCATTCCTTTTTTAGTTTTTATTTTCTGAAATTTCTTCTCTGATTGTGTTAAAAAGCTGAAAGATATGAACCCTTCATTTGAAAATAGTACTTCTCTTAAGTTTTAAAACCAATATGAAGGCAACTCATATAGTGAAGTTGGAAGGCTTAAACTTAGGAATGATTTGAATCTGTAGGGGACTTCAAGATCATATCTTAAAATTATTCTATATCTATTGCTGAAAATGATAGTTTCCAATTTATTAAGGATAAGAAGGCTTTGATATGAATGTCACCTTGAAGTTGATGTAAATTTTCTAGCTATCAAGGGCATCAATTCCAAGTTGCTTTTCCTGTATTTGTAGTTCTGGAGAAGTCAACAAGCTTGAGCTATCTCTAGATTTTTATCCTCTTGTCTTGGGCATGATCTTTCCCATATCTCGATAGTTAACTCTTCTATTAGAGTGCAACTTCGGTTTGCATCTTTTAAATCTTGTTGGTTGAACTTGTCCATGGTACTTGGACAAAGATATCTCAGTCAACATGTACTTACTTATTCAAATAAAGAATAATGTGGAAACAGCATTCATGAGGATTGCTTTATCTTGTTTCTTCTCCTGTTAAACTAGAGATTACTAATATTTCATTTGCTCAAGTATTGTGAAAAGTTGTAAAAAATAGATATGTCTGGACATCGACCAATAACTAGAGAAGTTTAGTTATTTCATCTTCAGAGTGCTGTTACTATATAAGCTAAGTTTGGTATGTTGTTTGCAGTCACTGCTGTGGACCTGAAGCAGATTGTGCAGGTTGATAAAGATCTTCAGATCTGTGCATACTACGCCGGGCATGTAAGGAATATAAACTTCTGACTTCTTGTTTTTTCTCTTGTCACAATCAAGAAGAATATTTTCTGAGAGTTTTGGCTTCCTTTTTAATGGTTCCATTCTTTTGTAGTGTTACTTTTCTTCTGTGTGAGTTACAAAATGGATGGTTAGGTAACCAGAAGCTGAATGATACTTGCCCAGAGTTAATGCATAAAGTTGATTTCTATTTTTAAAGGGAATTTTGAAAGTAGGTTTATTATTTGTAAAAGGGGCAGATTAGGTCCAGTTATTACTAAAAGGGAGAGTGGAGAGATTACATAAGATGTCCCGCATAAAAGTAAGCAAAAATTATAAAGTTGAACTGGACTCATAAAATTTAGAAAAACATTGTGCATAACGACTATTAGAACAGCCATGGGATATAATCATACAACATACTATGTAGTTAAATGAATAATAAACACTAGCATAAAATTGATGAGGCTAAGATAGGATGTTCTCCTGTTAACATGTACGCTTGGTAAAGCTATAACCTACAGAATTTGAAAGAAGATAAAATTCTCAGGATCATTTGAGCATATTGTAAGTTAACATTGGATACATTTGGAAACAAAGCAATTCTGAATAAGCTTTTCGGACTTGGGTAAAGGTAGACAAACTAATTGTAAAATTTTATATGATTGATCTTCACTTGATGGTGATTGTCCCTGGATACCAGAGTAATCAAGCTTGTTTTCAAATACTAAATTTTTTGCTCTTGCATAGTTGTTCTATGTGCTTAGTTTAGTAGTATAAAGTAAACTCTTAACTATGAATTTTTAGGTTCTTGGAGCTGCAATGTTTCATGCAAAAGTTGGAGATGCTTCTATGGTATATACTGGGGATTATAATATGACACCAGATAGACATCTTGGTGCTGCTCAGATTGATCGATTACAGTTGGACCTTTTCATATCAGAGTAAGTAGTTCTACTACTAGGGCAGATCTATTTCAACCTGCAAGAATACTTGCCTATGGATTTTATGGATGTAACTAACTTCAAATAATTTTATAAGAATATTTTATAGATCTTGATCATCCCACTGATGTGCGTAGTTGTGAATGCATTTTATCATTTTTAGCTCTATTGTCCTTTGATTTTCACTAAGAATAGAAAAATCATTAGAATTTTTAAAAAATACAAACAGGTCAACAAAGTCATGGTACTTATTATTTTGCACAAAAGCTATGCCATCACTTTAAGAAAGATTCTTCTGAGAACTTTTTCAATTCCTTATTTCTTGTGGATTCATAACTACAGATGGTAGAACATTCAATGCTCTCATGGTTAGTTAATAGCTGGAGAAAGGAAAATTTATTCCTTCTGGTCTGATAAAGATTTCTGATGTCCTTAAACTAAACTGACGATCCACGAACTGTAAATAAAACACAGGTAGCCAGCATTAGTATGACTTGGCACGAATTTGTTCTCAATGAAAGTTATTAGTGGAGCAGATATGAAGGTCCATGCTCTTCTGCCTTTAGGATTTGGTTGACAATGGCCTTGAAACAGAAGCATTGTGTGAACTGAACATTTATTCTGCTCTGATTAAAGGAATTAGTTCATTTCCCTCATTGGCCACACTTAAAAGGTGAAAGCTTAATGCTTACCTTGAGGATTTCTTTTCTAATATGTCTTCAGATTTGGGATAGATCAAATTTATCATATGTTTTCCTTTTTTGGGAAAAAAGTTGGACACTTCCATGTTATCTTTGCACATGAAGTTATTCAGCATGAATGAAAGTTTCAAAGTGTGACTTGGAATTTGCTACAGGAGAATGTGAATCTCATAATTTTTCCATATCTCACTTCTATTTTCTTATTTAAGTAGATAGAAAGTCTTGGCTAAATTTTTTTCCTTGTAGAACAATTACATCATTAGAGGATATTCACGTGGTCCATTTTTCTTGATAATTATGAGTTCTCTCACTTTCCCTTTCGGCCAAACCCTTGCAGGTCCACTTATGCAACTACTTACCGTGATTCAAAGTATGCTCGAGAGAGAGAATTTCTAAAAGCTGTAAGAGAACTTTAAATTTTTCACCTTATTTGAATCCTTCTGATATATTCTGCTTGCTAATAATGTTAATTTAGTGACAATGATTTGTCTTAGTTTATTTGTTTGTCATTGTATATGATTTATTTTACTATCTTAATACAAATAATTTATTATGGAGGTAGCTAGAGGCCAAATCTCCTGTTCGTTATTGACCTTCTTTTATCTTCTTTTCAATTCAGATACTGCACTCGTTTGTGTAAGTAATGGCTCCAAAGAATGGCAGAGGTTTTCTCTGCCTTGTATGTGTTTGATCTGTTTCACTCGTTTTGTGATACATGATTTAACTTTTGAAGGAGTCCTGTTTTTCATTGCTGTAGATCTTGTAGACTGTGTTCTCTAGTCAATTACTTTTATTTTTAGCAAAAAATGAGTTCACCATTTGGAAAACGCACTGGACATTGCCAAAAGATGTTCATGTTTGTGCTCTCTATATAAGTTCATTCTTGACTCTGATTTCTTGGAAATGTTTTTATATGATATTGGAGAGAACATTAATATTAAACTTCAACAATCCTAAATATTTCATGTTCTTCTGTATGGTGATAGAAATACTTGATAGATATGATAGATGGCTCCTCCAACTGGACATGTCCATTTGATGCCCATCCAAAAAGTTAGCTGCATTTGCTCTTTGTCCGGTTCTGCATGAAGAACCTTAGGATGGTCAATATGATATTTCACGTTCTCAAGTCAAAGTCCTTTTGCATGAACCTGAATGTACCCTGTGTTATCAGTTTTATGTATGGCTTTCAACAAGAAAACAAGCAGACTTGCTGCCAAATTTTTCTAATGTTCCTACTCCAAGATTCTTTTATTTTGTTCTATTACATTTTCATGCCTATTCAATTAATGCAGGTTCACAACTGTGTAGGTGGTGGAGGAAAGGTTCTGATTCCTTCATTTGCTTTGGGAAGAGCTCAGGTTTTACATCCTTCTACTCTGGGATTGATTTGTTCTTTATGGTTAGCTTGATAGATTTATTCATTTCAGTCCTTGTGTTGGCGTAGTTATGGACAAAAACTCTATTACTGTTGGTGTGAAACCCATCCACAAATGTGAATACAACAAATTCACTCTTAAATTTTCTTTGTGGTTGTTTCCCTTCTTTCTGTTCTGATGAAATTTATGACCTATTCTTTGAATGTAGTGCTGAATTAGGCACTTGAACGCCCTTAGTACATGTGGAGAGAACTATATTTGTCCATCTACTTATAATAATGTTTTGATCTGTTTAAATGCTGTGAGTCAAACATCTTAAACTTCCTCAAGTAGATGAACTAGAACAAAATTTAAACCTGAAGTTTGATTGAAGAGCTTTGATAAAAGGTTCATCTTTTGGTCATTACTTTTTTTTGCTTGTCTGATTTGATTGGTCATCACTGTTTTACATCCATATCTGATGCCATCGTGCTGTTGGCTTGATGTTGCGGATGGTGACAACTGAAAGAAGCCTGTGGTTTAATTTTCAGTAATGAGAGTTACTTCATGTGGCTTTGTTAATACCTTTGCTGTATGGGAGGTTTGCTTTTCAGTCATTTGCTTCTTTCTTTTACTGGAAGCTTGTTTCACGCCGATTTCATTTTATAAACTATGCTTGATTGTCCTTGTGGCCTCTAGTAGAAAGCCAAATCAATGAAGGTAAACTAGGCAAGCTCTTTATTTGAAGCTCTCTCTAGAATCTTAGTTCTGAAGCATTTTGGTTCTAATTCTGAAGCAAGATGTGAAACAAATTTACAGCACATCCAATGTATGATCAAGTGGAAGTAAATGACAAGAGTGAAGGCATGGAATAAATAAATGGAGAAGTCTTTTGTTGCATAGGGTTTTGAGAAGTAGTTGGACCCAACTTAATTTTGTTTAAGGTCTATCAATAATGATGACTTGCATGATGAACACACACAGTTACACCAAAACAAATGACCATTATTGACTCTCTAACTCTAGGAGATTCAAATGCATGTGGAGAGATAGATGTGTAGAAATGATAACTTCATGATAAAGCCAAGATTATAATTATTCAATAAGCAAAACGAAAGAACAAAAATCATCATGTCCATGTCTATGTCCACTGTTTGAAGAATGAGAGTGATGAGTAATGTAAATGTGGTTTCAAGGCTACTCTGCAACTTTAGAATTCTTTTCAGTGAAAACACGTGGGCAACTGATTGAGAACCAATTTTGAGATTTGGAGGGGCAATTAATGGTCCTTGGTTTGATTATGTTGGGTAGAATTCCAAGGTCTTGAGGAAAGTCACCTTACTGTATGATCCATTTTGCAGGTTAAGAGTGGATTGTGATCTTCCTTCTGTGGTTGTATTGCAGCAGCTTGAAACTGTAATAAATAAATAAATAAAGGGGCATAAATCTTTTACATGTAGAAGAATTAGGAGTAGGTGCTGCACTTCATTTGGGCATGGAGAAAAGTATGAGCTCTTTATTGTTGCAATAACAAAAGTATATATCAAGGTGCATTTAGTTGGTCTTTCTTCAAAATTTACATTAAGTAGTTTTCCTTTATCATGCAGGAACTCTGCATGCTATTAGACGACTATTGGGAGCGGATGAATCTTAAAGTTCCTATTTACTTTTCTGCAGGTATGCCCAGTGGCTTTGCTTTATGTTTTGATCATGGCTTTCATTTACTTATATTCCATTAAATATTCATAGTCCTGATTTTCGGAAGAGATAAGTGAATGGACATACTAGAACTTCCCATTTTTATTGAAATCCCTATTAAGAGAATTTGCAGTTTTCCAATTAAAGGAGCCTTTGGTTCTTGCTTTCAAGAAGCAACTTAGTTTTTGGGAAACTTCTCTTTCGTCAAAAACATTATCCGACCTCTTAATCTTGGACATCTAAACAGTAATATTATATGATACCTGTACTTCATATCTACCACTTTTGGCACATATCACCACACCAGTTATTGGGATTTCATTGATTGTTTCATATTCTTTAATAGGTAACTGCTCCAGGGAATAAGCAAAGTTACTTTTTAAAATCGAGCTTACGTGTAATCATGTTAGGTTATCAGGTTTCATGAACTAGTTGCTGAACTTATATGTGTGTTTGCACCTATTATAAAAACCGAAGTTGTAGAAATTTATTTAGACAGCTAGTGTATGGATGTAATAAATGCATCATAACTAAAGATGAAATCTGTTCAGATCTACATATCTGTAGAGTTCTGATTTCCAATGAATATTCTTCTTCTTGTTTTTGATGAGTTAACACATTTTTGGTAGTGACTAGTTGTGGTTAAGCAACATTCAAGTTATTTCACATGTTTACATGTCTCTCACAGGCATTGATATTCAATTTTCAGGTTTAACTATTCAAGCCAATATGTACTACAAAATGCTCATCAATTGGACCAGCCAAAAGGTGAAAGATTCATATGCTACACGGAATGCTTTTGATTTTAAGCATGGTAAGCCTACTACCAATAATTCTTTCAAATGCCCTTTCAGGCTATCATAATTCTATAGTATAGACATCCAATGTAGGTGGAACTTTTTACATGTATAAGAAAGAAATAGACTGCAATTGCATGTGTACCACTTTTTCAGTTGACTTTTATTTACAATCAATGGATGCCATTTTCCCACTTAGACTTGAGATGAGAATTAAAATTGACTCCAGTAACAAATGAGCATTGTAATTCATGTAGCATGTCAAATCTCTTTTCTTAGTATCAACATAATTGGTTTTTGTTTCTCCTACAAAATGATTTGGATCACTTTCTTGAATTGAAACTTACAGTTTGTAGTTTTGACCGCTCCTTGATAAATGCACCTGGACCCTGTGTTCTTTTTGCTACTCCGGGAATGATAAGTGGGGGATTCTCACTTGAAGTTTTCAAGCAATGGGCTCCATATGAAGGGAATCTTATTACCTTGCCAGGGTATGTGCACTTTTCTCTTTTTCCCTTTTTCTTTTTCCTTGAGAATGGGGGGTTGTGCTGTTGTGAAGAAACTGGGGTATTATTATAATCCATTCTTACTTAAATTCAAAACACCCACTGAATCTTTTATCAAATTAATAATCTTTACATATGAGATTCTCAAGGGCTGTTTTATCAATGAAGAAAAAAGGGAAAAGAAGATTCTTCACATTCTGATTTGTCTTAATCCCTTCCATTTTCGTTTTTGTTAATCAGGTATTGTGTTGCTGGGACTGTAGGACACAAACTGATGTCAGCTAAAATACCCATGCTAGTTAGTATAGATAAAGACACCCAAATCGACGTGCGGTGCCAGGTATTGTATCCTTATATGGTTCTCCTCTCATTGTAAAACAACTGATGTTTTCATCTAGCCATATGTTACAGAGGCAAGGGAGTCATGTGTGTTGGTGACAGATCCATAAAAAAATGTCAAAAAGTTTTGACGTCATTGGTGCTATTTTCAAGCAGTGAATCATATGGAAAAGAATTGATTTATCAAATTAAAATTTCCGGCAGCATGATTTTCTTTGTTGTAGTTGCTTAAATCTTTGCTAAACTTCATATAATGTATTTCGTTTTTGTATTATAAACTGATGTGCTTCATTTTGCAGATTCATCAGTTATCTTTTAGTCCTCACACTGATGCCAAGGGAATTACAGATCTCATCAAATTCCTTTCCCCAAAGCATGTTATCCTTGTACATGGTGAAAAGCCTAAAATGGAATCACTCAAAGGAAAAATTGAGTCTGACTTCAAGATCTGGTGTTATGTTCCTGCAAATAATGAGACGGTTTCCATCCCTTCTGCACAATATGTAAAAGCTGATGCTTCAAGTGTCTTCTTAAAAAGTACCCGTAATCCAAACTTCAAGTTTCTAACAGCCAGTTCTAGAGGAAACTCTAGTTCAGATATCGTTGACAAGCCATTCCTGAGGGTATGTGACGATAGAGCAGCTGAAGGAATATTAATTACCAAGAGTGGCCAAACTCCTAAACTTGTACATCAGAATGAACTGGACATCTTCTCAGAAGAGAAAACTCATGAGGTCCACTTCGCGCTTTGCTTGCCAGTAAGAATTGCCAAAGTGGATGATTGCATAAAAGAAGCACTCTCACCTGAAGAATATAGTCCTCAGACATCTACCAAGAAATTTTTGCTGCACCAGTTATGTGTTGAACTCTCAAAGGTATTTTCTGAAATGACCATCCTAGATTATGATGAGTATCTTCAAATGGAGTCATTTGTAGTTTGTGTCTGTGCCAAGGATAAGTGCCCTTACAGAAAAATTGGTGATTCTGAAATTATACCCGTTTCAAAGACACTGTACTTCTGCTGCAAATGGTCTATGACAGATAAGAAGCTTGGTTGGAGAGTGATTTCAGCTATGAAGGATATGCAGTTGAGCAATGTGTAGAAAACCCTCAAGATTTCATCTGAAAATTGCCAATTATCAAAAGGCAGGATTTTGAGTAGGAATTTTGATGAGTAGATTAAAGAGAAATACTAGCAATGTTATGTATTTTTTTAATCTTTTACAATAAATAATTTATCATATGATGTTTATTGTTTTAAACTTTTACGATATATTTTTCCAATCTCTTGTAAATAGAAATATGTACATTAAAATAATAAATAGTCTCTAAATTATTAACTCTACACTTGAATCTTCTAAACCTAATTTTCTCCAAAACACGACTTGGTAGACAAGATCATAAACCAATTTGACTGCCATGTATTTCTAGCATAACCTGCCTTCTTCTGTTTGATACTGATCTGGTCTATAAGCAGGTTTTTCTTGCTCTGACTTTCTTCTGCCTTCGCATCTTCTAAAATCATCCATGTCTGCTCCTTCTGAAACCATAGGTCTCTGAAAGATCCTCTCAGAGACATGGCGTATAACCAGATCCCATACTCATCACTTCCAACTCTTCTCATTCTTCTTTCTTTTACCCTTATCTCTGTCCATCGTCAGCTTCCTTATTGTCCAGAAAACTATCCTTCTTCTCCACTTGTCTCCTCTCTCTGCCCAGGACCGAGTGAATCTATTTTACATATTCTTTGTGAGCATTCTCTTCTTTTTTTGTGTTGGCTCGATCTCCTACAGCACCTTCCATATAATTTGTGGTGCACCTGTTGCTCTCATCACTTCTGTCAAATCAATCTCCCCGATCATTCTATCCCCTTCTATCTACTCTGATTATTCGAGAACTCAATCTGGCTTTGATTTCTTGGCCATTAGTTTATCAATCAGTTAAAATACATAAATCAGGGAAACTCTTTAAATCAGACCCTTATTACATAACCTTCATCATAGTTCTTTCTTTGGCTTTTCTTCTTGTTTCGATATACTTACAGGCAAAATGGATTCTGGTTTCTGCAATAGTTGTGGTGGAGCATAAATGGGTTTTGGAGGCAATAAAAAGGAGTGCCCAATTGGGGGGCTGCCTTTTCAATGGTGTTGTTTTTTGACCTTTTTTCTGGATTGACTTTCACGGCCTCTAATTATTTTGGAACCTTGGGATTCATCTTTTGTGTATCTTTTCTGCCACTGTTGTTTGTTGCAAATGTAGTTTTTTATGTGTATTGCAGAGAAATGAATGGTGAAGAAGTAATCCCATACTCTAGCTTGGAGGACCTGCTCATGTGAAGGCTCGTGGATAATTTCCAATAGTGTTGTGCCTTGTTTGTTAGTGCAAAAATACCTTTGTAATATTGTTGGAAATGTATTTGCCAATATTCTTAAATAAATATATATATATATATAACTATATATATAAATATAAATATATATTTATAGGGAAATGCTATAGGGCATTACGAAATACATCTTATAAAGTGTTTCAATTAAATTTCTAACCGTCTGCTATCTTTTGTTTTTGAAAAAATAAAACAAAATTTAATCGAGAATTTTTAGGGTTTAGTTTATAAAAAATATTTGAAAAAATAATTTTTTGTAGAAGAATTTAATTTTTTTTAGTAACTGACTATTAGAGACTTAACTAAAGCACTTTATAAGTTGTGCTCCGTAGTACTCTATAATATATATATATATATATATATATATTGATTGGAATATTCTATAGCTCCAATTTTCTTGTCTATCATTTGAAACTTGAATCCCAAGTTGTCATAGAACTTTTTTCATAATGCTACCATTCCAAGTTCATGTTAATTTCATATTCCTGCCAAAAATTCTAGGTCAGTGCTTTCCCAAATTATTTCCCCCCTTTTTCCGAGTATAGTGTTGGAGCCCAAAAACCTGAAGTCAAGCTGTGGACAGATACAGTATTATGTCCTTATGGTCGTATTAATGCTTATATTTTTAATATAAGAATTTTTTTTTCCTACTAATTAAAAGAATTATTTTTGTCTCTTTTCCTATTCAAATTAAAAATTAATTTCATATATAATAATATTACTCACCATATCCCAACATATATATTTTTTTTTCTTGCCAAGCATTATGAAAAAAAGATATCAATTAACTTTACTGTGAAGTAAATAATAATAATAATAATAATATCATGATATATATAAAAATAATATTAATGGCAATATAAATTTTATCACACTTTATGTCAAAATATATTATTAAATTTTATTTTGTAAAAATCCAAGCAATGCTTGAATATAACTTTACCTTGTATAAAATAATTTATAAATTAATTTATGAAATAATATAACCCCATAGCATTATTGTATATTTATAAATAAATTTTTTCTATCTATTTGTTTATGTCAACTTTCATGCTTAAAGATTAGTTCAAAACTATTCGTGAAAGGATTTTACCAGATAACGGTGAGTTGAGTTGGAGTAGCCCATGAAATTAAAGCCCCTTTTGTATTGATTACAAGGACTCTGAGACCTCTCCCTGGAGGGGACGGTGCTCCTGCTTCCTGGTTTTCCCAGGAGTGACACACAACACGTTTGATAAATTGCTAATGAGAAAGTTTGGATTATTGTCATGGTCAGTGAAGCCTTGAAATTCTTCACACGTCATTAAAATAATAAATCGGATGACCTGAAAAAGTCTTGATCTGCATTCAATTATTTCATCAGAATAGTCTCTAAATTATGAAGTCTACACTTGAATCTTCTAAACCTAATTTTCTCCTAAACACAGCTTGTTAAACATGATCATAAACCATATTGACTGCCATGTATTTCTAGCATCACCTGCCTTCTACCGTTTAATACTGATCTGTTCTATAAGCTTGCCGCAGGCTTTTCTTGCTCTTGCTTTCTTCTGCCTTCTCATCTTCTAAAATCATCCATGTCTGCTCCTTCTGAAACCATAGGTCTCTGCAAGATCCTCTCAGAGACATCTCGCATAACGAAAGCCCATACATATCGCTTCCAACTCTTATCACTCTTCTTTCTTTTACCCTTATCTCTGTCCATCGTCAGCTACCCTATACTCCAGAAAAACTATCTTTGTTCTCCACCGGTCCCCTCTCTCCTCGCCCAGGTCCTGGTGAATCTCTTATACATATTCTTTGTGAACATTCTCTTCTTATGTTGTGTTGGCTTAATCTCCTACAGCGCCTTTTATATAATTTGTGGTACACCTGTTGATCTCATCACTTCTGTCAAATCAATCTCCCGATCATTCTTTCCCCTTCTGTCCACTCTGATCCTTCAAGAACTCAATCTGGCTTTGATTTCTTGGCCATTTGTTTATCAATCAGTTAAAATATATACATCAGGGAGTTTCTTTAAATCAGACCCTTATTACATAATCTTCATCATAGTTCTTTCTTTGGCTTTTCTTCTTGTTTTGATATACTTACAGGCAAAATGGATTCTGGTTTCCGCAATAGTTGTGGTGGAGTCTAAATGGAGTTTAGAGGCAATAAAAAGGAGTGCCCAATTGGTGAAGGGAAAGAAAGGGGCTGCCTTTTCGATGGTGTTGTTTTTTTACCTTTTTTTTGAATTGATTTTCATGACCTCTAATGATCTTGGAACCTGGGGATTCATCTCTCGTGTATGTTATCTGCTACTGTTGTTCTATTACAACTTTGTCGCAAATGTGGTTTTTTATGTGTATTGCAGAGAAATGAATGGTGAAGAAGTAGTCCCATACTCTAGCTTCGCGGAAGTTCCCCTGCTGAAGTGAAGGCTCGTGGATAATTTCCAATCGTGGTTGTGCCTTGTTTGTCAGTGCAAAAATAACTCTGTAATATTGTTGGAAGTGTATTTGCCAATATCCTTAAAGAGATATATATTTATATATATGCTTTTGTTTGTATTCATTTCTTGTGGCAGTATATTTTGGCTGGATTCTTCTATGAAGAAAAGAGTAGAAGGGCCTTTGCTTTTACATTCTTGAGTTTTAGTTCATGAAACACTTAATTGAAATGTTCTAGTTGTTTAAAGGCTGTTTGTGGGAAATAATCAAAACTTATGCCGTCAATAAGCCAAGAATTGTATTCACTTGATCACTTTAAAGTGTTAGTTTTGTTTTCATGATATAAGTTATTTTATAAAATTTGAAGAATATTTATTATTTTTTCCTTAAAATATTTCTTACTCCAATATTTTAAGTAAATTGATTTAATATTTTTTGATATTTGATTATATCAGTGCATATTTTTTTCACATATACTTAGTACTAACATAAAAAACTTATATTACTTATATTTTGAATGGATCGAGGAAAAGTACATCTATACCAGTGTACTTATTATTGGAATATAAAATTGAATAAGAAAACTGTAGTGAGATAATAATTTAATACACCTTTTGTTATATAATAATATTTAGATATATTTACCTGGATTAATAATCCAAAACTAATGTAATTTTTCATCAAGATACAAAATAAAAAACTATTTTCTAATTTCTATAATCATTTAATTCATTAATTGGCATGAATGACCGAAAATCATGTAATGTGTCACTTCGCATCTGTTTGCAAAACTTTGTACCCGTTAATAACTAGATATATGCCTGCACGGTAGTTATAATATTATTTTGTTTAGAAATTTAATTTATAATTTCATTTTTTTTTGGATTATATATATATATATATATATATATATATATATTAATATGTTTTAGATTTGAATAACAACAGGAATGTTATTATGTGCTACGGGTCAAAACGATGTCGTTTTGATTAGGTTTTCAATCCTGTTTATGCCAAAACGATATCGTTTTGACTAGTAGCACACAAATTCTATGTGCTGCATAGTACATAGCAGCATTTCTGTGAATAACAATATTTTTATATGATTTACATATAATGATAAATTTTTATTTCCTGTAATTTTTGGAAATGAATTAAAATAATGACTTTAGAAAAATCTCTGAAAATGTTCATCAATGATTTTTTAGTATAGTTGTAAATATTAATAAATTCAAAAGTTTTATATATGATATTTGATTTCACAAAAGAAATACTTAATTATTCAATAAATTTTATAAAGAAAATGAAAAGTTTTAAATATTTTTTATGTAATATTTGATTTCACAACATTCTATAAAAAAAAATTATAATATGAGAATTTTAAAAATCATTTAATTTGATTATTCCAAATCAAGTAAATAACTGACTTGAAGAATTTTGATGAACTTAAGCGGCATTTTCTGGTGAGATCTTTTTCTTCTGTAGATTACAATAGATATAATAGATTAGGGAAAAAAAAAAAAAAAGGAAATAAAAAGAAATGAATTACCGAAATACCTCTTTCCTTTCCGAGTCCCAACCTCGCGTCAAAATCTTCCGGTGTTTTACCTCTCCCTCGCCTTGTCCCTTCCTCACCTTTCCACACCCAGCCATTCAAAGAACAAGAAAACCAAGAAACCTTCCAGAAATTCTCGCCCACGACACAAAAATCCGATCATGTCTCCCTGTAAAATTCTCAACTAGAATTTCCAACCCCCCAAAACAAGGTTTTTTTCAAATTTTCCTAAATCTTTTTGCAGGAAAGGAAGGAAATTCGCGCCTGTCATGGCCGCGGCAGCCAATGATTCCAATTTGGGGCAGTCTTATGGTGCGCCACTCCTGCAAACCCGTCATGAGGATTCGAGTCCCACCCGACCCGGAAATGGAGCGGGAGCGGCTCCTTTGGCCGTTCTGTTGGGTCGGGTTACTGGTCGGAGGGGAGCTTCTATGCTGGTTAGGGAAACGGCCGCGAGGGAGCTGGAAGAGCGGCGGGCAGACTGGGGTTATTCAAAACCTGTGGTGGCGTTGGATATGACGTGGAATTTGGCTTTTGTGATTGTTTCTGTTGTGATGCTGTTGTGTACATTGCATGAGAAGCCGAATTCGCCTATTAGGGTTTGGATATGTGGGTATGCTCTGCAGTGTTTGGTGCATGTAGTATTGGTGTGGGTAGAGTATAGGCGGAGGAATAGGAGCAGCAGTAATACTAGGGTGGGGTGGGATGAGGAGAGTCGGGTAGGAGGAGGGGCAGTGGGGAATGATGAGACTGATGACGAAGAAGAGGATGAAAGAGCTGGAACCTTGGGAATTACTAATCGGGCGAGGTGAATTCTTCATGTAACAAGATTTAGCCCATCTTACTTTTGCATTGTGTGTTCATTAAGTTATAGTAGAGTTTGAGCTTTCTTGCGATAATTTTAGGTCAAGAAGTTCTAGAATTTCCATGGTTACTCGTGTTCGTTTATATTCTTGGTTAATTTTAGTCGAATATGACTATGGATTACATGGAAGGTGAATTATTGTTTGTTCCAATTCTATTTACATAAATAATTTTGGTAACTAATTTGATTTGCATTTGTGGTATTTGATTTTGTAACTGTCTGTGTGGAACTTGTGTCAGCATTTAAATTAGATGATCATCCTGGGATTGCATTCCCTCACTGATAAATAGATGGACAAAGAGAAACATTTACTGAAGGAAAAGTTTTCATCAAGTTGTGATTCTATGTGGAGATTGTGCATTTTAGGTTCCGGAAAGAATCGCTCTGTTTGATGATGAATTTTGTTTTGCTGCCATTAATAATATTGGAGCAATTATTTTGCCTTTTTCATTTTCACCAAGTGTACTGTAGTGGTATGCTTTATTCCAGATGCAGGACATAGAGAATAGAAATGCCATCAATGGGTTGAGTTTGGTTTCTGTATAACTTGTTGTGTTGTATTTGTGAACATTGAATGATACTACGGTATGCTTTAATGAAAGCCAGAACAGAATCAAAGTCATAAGAATAATGTTCAAGTGACTGGTTAATATGTGATGTTAGGAATTTTTCCTCTTAGCTATCTGCTTTTCAAGATTTTACTTGTTTCAGTGTGAAATGACTTTGAAAAATCTGGTTACCCACAAAGTATGTTAAGTGGAATTGCTTTTGCTTTGGCCTAGCCTGCAAATAATTACAAAAAAAATGATGCATTGACTTGCATTCTGAACTTTCAATTAAGTTCTCACCAATAAACATCTTTGTTCATACATTTTGCAGTTATGATTTGAGGTTTTCCTCTATATTACCTGGAAGTTTTAATATGCATTTACTGACAGTATCTAGGTATCTTGTACTAAGGGAGAGTATTATTTTCATTGCTTCTTTTTTTTTTTTAATGCAAATAAAGACATGGAGATTCATTAATTTATTTGCTGTTTAATGCATATTTCAGTGTTGCCAAAAGATGTGAATCTGTGAATACAATGGCATCCTTCCTCTGGTGGATTGTTGGCTTTTACTGGGTAGTGTCTGGTGGAGAAGTCCTTTTGCAGAGCGCTCCTCGTCTTTACTGGTATACCCTGACCCCATTTCATTTTATGTTTCTCTTGCAGTGTGGTGATCTCAATGACTTCGCACAGTTTCTGATGTAATTTAACTTCAAAAGAAAATAAATTGACCTTTTAATTTTGTCTGCTGCGAGGTCATTTGCTATAGTTGAGTAACCTTTTAATTCTGGAAGCTCCAATACATCTTGATAGATGAGTGAGCTATTTAATTCTTCAGTGAGACCGAAGAGCATCATGAGGATCTTATCTGATTTATGGTCAACTTGATGATATAATTTTCTGCTGCCATGCTACATCTACGTGGTCTCTGGAGTCCAATTTATTGTTTATAATACAGTAAACCTCGGGGATCTGACTTGATCAGTTGCAGGTTGTCGGTTGTGTTTTTGGCATTTGATGTGTTCTTCGCCATCTTTTGTGTTGTTTTGGCATGCTTGATTGGGATTGCTTTGTGTTGCTGCTTGCCTTGCATCATTGCAATTCTTTATGCAGTTGCTGGCCAAGTAAGCCCTCATATATTTTAATTAAATATATTTCAGTCAATGAAAAATCCTAGTATTAATATGTACTCCGATTATCAGGAAGGGGCATCAGAGGCAGATCTAAGTATCCTTCCAAAGTACAAATTCCAGATATCCAAGGATGAGGAGAAGTCTGGTGCTGGAGCTGGTAGAATGGTCCCCAATGAAACAAGCAGTGGATATTTGGCCAATGAACGTCTTCTCTTGCCTGAGGATGCAGTAAGTTGTCACTTTGTTTTTGACTGGCCTTGCAAACCTGAAATATATAAGCAGTGTATATGTTTCAACAATGTGTTTTTCTAGAAATTGAAAGCAAAAACAATTGAGTCAATGATTTAATAGTGATCATGCTATTGTAGTCAAGAGTGAGTTCATTTATTTGATTATTTGCTTGTTTGTGTTTGGTACTTGGCATTTTATTAGTAATTCCTAAAGTAGTTTGTGGTAGTTTGCAATAGAGTAGGTCACACTACTTGTCCTGATTGAAAATACTTTTTGATGTGTTTCTCTAGGAATGCTGTATATGCCTGAGTTCATATGAGGATGGAGTAGAGCTCAATGCACTTCCCTGTAACCATCATTTCCACTCCACTTGTATTGTGAAATGGCTGAAGATGAATGCAACATGTCCTCTCTGCAAGTACAACATTCTGAAGGGGAATGAACCTGTTTAGGAAGAAAGCAAAGCTTCAGAAAAGGTCTCAGCAAGTTCAACATTCTGAAGGGGAATGAAACTGCCTAGTTAGAAAGCCAAACTTCAAAAAAGGAGAGAAGTGGGGTGAACTTGTATCTGCCTTTTGTGTTTCATTGTACGCCAGACGAGTTGGAAGAGAACCAGTTGCTGAAACATTAATCACAATAAGATGCATCGTTCACTTTTGTTGAGTTCCCTTTTCATGTTTTTGAGGGCTTTTGAAAATGTCTTCTGATGTTTTGTCTTCTTCCGTCTTGTAGCAATTGATTCATACCTTGTTGAGAAACTGAAAACTGTTATAGAATGTCTGTCTGTCTTGTAAATTCTCCAACAGTTAGTTTAATCATCCAGATAAAAGCTGATGATTGCAAATCTCTGTAACATTTAAGTAGCTGTTATGATATTGGAAAGGTGTGGAATTCTTGATACCTTCTCTCCCCCTTTAATCCCACGTCCACACACCCCCC
>JAOXNR010000013.1:8221258-8240721 GCA_028571225.1 Parsonsia alboflavescens
CCCCCGGGTCCCCCGGCCCCCAACAAAAAAAAAACAAAAAAGATGCTTTTTAGTTGTTTAAGATATCTTCTTATTGTATTTCATAAAAGATTGGATTTTTACTTTTTTAGTGTTTAGTGGTAATCTTAACATGGCTTTTGTTAACATACAAACCAAAGAAACCCATTACACCTGAAAAATAGCTGTCTCAACCAGATGACATTACACAAAAGAAAGACTTACAGCTTCTGACGTTCAGCCATGGAGGATGCATTTGCCTCATTTTCTTTATCATTAAGCTAGGTTTGAATGTTTGATGGCCAGGCTGCAATCCTATTGTAGGTAGTTTGTCAGGAACTTTAAAGTATGAAGATGTCAGTTCCTCTTGGAAAGGAGCAGCCCAATAGAACCCAAGAAACCAACTGCAAAACCAGGTCCCATACCAGAGTAGAACCATAAGAAATCTGAATCTTCTTGGCCCTTGGAATGTAGTGTTGTGATGTTTTCATTTGATGATTTGTCATCATGGCAGCTGATCAAGATTGGTTTACCACAAGAGTCCTAAGTTACCTTCATAAAAGGCTGGATCATTCAAGGTCTGGATTTGATTCCCAATGGGGATTTGCCTGATAAGTTGCTGCAGGACAGGTTTAGGAAGCTCAAAGAATATAAATTCGACAAACTCTGAGGCATTGAACCTGGAAGCCTGTTTCTTGACAAATCAAGTGATTCAAGTTGTTTCAGATTACCGATCTTTTCTGGGATTCTTCCGCTTAGATTGTTGTGATATAGATTCAAGCTCTGCAACCTTGCAAGATCCATTAACTCATCAGGGATCTCTCCAACTATATGATTTTGTGAAAGCATTATGGACCTGAGGTATTTGAGGTTAGAAGAATAACCAAGCTCAAGAGTAAGGAGTTCTACATGGAGCAAAGCCATGCTCTGAGTCTGAGCCATAAAATCCCATAGCACTGAAATTAACAAAACATGGAGGAACGAAGCCAGTTAAGTTGATCTCTGCAAGGTGCACCTGAAGTTTTGAGAGGTGGCAAAGCTGCAATGAGATATTGCCATAGTCGAAGAACTATCAATTTGACAACTTTTCACCCATCCATGAAGGTATATTGCCGCTTAGCCTGTTCTCACCCATATCAAGAATCAGTAAGTTTTTCAAATTCTGCGATGACGTTGGGAGTTCTCCTTCAAACTTGTTTCTGTTCAGATGCAAATAAGAAAGGTGCCGAAGACTACCCAGTGAACTAGGAATATGACCATGGAATTTGTTAATTTTCAGACTAAGCAAGCTCAAGTGTCTCAAACTTCCCAGACACCAAGGGATTACTCTTGTAAGGAGGTTACTGGAAAGAACTAAAATGCAGAGATTCTACATGTTGCATAAAGAATCTGGGATGCCACCAATAAAATTGTTATCACTGAGAATAAGCGTTTGGAACCAAAGGGACTTAGTTTTATCATGAAGAGGAGGAATATAACCTGTAAAATGATTCTGTGAAAGATCTAATTTCACAGTATTCAGTGGGAATGATTTGAGAATCTCAAACTCGTTAGAGTCCAAGAAAATTAACCGAGATTGATACAATAAAGGTCCAAGAAATCTGGTATTCTTCCACTTAGATAGTTGTGGGAGAGATCTAAAAGGTTGATTTGAGAACACAGAGAACCAAACCAATTGGGAATGGTGCCATAAATGCAGGCATTGGACAAGCTTAATTCTTGAATTAGCTTTTGTGTCCTGAGCCACGGTGGGAAGCTGGGTCCTATTCTAATGGAATCCAGTTTGATGGACTTAAGCTGAAATGGGGGAACTCAGTTTAAAAGAAACAAGGGTGGAAGACAAGGACAATGATCTCAACTCTTTAAGATTAGCAAAGTGAAGTTCAGAAAGCAGGCCATTCAATGAATTGTAAGAAAGATCCAAGACTTGAAGTTCTGAAAGCTGCCAAAGACTTGGGGGAATTTCACCATTGAGATCATTATGATCAAGGTTGGGACTAGTAAGCTGTTTGAGATTTCCTATTACACTTGGTATATGACCTTCAAAATGATTATGTTCCAAACGATTTTTTATTACACTTGCAGAATGCATTTTGCACGAATTCAACTTCCCTAGATTAGTATCACTTAGTTGACCATTGAAATGATTTTCACAAAGATGAAGACTTTTAATAACAGTCATATTTGATAACCAAAGATGACAGGTGGAACTGATGTTATTACGGTTGAACTCCAAGGTTACTAGAGAAGTAAAATTGACATATGAGAGAGAAGGCATGGTGTAAAGACCACACCAGCCAACTTAAGTTCATGCAAAGAGGGAAGCATGTTAATTGCATATAACCAATATTCTTGAGTGGCTGACAGATTTACCCCAGAAAGACCCAGACTTTTCGATGATGAAAGACTATTTGCAAACAACCTACTAGAAGAACCTCCTAGGTACTTGTTCCGAAGGTAATTTGCATTATATACTTGTAGAGTCAAAAGAGAAGATGGAACCAAAGGTATTTTGCATTTGTATATAATGACTAGGAGAGCATTTGTAATACATCTGCAAAATCTCAAACACCTTATGGGTTTATGAGGTAATCACTTACATATGAACTTTGGGAACAATCAATCATCAAATTTTAAGCACCTGATGCTTTATGTCGCACTCAGTAACTTCAGAAATCAACTAGAAAAACAAATTCAATTCTCAGTTAACAGGCTTCTTCTTGACAGAGATTATGGAGACTCTTGTTTTCACTCTGTCGGTTCTCTTTCAAGCGACGTACAAAATTTGCATGTAGTGCATGTCCACCCTGCCATACAAAGTCCAGTGCATGGTTGAATAATTCAGAATGGTTCTATTTAGAAATAATCCATTTAGAATGCAGAAAGAATAACTGGCAGACAGTGTCCATGAAAGCCAATGAGATATTGAGATATCTTGTCACTTGATAATTCAAAGAATATAAGCTACGGTAAAACAATATAGGATATAAACCTATACCAACATGTATCACACCATTTGAAAATACAAAAGACAATAAAAACAGAGTCCTATAGCCTAGCAAATTCTTTAGAGATTCATGGATCAGTCACCTTGCAGCAAGAAAAGGGAATGAAGAAATCTTTTCATGATCTCAATATTCTTTATGATATAAAGTCACATTTCATTTCAAAGAGCTATTTAGTTTCTCTAGAATTATCGAAGCAAAACAAAAAGGTCATCAACCTATTCTTGCCAACTGACTTCAAAATCTCCGGAACACAACAACTGGTGAAAAGGATCAAAAGACTTCTTTCTATCAAGTACTCAAATATTAATTCATCAATTATCTTCATTATAAACTAAAATTAACTTTTAATTATAAATGATTAACACTTATTTCTTCATTATCTTCATTCATCCAGACACTAGCAATTGGAGGTTTCAGAATTTCTGAAAGATTCCGACACTAGAAAGAAGAATGTTCACCATATATGTTGGACATCAAACAAGAAATACATGAAGGAAAGAGATATACCTTATAAGAAATTATATGAGCCACAGGAAGTCCTTGGCTGCCACCCTCAGCAAAGAGGGATAAATCACCAATAAGATCTAAAACCTTGTGTCTGCATGGCTCATCTTGGAAACGTAAAGGTGGATTTAACCAGCCTCTAGTAGCACTGATTGGAGAAGTTTTGTCAGATTCAATTAAATAAGCATACACACTTATAAAGTCAATTTCATCAAGCAGGAAAAGTAACCAATCCCCTCAAATGCTAGACCCAAACACAAGGAAGCAACTACAACATCCCTTAAGATGAAATTCAATTTAAAGATAGAAAAGCATTGGATAAATTAGAAAAGCAAAAAATGAATGCAACATAAATTCAAAATAAAAAATTTAAGAGCAACCAAAGGATTGAGGAAATTAACTAAATTTCTTCTAAAATCGATTCTGGAAGTTCTCTAACGGCTGCAATTTAATAGGTTCAAGCATTTTTTTTTCCATCACATAGTACCATGGATATTTAAGGAATAAGTTCTTGAAAACACCATGAATACGAGGATATATACTACTTATAAATTTTTCAAGCATCTAATATTATATAATACATGTTTTTGGGAAAATGATAGTTCAGCTGAAAAAGGTGAACACAGAAAGGATTGACAGACAGAATTCATTATTTGAGAATCATGGTATTGTTTTAAACATTTTGGCTGTTTCAGATATATCACCTCATAAGCAAGGGAGCCAGGGGGCAATTCTTGAATACCAAAAGTAACTAACAAGCAATAGAAAGAACTCCTGCACTAGGCATCAAGGATACAGAGAATCAGTCATATTTTTATGCTATTAGAAAGGAACATAAATAATTGTGAATGTTCGTAAAGTACAACTGCAAAATGAATTCTTCAAACCTGCAAACAACTGCATTTTCAGCTGAACCCCCAACTATCAGTCCGGCATTGCACAACTTTTCCACCTGCAAAATAGTTTTTTGCTAAGATTCCATCAGAAATTTCATGATGGATTTTAAAAGCGAGCAAGATTAAGAAAAACAAGTTTGCAAGTTACTACTCAACTCTGAATGACAACAATTTTGAGAAATAAGAGGTCACCAGATAGGAAAGCAAAACAATGAGCAATAAGATTTAAAACAAACCTCTTCATAAACACAAAATGTTCTTGAAGAAGCTACTTGTTTAACATAGACATGATCATCGGACAATGTGGAAGAAAACCATTGACAGCCTATAGCAGGTACCTGAAATAAAATAAAAATAAAAAAGTATCTCTTCGGCTACATGTAAATAGAAAAAGTTAGCCAGTTGTTAAATATTTGTCAGAGCAAAATGGAGAATCCTGCAGTAAAATAACAAAATATGTTTTTTCATTTCTTTTATCACAGTGATGAAAGATTTATCTTACTGAAAAGATGAAAATGAATTTGTTCCATTTTGGAAGGGTATCCCATCCTTATGCTTCTTCGTAGTTAGCCAACAGAAGACAAGTACATCCAATAAAGCTGTTTAGGAATACAAAGAGGGAAGGACATACAGTTCAAAATAAATCTGCTCTTAAGCCATGCTTCAAGTAATGTCTGAAGTAATTTTTTCAAAAGAGTTCCCACTTCTGTCAATTCCTGCAATCAGGAGTTTTGAAGTATGTTGTCAAAGAGAGGAAGTTTGGAACTAAAGAAGATTCTTCACTTCCAAATGGTTTTCAACCTTTAGAGTAGAGAGTCACTTGATACCTTTCAGTCAAGCACTTCTTCTCCACTTTGTTCTGGACCTCATTGGGCATATGGCCCATTTTTCTTGTATTATTCTCGTACATGAGAGTTATGTATAAGATGATCTAGCATCTCAATTACTCATGGTGAAACCTAAAGCTATGAGAAGAGACTGCTATGTAATTTGTAGTACTATCTGACGACAGTCGGCTTAAAAATGAAACCAGAAAATTCAAAGCTAAGATCAGCCTATATTTTAGGAAATATAACAAAAAAGTACTGGATAATTCATCTCACCCATTTGCACTTATATTTGAATTACAAAAAGCCAATTCTATCCATGCTAGTAAAGTTTGTTGTTATGAGAAGGTTAAAATTGAAATTGTCACCAAAGATGGCTCTAAAGACACTTTCTTTAAACTGTATCATGCAATACTTAAACTGCCCACGCTTACACTATAATGGCTATATTAACTAAAGAATGGAGTTAAGCTATAACAATAAGTCAGCTACTAATACTGTATCTCATCTGAGATGCCCCAAAAAACTAACCTCCTGAGTAAAGAGTAGCACAGAAAATAGTGCCCACAATTGAGAACTCATATTTTAGAATCATTGCATGGACACAAAGATACAGAAACAGACCCCAGGAAAAAGATGAGATACAAGGATCAATATTGCAGAAAACTTTGAACACCCTTCAACATCTCTGTGTACTGAAAATGACACAATGAACATATAGGGCAGCCAAACCAATTTTTGTAGACAATATCATGGAGAAGTAATAAAACGGTTATCAGCAATTTTGCAATTCCTGCATAACACAAAAATTAAGAAAGGAAAAGAAAACTACCAGCGAAAAGTCAATGCCATATGTGATCTTGACCTGAGAAAGAGGAAATGCAGCCACAAAAGCATCCTTCTTCCAGACACAAACAGATTCACTAAGAAAAGGTGCAACTTTTTCAAAGCTGTTACCACCACCATCTATAGCCACTTTTAGCCCCACTTCTTGGATACCCTCCACCCATTCTCTCGCTGACCCATCGAAAATAGGAACCTGTGTCAATTCATCTAATAAATCATCGAGCTTGAATTCCAGGCATATTCTATATATTGATAGATTCTATGATCAAGAAAACCATCACCCTCATAAAGACAAATAAAAAGAAAGAATTTGTCAACACAACTCAAAGAATCATGATTCCAAAAAAGTACTTCAATAATTCTTCAATAAAAAATAAAAAAATTAAAAAAAATCGTGCAAAGCGTGACACAAAGCACACTGACCTCGACAGATGGATCATTAGAATCAGAGCTTTCAATTTCAATGCGGCAATTATCAACTCCAGTAGCCTCAAGAGCGGACAACAAGTGCTCTATTGTTCTAACACTGTACCCATCTTTATAGAGCGTCGTACAGAGAGGTGTCTCTTTCACGTAATCAATAGAAGCGGGAATTATATCGGATTTATAATCAAAGTACCTGCCTTGACCCGGGATCTCCGGGCATATCCTTACCGTGGATACCTTGCCGGAGTGAAGACCAATCCCGCTTTTCTCTATGCATTTCGCCACCGTCTTCTGTAACTTTCCGGTCTGCAATTGAAAACGTTAAAAGGACAGGACCGAATATAAAGTGTAAACATCGTATCAAACGTCTATAGAAAATGTACAAATATCTAGAGAGAGAAACAGGGATTACGGGTTTCCAGGCGATTAGTGAGGAAAACTTCAGACCGGACTTAACGGAGCCGCCGAAGGTCATTTCATTTGAAGTTTCAAGGGCGGAAGGGAAATCTGGTAACGGTCTTTCAATCCATAGTCCCCTCATCTATCTTTGATTATTGCAAACGAAGGCCCTCAACCATTTTGGAATTAGAATGTAAGCATCAAATTCTCAGCTTTTGGCACAACTTGCCTTGGACATTTGATGCCAAAATTGTTTGCCTCTTTAATTAATGGAAGATTGGTACTTTTGATTCTTCACTTTTTTCCGTTCTTACAAGTTAGGTCCAAAACTATTTTTTTTACTCCTTCAATTTTTATTTTGGAAACTTTGGTTCATATCGATTATTTTATTTTTTTGATCCTTCTCCTTTTATTTTTTTTATACAATTGATCCAAATGATCAAAAAATATATATTTGAAAGTTTTTTTACTAGTCAGAGAAGGATAGAAATCAATATTTACCCTTCTTTGACTGGTCAAAAAACTCTCAAAAAAATGTTTTCTAATTATTTTGATCAATTGTGTAAAAAAATAATAGATGTAGGATAAAAAAAAAACCTAACATAAATCGATACAGACCAGAGTCACAAAAATAAAATTGGTGAGGGGTCAAAAAAATAAAAAATAAAATGATTTAAACCAAACTTATAAAAACGAAAAATGTAGGAATTAAAAGTACCGATCTCCCTTTTTTTCTTGTTTGCCTTCTAATGTAAAAATGTTTAAATTAAATTGAAAATAAAGTCAAACTTTTGAAGAATTTTTTATTGAATCATACATATTGGACAAAAGTTAAATTTTATGTATGTAACTTGAATTAAGTCTTAGATAATTTTGATAAAACTTTGTACTTCAAAATAATCTTATTCATAGTGGAAATCTCATATAATCTAATATAAATTAATAATAAATAAATAATGTTTGATGTTTCTTTTAATCAGATATTGAATTATGTGATCTTGTAATGAAGAAAAAATGGATGACCAAAAAGATAAAAAGTAAGGATATTATATGTTGTTATTTGGCTTTATTTACGTCTTGTGAATCAAATTTTGGCATATAATAAATCATAGATCAAAAGTAATGAAACTTTAATTATGATATATAAGGTTTATCATACCTAAAACTAAAACTTCAATTTAATCACATATATAGGATTGCTATAAAAGGCAACTGTTGGAGCGCAAATGGAGTGCAACTGCCAAAACGACGTCGTTTTGGCAGTGAAATAAATGGATGTATCCTTCAGACTCACTTATTTCGCTGCCAAAACGACGTCGTTTTGGCAGTTGCGCTTCAGTTGCGTTCTAGCATTTGCGTTTTATAGCAATTCTGAATATATGTATACAAAATTAGCAATTATACGTTCATTTCATTTGTGTGTGTTTTTCTCCTACAAAATCTAAAATAGGAAAGAGTAAAACTAGTCAAAGAAAATCTTCCACAAACTAAACTGATGTGTGTTTGTATTTTCAATGTTTTTTTTTTTTTAAAAAAAAAGGATATATATGTGAACAGAATTGCTATAAAACGCAAATGCTGGAATGCAACTGCCAAAACGACGTCGTTTTGGCCGAGTAATAAGTGAGTTTAAATGATAAAGCCAATTATTTCACTGCCAAAACGATGTCGGTTTTGCAGTTGCACTCCAGTTGCGCTCCAATAGTTGCGTTTTATAGCAATCCTATACATATATTAATTAGAGATTCAAGTTGACAATACATAAGATTTACAACCTTTTACATGCTAAATATGAATTTTTACAATATATTCTACTCAAAAATGGTAAATAATTTATTAAGTTATAGTAAACTACAACTAAAAGAAGTATTTATAAGTAATCTTAACAAACATGAAAGAAGAGTGTGACTTATTTTAAACTCAAGTTGTGTCCAAATAAATAAAAAATATTTACAATGATTGATAAAGTTTTATAATATCATGGATCCAATTTTAAATTTTTGGAAGACGATCAAAATCAATAGTAGGATATCTCATTAGATGTTATACAGTTTGACACTTGTAAAATTTATCTTTTCAGTATCAACAATATAAATATATATATAGTGACCTCATATGTGTAATTCATATAGTCAACACATCATCAATTTCACATAATTATATATAAAAGTCCACAATAATTTGAGTTTCTTTAGTCATTATAACATTCAAATGTAAGAGCTTTGTTATCAACTATAATATTCATATATAAATTGTGCATTTTACTATTTCATCTTCTTATTAACATTCCCGATAGTTGTAGATTTGCTCCATGAATCCATGAATGCAACTAAATTTTTGCATTGAGGATAATCACTCGAGTGTTTCAAAGCCAATATGAAACCAATACAAGCAAAGGGGATTGCCAATTTGTTTAAAAATCTCTAGATTTATACAAATTCATATAGTATTGTTTGTTTAGCGTTTACATAATGTCTCATATGAGTATTGGGAGACGCCCGACTTGTCAATTTATTCGGTTAATTGTTAGGAGCTCATGTAGCCCACGCTGGATTAACCGTATTCAGGACCAGAGCAATGAACCTATTTGAAGTGGCTCATTTCATATCAAAAAGTCTGCAGGGCCAATTGTTAAGAATAATGAATTGCTATTTTCATTAACAGCATTTAACCAACTGGGCAACCAAATGCTTTGCCCCACATTAAATGCCAATCCGCTTGTTGAAGGTTTAATAGTTGTTTTCTTTTATGGTTCATGTTCCGGATTGGGTTCATCAATATGAATCTCGGTATCTATCAAAAGAAATAAATCAATGAAGGAAAAAACAATAGGGGTTTCCATTAATAAAATAGAAATTATTAGCAAACATTTCGAAACGTAAACGCCTTTTTAGTTGTACACGTAATCCATAAAATTCTTCTATTATTAATATATTAAATTCAATTGTACAATGATCCAGTAAAAGTAAATAGGATTTTACCTTTTCTTAAAACAGAAAAAAAAAAAAAGAATCTCTCCCTTATGAGTATTTGTAAAAAATACTCATTTATTTTTTAATACAAGTCTTTTTTCACCAATTAAAATATAAGCAAGATTTTGTTAATTATATGTTTTACAAAAATATATTAGATGACCAACCTACATAAGGGTAAAACTTTATCCTATCTAGAATAGAAATAGAAAATATATATTAGATGACCATAGTATGTCATTGCAAAGCTTTTGCACTATCTAACTTGAAAAAAATAAGGTATCGTTATACACATAAAACAAAATACAAATAACAAGTTCTTTATTGTATGGACTATTAACAATTAAACTTTCTCTTCTAATAACGTTACAATATGACATTACCATTCAATTTTTTTTTTTTTAACAAATTACCATCGATTTAGTAGCATTGCACAAGCATTTTTAAAAGTATATAAATATATATATATATATTTATATTTATATAACATTTCTAAAAGAAGAAAAATTAAATTGACTTCTTTTTTTCATTCTTAAAAACAAGACATCAAGAAGGAATTTTTGAAAGATATTTCTTTGAATTTTTTCCATTATGATATCAGAAGACATATATTAAAATAAGACTATTGAGGCTTCTTTATTATAAGGTAATCAATTCCCGTAATATGTAAATTTTGAGTTAACTTAAGCTTAATTTTAAAAATTCATAATAGATTATATTCATTAAATATAAGTATTTTAATTTTAATTTAACAATTATCAATATCATGTTCATTGAATATGAAACATTGAATATAAAAAATTGTGTTATTGAATATCAAAGATTAGATCCATCGAACATTAATATGAACTTACTAAATGTACATAAAAATATCTAAAATTAATTATTTTTATCTAAAATATCTAAAATTAATTATTTTTTGATTACCAAAGTCACATTAATCGTAAAGGAACTTATTAATCAAAAAAATATCAATATTATCATTAAAATATTCAATAAAAATAAACATCTTCCGCAAATTGCATCCAAACCCCGCCCCGGTAAATGCAGTGACAGCTTGCACACACACAAATCCCGTAACCAAACAAACCCAAAATTGTTATTATTATTATTATTCTAAAAAGGAAAAATGGAAAGAAACTGAAATCAAGCCCCCCAAAAAATTAAATTCAACTGACCAAAAAATTTTCCTTCCATTTCTGTTCCTGAGAGGAAATTTCCTGGCAATTAATCTACCAAAATCCTGAATTAATTCTCTTTCCGTTGTTTAGTTTCATTTAATTTTAGATCTCTTTTTCACTCGGTACTTATCGCCTCACACAGAATCCACAGCTGTATTTCTTCTCTATAAATTTGTGATTTTTTTTAAAAATCATTTTCTAAGATGTTTCGATTACGGCGAGTGAAGATCAGGAAAAGAATTTGATGTTTGAGATGTTTTGTTAGAAAGTGGATAGGAAAGGGAAGAAATTCATCTCTTTTTCTGTTGGTGTTTTAGGGTTTTGAGATTTTGCTTTTTGCTATTGCTTCTGTCCTCCTATGGCTGATGCTTTTTCCATAATTCCCGCATCTGTTTTGCGTAATCTTTCTGATAAGCTCTATGAGAAGCGCAAGAATGCTGCACTTGAGGTTTGTTGATAATTTCTATTTCGGTTCTTTCTTATTTATATAACATAAGTTAGTGTGCCTATTTGAATTTTCTGGGATGACTGAATTTTAGGTGGAAGGGATAGTAAAGCAACTGGCTTCGGCTAGTGATCATGACAAAATTACTGCTGTGATTAATTTGTTGGTGAATGAATTTACTTACTCACCACAAGCTAATCACAGAAAGGTAGGTGAATTTTTTGGTCAGATTATAAGCAACTTCTGTAATAAATTCTGTTTTTGAGTTTCAATTTAATTTATTTATTTCTTTGGTGATGTAGGGAGGGTTGATAGGATTGGCTGCTGCAACTGTTGGCTTGACCTCAGAAGCATCCCAGCACCTAGAGGTCTGACATTACACTTTTTTTTTTTTCAAAATAAAAATTGTAACTTTGTGTTTGTGATTGTATTTATGGCTGTCACTAGGGAGGAAGAGCAATTTTGAATGAAGTGAATGTTTCTTCAGTTGGTTGGAGCCATATAAGAAATGAAAATTCTTTAGTTTGTTTACTTTGCACTTCTCAAAAATTTTATTTGTACAAATTTCTTGAGTGTAAATGTTTCTGTCAGATTTTATTGTCACTCTCATGATTCCTGTTCTTTTATTTATTTTCTTTGGCTTATTAAAGGTTGGAAAAATATAGTAGAAACTGTTGACATGAATAACGATTCAAAGGGGTAAAAAAGCATTGAAAGAAAACTGAAATAAATGAAACAGAATAATAATGCACTGGATGTCATTACATCACCACATTTCCGAATGTTGAAAGGATTGAAATGTGATTACTTTATATGTCACCCAACTTTTATTCTGTTTCTTCATTCTTGATTCCTTGATTACTTAAATGTGGAACAAGTGAATGACTATTTTTAGTTCTGAAATTGCTTTCAGCATCAGGCTTTGTAAATTTTATTAATTTTTCTTGTCTGCCACATCCTTTAGTGTTGAATTATGTAGAAAATCATTTGTCGTAAAAACGAGACCCCGAGTTGGTCCTCATGTTGAATTATGAAGAGAACCAATCCCTGTAAAAGCAATTCTATGTAGTGACTTGTGGCTTTTTACAAGAGTGGAGTAGAAAATTTGAGCATTCGCCCTGTTTGATGAAATGCTGATGACGTGGAACAGGATAAGGTCCTGGAATTTAAAAAGTTCAAGTTCATTGAATGATTCTACAATTTAGTCCTAATCTTGCAAAATCTAGTTATGAGTTAATAGCTTGGAATAATTAGTCAAGTTAAGTTTATGAGTCCTTTAGTGTTTGGAATTATTATTATTATTATTATTTTTTAATAGTTGATGTAATTTTCTAGAATCATGGTCATTTCTGGTAGGAGTTTGAGTTGATCTGATTTTTTCCTTCATGCATATTTTTAGGGTGTTAAGTCCTTTTAAGATTTTAGGGCCCGACTATTGTGGGATTGATATTTGTTTCTGTAAATAAAGGAGTTATTAAATCGTGGTTGTTTGAAGCAATGAAGCCCAAGGTTCACAGTTGTGTGGTCATAAGTGTGATCCCAGGATTTTTCCCTTGTGGCTTGATGCTAAGAGTTCTCATTCCTATTCACTTTAACCGTTGTTATATAATCATGCTTACACCTTGATTCCACAACAAAATCTTTGTTGCCTCCGTGTTCTGCTTTTAAGTCAGACTTTTCTGCATTGTACCCACCATTTCCTACCTAGTTTGCCATCTAAACATTAGCAGAATCATAGTTTTGGGGGCAGCTTTGGTGGGTTTTTCTTGCATTAGGGAATAGGAAGAGAACTAACTCCTGGGAGAATGGAAATTGTTTACTGTGTTACAGGGAACAAATTGGGAAATTCACTATGTTGTGATGCCTTTTCTTTTTGGCAAATGGAGAGATCTTAATGACAATGGGGATATGCAAGGAATAAAATGCATTTTATGATTTATCTGATCTTGATTTGGAATGTACAGTTGAAGAAAATCTCATAAAAGGAAGGGTTATTGAGAAAGTTAATGAAAATAATGGTGCCAGTTTCTTTGGGCAGGCTCAGATATCCATTACCAAGACTAAGTGTCAAATGTTGTGAAATGACATAAAAAATGAGACTAATTCAAGAAGGTCCATCGTATGCTCATGCAATAATCTTAACTTTTTATTAGCTACATGGCAATATTGTTAATCAATATGCTTAAGGTTATTTTGTTGGTTTATTTTAGGCAAATTGGAAAAAGTTCATATGTATATGAGTTCCCCTCTGTTTTGATGTTGGGAAAAATTGATGTTTCTCTAAAGGTTAATTGTTCTAAGGTGATAGTGTGGAAATTATCCCCACCAAGCATGAATTATCTTGTGAGTTGTGTGTTTAATATGGAGAAGGTACTGCGGTACTATGAAACTTATTTACGGTTGGTGCAGGGAATTATATTTTTGAAATTCTGACTACAGATTCTATTTTGAATTGTGGGATTAAAAATTTTGCACTTCAGCTGTAAGTTCGGAAAATGAAAAATAGAAGTGAGCAAGGAGCGAGCATGGTATGGAGTTCTTTCCTTTTCTGATCTAATCCTTTAGGCTTTCTAGGTTGTCATGCCTTATTAGGCTTTGGGTAATTTAACAGGTGGTGTGATACATTTCATGATTCAGTATTAACATCGGATATTATAATTATCACGATTATTACTTTTTCCTTTTTCCTTTTTCCCTAAATGACTTAGAGTATGCTATATCTTTACAAACAATGAACAACTTTTGCTCAGTTGGATTTGATTTTTAGTCAAGTAAAACTGTAATATATCCCATTTCAGACCTCGTTGAAATTGTATTATTGTAGGTTGTAGTATGTACCGAACTGCTTCTTGCTTGAGATATGTCATATATATTCAAAGATTTGTAATTTGTCTTTTGGTATAGAATTTACCATGAAGATTCCACTCTTTCATTAGTTATGTGAGTCAAGGTAGTTTAGAGTTCTTTCTGCAAGGGAACCATTTAAATCCTCATTTAGAACTGTCTTTGATGTTTCCATAAGGAAATGATTAGAGCTGTTTCCCTCACTATAGAGTTTAAATCCTCAGACATGCTAATCATGTGATTTGAGAATGGGTAATGAAAGTGTGAACTGTTCTAGGCCTTAGTTTACTTTGGAAATTGAAACTAATTAGTAAAGTTTCTTTAACGTATGGCAAATGGAAAATGCTGAATGGGATGAGCAGAGAAATAATATATCCAGGAGTAGTTCTCAAAGACCCAAATTGGAATGCAGATTGCCGTAGTGTGAGACTGCAATCAGAGAAGAATACACACACACACAGAGCCATGTATATATGAGGACATATATGTGTGTCGTTAGTCTGAAAGGAGATTGTTGAAGAAGTGCTAAGAACTCCTCTCAGTAAGGCTGTGCTTAACCATTTGACTGATTAGGTGATTTTAGTTTGGCAAGCTGTTGTTCCATTTCTCCTCTTTCATGATTAGTTAATTGAGGCTTAGTTTGGGTGGATGGAAAATGGTCACAAATGGGGAGGTAAATAATGAATTTACCCTGTTTGATAGGGGAGGGCATGTGACTGAAGACGGGTTACACTTTTCCTTCCATTAGGAAGACGACATTAATGTTTGCCCTCTAAATCTTTTCCTTTTGGAATCATTTGTCTCTTGTGATTTCTCCTGGTGCAACCTTTTCCCCATTGTTTCTTTTTCAGAATTTTCTTCCCTCACATTACTCACGAGGATTCCACTCTCCAGTGACCTGCATTTTTTCCTCCTTCCTCATCCACCCTCATTTTCTTTTTGCCCCCTTTTGCTTCACATATTTCTTTTCTCTTTACCTGTTCTGTTCTTCAATCCAAGTACTGTTAGTATCATTTTTTTCAGTTGATGAAGCAATCATTATTATAATTTTTCTCTAAGCCTGATTCAGTTGTTTTTTTTTAATTTTTTTTTATTTTTGTAGCTTTTCTACTTTTTGCATAGAGAGCGGAATGGATATCAATAGTTAATTCTTAAGATGAACAACCCTTCCATCTACCTTTTTAAGGCTGGCAATAGCGGGATGTATTGCTTATTGCTTTCCCCATACTCTTACCCGATGACATGAAAGTAAAATGTATTTACTCTCCCTAGTGAAAGGTGCTTCTCCTCTTTGTGTTCTCTTCCTCCCTTCCTGGAAACGAAACAGGTGTCAAGCAGGTTGAAAAAGTTCTATGTGTAACATCTTAAGTTTTCAATCCTGGATTTTTTTAAAAAATTTTTTTGTTTTAACTTTCAACTGAGATATTGGAAAATTCCTTCTTGAGAAGCATCTTTTATTGGGAGAAAATTGGTGAAAGTCTTTGGTAGATTTGGTTCAAACTTGCATTCTGCATAGTTTTGCCAATATATTTTCAAATTTCTTTCTTAACATGCTCTTACTTATATATAATTAACTGCTCTACATCACTTGCTTTAGTTATAGTGAAAGATTTATTTGCATTTCCATGCATTTTACTGATTCTCTTGATTTTCTTCCAGCAAATTGTACCTCCAGTCTTAAATTCTTTTTCTGATCAAGATAGTAGAGTTCGTTATTATGCCTGTGAAGCCTTATATAATATAGCAAAGGTGAGTGTGAAACCTTCCTCTCTTTCTTTTGTATGTAAAGAAATAATTTCCTCAGCAGATGTCAGGTATTAGAGCATAATGCTTTGTGTTTTTTCCCTACAGGTTGTAAGAGGGGATTTTATCGTGTTCTTCAATCAAATTTTTGATGCCCTCTGTAAGCTTTCTGCAGATTCAGATGCCAATGTTCAAAGTGCCGCTCATCTTTTAGATAGACTTGTGAAGGTGAGAATAAAGCATTTATGTAGCTAGATGAAACAGCTATTGAATTATATATTCATTTTTTAATTCAATGATAATTGAATTGTATCCTTCTATGCTGTCAACACAGGATATAGTCACAGAAAGTGATCAATTCAGGTTTGCTTCCCATTTTTCATGTTCAATGTCCTGATTGAATTTTTTTTTACTGCTGTGCTTAATTTATGGAGATTGGTTGCATAGCTTCTGATCGCTTGACTTCACTTTTCTTTTATTTTTACTTCTATCAGCATAGAAGAATTTATTCCATTGTTGAGAGAACGTATGAATGTGCTCAACCCTTATGTACGCCAATTCTTGGTTGGATGGATCACTGTTTTAGATAGCGTTCCTGATATTGATATGCTGGGCTTCCTCCCTGATTTTCTTGATGGTAAGTTTGGTTGTGGTGTATTATATGATTCTACCTTTCTGTTTTCTTTTTCAGAACTGATTTAGGGAAAAGAAGGGATGTTTCTTTTTCAATCTTTACCTCCTTTTCCTCTTTTCCTTTTTTCATATTGTGGGTTAAATTAAATGTGGGACTTCAGCCAAGAATCTGATAACTATTATGTGTTTTTTGGGGCATTTGTCTCATATAAATGAATGACCTGGCAGGCTTATTCAATATGTTAAGTGATTCTAGCCATGAAATTCGCCAACAAGCTGATTCAGCACTTTCAGAATTTCTTCAGGAAATCAAGAACTCTCCAGTAAGGCCTTTGCATTGTCAATTATTGACATGGTTTCTTAGTTATTGACTGTGTGCTAACTTTTCTTGATTGACATGGATATATTCACGTACTGTCAGCAATTTAAAGTTGATAGCAGGGATGTTATGTCTGGTTAATATTGTGGTGGGAATGGGAGCTTTAGCTCCCCATTTTATTGGTTGGGAAAGTTATGTGCTATCGGACACATTGATGTGGAGGGACTGTTATTCCCCAGAACTAGCTTCATTTCAATCTATTTATGAACAGTTTATCTGTCTGATTCTTTATTTGTCAAAACCTGCTAAATTGAGTAAATTTAGGAGCCAACAAAATTGGCTGCATTTGGACAGCCTAGTTTTAGTTTTTAAAAATTGAAAACTAGTCAATTTGTACATTTTGTTTTTCCGAACTTGGATAAAGAAGACTGAAAATTAGAAAATAGCTAGAAGCTGTTTTCAGATTCTCAACCCAAGCCTGGTAATGTTATCTACCCTGGGCATTGTCTTGTTTGACCATTTTTTTCTTTTCTTCTCTCTCTCTCTCTCCCTCTCTCTCTCTCTCTTCCCCTTTCTCCTCGATTTTCTTTTTCCACTTCTGGACACCATTCGCTTCTCCCATCTTCTCCGCAAATCTTCTTGTCATCATTTATCTCTGCAAATCTGCTTCCTTCTTCTTTTCATCTTCCTCACATCTACATATGCCTTCTTTTCGCTTCTCTGCTGCCATCAATCACTTGCTGTAACCACTTGAACCATTTGCAAAGAGAAGTTAGTTGGTTGATGGGTTTGAAAAGTAACTTCATTAAGAAAAGTTTGGGTAGGAAGATTTTTTCCTTGTCTGGGTGTCGTTGATACGACAACAAAAAGCAAAGTTGAGGTGGGTCTCAAATTTGGAAAATATAGAAGGGTTTCTCCTTCCTTCCTTTGGCGTCATCTTCTGTGTGGGAATTTTTCCTCCTCTCCATGAATTTCTTTACTTGGTAACCCTACTGTCGCTCTTTCTAACAAGATGAAGTAGATCCTCTTTTTTCCTGGTGCTGGATCGATTTTTTCTTCTGTTTTTTTCTTTTTTTGTTGATCCTATGTGATTCTTCAATAGATGACGGCACTTGTTTAGGATAAAAAAGATAGGGTTTGGTGGGTAATATTGAAATTTTTCTAAAATATGAAGGGCAATTTAGTAATTCAATGTATAATGGAAAAAACTTGAAAAATATACTATCTAAATTAGAGTCTGAAATTTTGAGGACTTAAATTTTTATTTTTTAAAACTTAAGAAAGCAAGATTTAAAATTAGATCTTTGTCCAAATGCACCCATTATGGTTTTTTTTCCCCCTCCCTTGTTATACTGACTTTAGAGATGCTACTTTCGAAGTCTGTAGATTATGGTCGCATGGCTGAGATACTTGTGCAGAGAGCAGCTTCACCAGATGAGTTTACCAGGTTGACTGCTATTACCTGGGTAGGGACATTTACACTTATCACTTGTTCTATACTATTTGTTCCGTATGTGTGTATTTATGCATGCATCTATGAATAGTAGTGTTTGATTTTGCTCAAATTAGTTTGAACACACCATTCTCTGCAGATAAATGAGTTTGTAAAGCTTGGTGGGGATCAGCTTGTTCCTTATTATGCTGATATTCTTGGAGCCATCCTCCCTTGCATATCTGATAAAGAAGAGAAAATAAGAGTTGTAAGTGGGGTTTTCTTGGACTTTGCTATCTAGTATTTTGTTAGATATGGTTGCTCTCTATTTTATTTTCTTTTGTTGCTTTAATTATTCCAATTCTGCAGGTTGCTCGTGAAACAAATGAAGAGCTTCGTGCAATTAAGGCTGATCCAGCCGAGGGGTTTGAAGTTGGATCTATCCTCTCTGTTGCAAGGAGGTGTTAATTTTTTACAAATGGCTGCTTGATGATGTTTGAAATCTAGCTTTGTCCTTCTTAGATGCAAAAAAAATAACATAATTATGAATATTCTTCCTCTTGTAATACAAATTTTCTTTGTAAAACCTGATTCTTTGTATTCTGACAATGACGTGTTTTTTCATGTTCTTCTTAGGCATTTATCTAGTGAATGGGAGGCTACACGTATTGAGGCATTGCACTGGATTTCTATCCTCTTAAATAGGCACAGAACAGAGGTAATTAGGAAATGATAGATGATTTACTTCTCTTATTGGCAGATCCTGTCTTTTCTGTGTTGTGGTATACTTTTGTAGGAATATTTTAGTTGATTTTAATCTTGTCACACAATGCTCTTGTTGCAATACCATTGGTTTATTTATCATATTTGATGACCCAGATGGAATTTTCTTCATTTCATGGTAGAGAAAAAAAAAGGAAAAATGTAGGATTAGTTTTAAGCCCACTAGGTGCCTTATTCATGGCTTGATAGACTCTTCCCATAAATATAT
>JAOXNR010000013.1:8241370-8275794 GCA_028571225.1 Parsonsia alboflavescens
TATCACTGTCTGCTACACATCAATTTTTTGAAAAAACCACTTGCAAAAGTTCTGCTTGTCTTTAGAACCTACAGTAGCCTGATTTGGAATTTCAAGCTTAATGTGTTTAGTTCAATCATCTTCTTCGTTTATTTCTGGGTTTCAGACAGTAAGATGTTAATTTTCCTCATATGCTCAAAACAGGTTCTGTCTTTTCTGAATGATATTTTTGACACACTTCTGAAGGCTTTATCAGATCCCTCCGATGAGGTATTTTTCTCGATCTCTTGATTGTTATTTTTCTGTAGTATCACTATTCTTATCTTTCTGGTTTTCTGGCTTTATGGATTTATCAATCCTTTTTCCCATGGTGTGTAACCCAAAATTTGTGGAGTACGAAATTCCCCAACCCCCCTCCCTCTCTCTAAAATTAAGGCCATAAAAGCTACTTGCATGAGTTGGTGTAGGATCGACTGTAGTGCATTGTTGAGCACAAAATCTACTGCTGCTCATTAGTTTCCACATTGGCGTATGTGACCTTCAAGGAGCACTAACTCCTTGGGGTGATGAGTGACTGAATTTTTTATGATTTTACTAATGTTGAGGCAACTAAGCTATACTTCTAGCTCTCTTTATCTTGGGTTGCTTGTCAGAAATGATTGTGACTATCCTTGAATTTCTTTCTTCTTTTTACAGTTTTCTTTTAAACAGTTTGCATGAGGAGCTTCACAATTTCTTTTTTCCATCCTCCCAGGTTGTGCTTCTGGTGCTGGAGGTGCATGCATGTATTGCCAAGGATCCGCAACATTTCCATCACCTTGTAGTATTTTTAGTTCATAACTTTCGGGTGGACTATTCTCTCTTGGAGAGGTACTCATGCACACCGTTACTTTCTTATCTTCACTTTGCTGATTATATATGAGTGAACCATGTATATTTGTTATCTTCTTTCTCTTAGTTTCATTTTGTCATCTTGTTTATTCAGGCGTGGCGCTCTCATTATTCGCCGCCTTTGTGTACTTTTAGATGCTGAAAGAGTTTATCGGGAACTGTCTACAATACTTGAAGAAGAATCCGATCTTGATTTCGCATCTATTATGGTTCAGGTTGAGGCAATATTGATTACTTAGAATGGTTTTGCATTTTGTGATTACTTAAATGTCAATGTGCGATGCAAAAACTCATCTAGTTCTATGTAACCCCATTGAGGTATATCGGGATTGCTGCATTAGAAGATTTATCTAATTGCCTTGCTAATGTAACAACACCCCCCCACCCCCTTCCTTTTTTTTGGATTTGTCTTGCAGGCTCTAAACATGATCTTGCTTACATCCTCTGAATTGTCCGAGCTTCGAGATCTTCTGAAACAGTCACTGGTCAATGCTGCAGGGAGAGATTTATTTCTTTCTTTGTATGCCTCATGGTGTCATTCACCAATGGCAATAATCAGCCTTTGTCTGTTGGCTCAGGTATAAATGCCCATGGATTTCTGGAATATCCTTGCTAATTCTTGAATTATCTTTTTTTCTTTGTGTTCCCTTAGTGTTGATTGGTTTTTTTGTTTTGACTGCATATGCGGGTCTTTTTTTTGTATAGGCTTACCAGCATGCCAGTTCTGTTATTCGATCTCTCGTTGAAGAAGATATTAATGTTAAATTTTTGGTCCAGCTGGACAAATTAATCCATCTATTAGAGACTCCAACATTTGCTTTCCTTAGACTGCAGGTAATCTGTCTTCTAATATCTTTAGTTGAGGCATGGAATCTTTCTGAATGTCATAATTCACCCTTGCTATGCAATTTTTATAACAAATTAAATAAGAATTAAGAGCAACTCGATATGCTCTCCTAGAATTCCATCTCCTAGGATTCCTTTATATACATTCCCCTATAAATGTAATCATTGTATATATTCCTTTAATGATCATTTCTATTGCAGCTTCTTGAACCTGCTAGATATATGTGGCTTTTGAAAGTGTTGTATGGTCTTCTAATGCTTCTTCCTCAGGTATTCTTCTGTCTGCATAAGCATGTGGTTGTAGCCAAGTTTAAAATACTTTCAATAAATCTTCTCATGTTTTGATGCCAAATGCTATGATGACTTGACTAATTGAATCCTTGACTGGTTGATTTCTGCTTACTTTTTGATGCAGCAAAGTGATGCATTCAAGATACTTCGAACTCGATTGAAAACTGTTCCATCGTACTCTTTTAACAATGAACAATTCAAACGAGCACCAGCAGGGAACCCTTATTCACAACCCAATTCTACAGCAAGTGCATCTCAGTTTTCTGAGGATGGTGACCTGAATGAAGATTCACATAGTTGGCCCAATGGGATAAATTTCGCTTCTAGACTGCAGCAGTTCCATCACATCCAGAGCCAGCACCGGTTGCATGCAAAGATGCAATCACGTAATAGTTATACACCAACACTGAAGGTTTGGTTGCTTTTGTATTTTTCCCCTTATTATGTTCCTTTGATTAATATACTGAAATAAATTATAATCGGTGATGGCTAACTCAACAAAAACAAAATTTAGTATCCTGAGGTCATCCACCTGAAAACAATCCACTGCTATCCCCTGTAAGGGAATATGAATAAGAGAATGAAGAACTGGCAGTTTGCCGAGGGACAGGAGAAAGTTATTGAGAATAAATGATCTTTATACTGCGTTGGGAACTCTGTGTCACATTTTATAATTCATAGTCATATTCTCCTACTACTCAGGATGTCCAAGGAACAGATGAAACCAGTAGATCTTCGCTAGCAGCAGACTTGTCAAGGCCATCTTCAAGATCTTCCCGGAAAGGTCCAGGGCAATTACAATTATGAGTATATTGGTTCCTGTTCTGGGCTTTCATGGGGGCTGACAGAATTGTAAAGTGTACATCTTAGCTTGTTTCGTTAAAACTTATAAAAAGGATGGGATGTTGGAAATTGGGGGTTTGGATGGATGGATTAAAGCTTGGAGAGTTCCAGGCTATTCTTTTTTTAATTGGACAAATGAGCCCATGTGGTTATGTTATTTTTATTGAAAACCATATGGGCAAAAGGGTATATATATCCATTTTAGCGGATATTCTAGAGACTGTTTTCCCAGTCATTTCATCCCCTTACAACCATTTAAATAAATATCATATTTGTGTACTTTTTAATCCATTGGAGGAAACACATTTGTTTTTCCTTTCGTAAATGTATCCTCCCTTATGTCTTTTCAAGTATCAAGGGATTGTTGTTGTCTTCTGGAAACCGACTGTACCCCTCTTGAGTTTAATCTTTATTAATGAACCTCAAGGATCTTATCTTGGCAAATAGATTTTAGATATTGAGAAAAATATTTAGTACATTAAGCTGTGAAATTTCTGGAAACCCCTTCTTTTTAAAAAACAGTTATTGTTTAGTGTCTTACGGTACCAAAAGACAGTACAAATGTGAAATCTTTTACACTTGGATAGATTGCTATCAGTAAAGTTTTTATTTTTATTTAAGGTTTTATTCGGGAAATATTTAGAGTAAATGGATCGAAAATGATTAAACAAATATATGAGAAAGTAGTCATGATATGCAGACACAGTTAACTCAGGTTCTGGCCCGAAAGAGTTCTGATTAGAATGAAGCTCTGGTTAGAAAGGTTCAAACACAGTGGCAACTCGATTATGCATGGGAGAACCCGAGAATGTGAATGTCCTGAATTCCACAACCATGTTACACAAATTTAAGTGTAAGAAAAGTTTTCTTGTATAAATGGCAGACATCAAAGGAGCTCAATCTAGTATATCCTTAGTACTGGGGACTAAAACCTAGACTCTTGCTCACCATACTTATACTATAATACTTCAACAGATTCGGCATACTTAACAGGCTCTTTAATAAGATCAACTTGCATTTACAATATCTACATTCTCAACTCCACCACCATAGCCAGAGCACATGAAGTTATAATTTTTTCAGAAGAGAACATACCTAGCGTGCCAAACGACCAAGCATGAAAGTATGGGTGTCTTGCCCTGTGAACAATATGGGCAAACTTCACAATCTAGAAAAAAACTTACATGCCCAAATCAGGTAGCAGTCTACTTCAGTACTTCTTGGCCATATGTCAAAGTTTCACAAGGCATAGATTTTCTCATCAGAATAGTATCCCTCCAAATCAGATATATTAGCAGAATATGACCATGAGAAAGACTTGCTTCCACTTGCCCTTTTGATCCGTCTCTGAGAATCATTACCAAAAACTCCAAAATGTTGTCTAAATACAAAGTAGCACAAGCTAATCAGAGTTCCAACCAGAATCGGTGCACCCAGAAAGGTGATCATTATAGGCATCCAAGATGCATGGTTACCCACAACCACAAAAGCTATAGATAAGTATGCTCCACAGGTGCTGATGCAGGCAGCCCACATTAGCTTGTTTATAATTGAGACGACTAGTCTCTGAGCTCTAGTATCCCAGGCAATCAAGGTAATCTGAACCACGACTACAGCAAGGGATATGAAGAGTGATGCTGCATTCAAAAGGCAAAATGATCGGAAGGCCACAGTATCCGCAATCCTTGCTTTTCCTATTTCTGTTCCTTCTGTATCATATTGGCCAGGCAAGTTAAATATGCCCATAAAAGCTATTGAGGCAAACAAAACAGCTACAACAGTTACAGAATTGATGGTATTCTGAACAGCTTCCCGGTGTATTTTCTTGAGTTCTTTGGCAATTCCTGAAACTCGCCTCTGTGTCTTCTCATTTTGTAAGAGCTGGGAATGCACCTCATGCTTAATGTCACTCACAGCCCTTTTCAGTTCCATTGTTACATCAACTTGGCCAAGATGTCTAGCATGCTTGGCACCAGCTTCCACCAGAGCTGCCTTGATTTCCAATGCTGAGGCCCCATATAGGAGTTTGTCAGCTATATCCATTGCAGTTTCATGCTGATTATTAATCGCATTGATGTCGATGGATGTGTATGTCAGCAAAAGGCTCACTATCTGATAAAATAAGCAGATTAATTCAAAAAGGTGATCATAAATTGTCATTTTTCTGAAAATGGTAGAAAATATATGATTTCATTTGTCTAAGGGAAGGACGCATTTCCTCTATTATTAATTCCCAATTGACACAACTGTGAGCTCTGGTTCTTAGAACACCACCGCCACCCTACAGCTCTGATATTTGTTAAATATTTTAGTGAAATTCTTGGTCAACAAAAAAAGGACAGCTGCTATTCTCGAGGCCATTCTACATCACCCTTATTCTCCTATACCTTTGTTGAAAGAAACATCTCATTCATGTTCTCCTTTCTACTAAGTAAGACAATCTCTTTAGGTGTCTATGTGAATATGTGCATAATTCTGGTCTTTTGCTGGCTTTTGACACATCGACACTTTGAAATACCATATGAACATCCCTCTTTTATGACAGGAACATTCAACAAGCAGCTTCATGCTTTTTGCAGCATAATATCTAGTAATCATCCCTTTAAAGATCTGTTGAGAATCCCACATCGGGTTTATGTAAGGGCCTATTGTAGTATATAAGGTTTTGGACAATCCTCCCCCCTTAAGCTAGCTTTTGGGGTTGAGTTAGGCCCAAGCCCATATTTTAACATGGTATCAGAGCCATAAAAAGCCCGTATTTGTTTGCCCGTGTTGGGCCTGTGTTTGTTTGCTGATGTTGGGCCCCCATGTTGAATTTCACCCTCCAGAGGGAGAGGCCCTAGGCGTGAGGGGGAGTGTTGAGAATCCCACATCGGGTTTATGTAATGGCCTATTGTAGTATATAAGGTCTTGGACAATCCTCCCCCTTGAGCTAGCTTTTGGGGTTGAGTTAGGCCCAATCCCATATTTTAACAAGATCGATAAAGTAGGACATGTTTTATCTAAGTCATTGAAATCTTGACTGCAATAATAGGAGCAAAGTGCAGGAATAAAAGGGGGGATAACTCTGGTAGACAAAGGACAACATAAAGAATACCTGAGAACGGCCTTTTCTAGTAGCCATATGCACAGCTGTATTGCCTTTTCTATCACGTTCATTTAATATGGAAGAATCAGCTTCCAATATGTCCTCCACAACAGAAGCATCCTGACCCTTAACAGCCATATGCAATGCAGTTTGCCCCTTCTTATCTTTGACAGATACAATTGCAGGATCTCTCTCTATAAGAACTCTGACTATAGGTACACGACCATATCTTGCAACTGTATGCAATGCAGTTTTTCCGTTCTTCCTGACAATCAGTATCGAACTTATGTCAGCATCTAGGATGGCCTTCACTACATCTAGATGGCCATGGCTAGCAGCTGAATAAAGGGGGCTTGTGTTGGAAGAGTTGCAAACTTGACAAAGCTCAGGCCACATGCTCAAAAATTGATTGACAAGTCCTGAACACAGCAGCAGCGTTGTCAAACTCTGGTAAAAATTTATTCAATCTTCATAAAGTTTCATTACAGCATTTCAAAGCAATCGGACAACAGAAACTTATAAAAGTTGCCAACTGAAGATGTTAGGTCTAAATCGGAACTTTTTTCCCTTTTTGGTTCTATGATATGTTCTTGTTCCAAGTCCAAAAGGTAAGAAAAACCAAGCAACCTAATCCACCATTTTGAATCATCCTTTCCTTCCTTCACTACCCCAAAGTATTTTCTTTTGATAATCAGTAGCATACAACAATCCGTATTTCTTACTATATCAAATTGAATCTTCATACTATGCCCTTAATTTTCACTAAACATGTTCACCACCACGCTAACTACAAACATTAACTATTCGTTCATCAAAAAAGACTAAAGTAAACAAAAGGATGGCTGTCGAAAGTTAAAGAGTTTTACATCAATCTAATTCGACACCGTCCTTTCATTATAACTAATCACAAGTTGGTAATTCAAAGATCAAGATTCCTCCAAGAAAGTCGCAAAATCACTTCAAAGCTATAACAAAACAAAACCAACACACCGAAAAAATTTAGAAACATAGAGAATCAGAAGTACCCAAATGTCCACGCGCAGCAGCTACATGAAAAGCATCCATATCAGCTCTAGACTTAATCATCACCGTCTGCAGATCATAAAAGCCAATCAAATAGTTGAAAACCTCCTCAAAATTATTCTCTGAAGCTATATACAGAGCAGTCTCCCCTGCATCATTCTGCAAAGCCATCAAAGCAGATGGATCCAACCATTCATCTTCAATATGCCTCCTGATGGCCTCAAGGTCCCTTGTCCGGACAGCCGAGAAGAATGATTGGTGGGTTATGAATCTTAAGGACTTCGCGTCGATACTACTCATCTTTAAACTCAATCTCAACTCAACTCAGCCCAAAACTTCAATCTGTCCTCACTCCTTTCTTTGGTTGTTAAATATATAGATGTATTTTTTGGTGTTTTCTTTTAGCCTTTCAGAATCTGGAAAACAGAGTTCAGCTCAAGTCTGCTGCTTCTTCTGCAATCCAGCTTTCCGTGTATGATTGGGGGTGGCGGGGGGTCTGTGATAGATTTCAATGGTGATAAGACCACTGGATATGGAAAGATATGTTGTACAGTTGCTAAGCTGCTAAAAGGAGTTGTATAATTGGGTTTAAGTGAGGCCAATGATGGGAAGCAAGAAAGGTGGTAAGGAAGTTGACTTCAGTTCTTCCATCTTCTCTATTTTTCTCAATTCTTTTTTTTTTTTTTCTTTTTCGTAATATTTTGTTTCCAAATCTCAGAAAATTTCAGATTTCTGTTTTCCAAAAGATGGTTTTTTATTTTTTATCGAAATTTTGGTATTCAGATCACATTGGTCCAATCGGTAAAAATATTTGGCATAAATATTTGATCCTAACGATATCACTTTACTATCTCAATAAATAACTCATTGTCATTTAAATACCTATAAAAAAAAAATGAGTTTTTTTAAAAAATTTTTTATTTGGCTTGAAAGGCCTTGTAGTTTGAATAAAAATAATTAGAAATGGTTGTTGTGTAACTATATATATATACAAATAATCTAAGGGCCCGCTGTGCATTTTATTAAGGAAAAGAAATGGAAGAAAAGGGATCACACATGAATTGTTTGCTCCCTGAAATGTTAAATTATGCAACTATGCTTGCAATTTTGGGGCCAATTCTTTATATAAATTCCTTGGTCAAAAATAAATATGTTAAATTTGTGATCAAGATTATTTTGATATATATTTAGAGATTAATGATATTTTCCAAATTAGGGTTTTTTAGCCCATTTTATTCGATTTGGATCTAATATTTCTTTGCTACATGTCTACATCATCTGTTTTTCTTTCCTATATAATTTAATACCATGTAAGAAGACTCAACTGCAAAGGTAAAAAGTCAAACATCTCTAAATTTATAAATCATTAGCATTTTGTATATTTTTTTTTAATATTAGATTATCGTGAAAGAGAAAAATATAAAAGAGGAATTGCAGATGAAGGGAGTTTTTTATTTATTGCCATTTTGGATTGAAAAATGAAAAAACGTGTGGAAATTCTGGGGTCCGCCACGTGGTTCATAGGCATCGTGGATGAATGAATAAGCACCATCTCCGTTCCAGAACTCCAACTTGTCTATTTATAGCCGAAAGAAGATGCATTGGACTGGGCCCTCTGTGGATTGATAGATTGCCATAGGCCCATATCTTAGTTCTCAATCGAAGCCCAAAATATCAGAGCCCAAAAACCATAGAATGGATATTAAACATCATAACGTTTTGTATTTTATTTTACGTGAATTCAAAGGGATAACCATTTAGAAAGGGAAAACAGCATCTCTTCTAACATTTCTTCGTGCTCGAGGTTAATTATATTGAGATGGTGAAAGAGGTCGGCTTTTCATGAAATCGGTAATTTTTTTTTTTTTTTTATCAGGTGCACAAGTTTACTATTTCCTACTTCACTATTTATAAATTATTGATAGTTATTTTATAAAAATTAAGAGAATATATATTATTTTTTTTCCAAAGATGGTCCTATTTATAATTCTAGTAAAATACTCCGGTCAAGGAAAGAGAAAAATCGGGATAATACGATAAAAAATCAATAAAATATCTAATAAATTAATCCAATAACTCATAATTAATAACAATTAAAGTGAGTTTAAGGGACTTAATCTAGCAATTGAATATGGGGGTGAGCCACTTGCAGACAACCAATGTGAATATAGCAATTTCTTGCCGACACTTAATTAATTTTCCATTCGAATAAACAGAATTATACTGTATAACATTATTTGCTTTTCGATGGAAGGCCTTTAGATTAATCACTTCAATGTCTGTAAAATATTCTTCTTTCCAGAAAGCTAGATTTGCCACGGCAGAATATTCCCTCACTTTTCTACTTCTGTATCAAACCCTTCTTCTATTTCCATTTTTTTTTTTTTTTCTTTTTTTTCCACAAATACTCTCTCAGTACATTGAATTGAAGGTAAGTTCTTTCCCTGGATTTCTTAGGTAAGTTCGAATTGAAGATTTATACATAAAAATTAAATGTGAAGTACATATGTTTTAAATCAAAATAGATATTCCTTCGGGGAAATTTGGAGTGACGAGCTCGTGGTTTCGAGTTCGAATCAAAATAAATAAATCATACGTGGATGGAGTTTCCATCCTCTAGGGATTTGCTATTTTGGACAACGGTTATACAAGAATGGTATAAAAATAAAGACATACTTATAAAATAAAATGCATCGATCCTTATAATCCTTTTCCATGAGATGGATTGGTCACATTAATTAACTAATCAATAATTAAAATTAAAGGTGAGAAGAAAGGTAGGTAAAGTTAATGTGAACGATTTGAATTCTTGCAAGTGGTTTTTGAAATTTACCATTAGCGAAAAGAAAGATATATAATGACCGGAAATGGTGGGGATTGGATCATACGAGGCCAACCATGATGCACAATTATATTAATTTTACCCTTATTATTCATGGATTTATATGCATCTTACCTTTATTTGTCATGTGACCAAAAAGAAAAGAAAAAAATCGTTCGTCAATACTCAAGATGTTGATTTGGCATTGAGAATAACTTTCCAAACAAACATGTACGGATCAAGAGAAAAAACTTAAGGGGGCTTATTAGATCGGTGGGGAAAATATGTTGGATTTGAATTGAAAGGTTTTTCAAAGTCTTTATGTATTAATTGGTGAGGATGTAATTTTTACGTGCATTAGCAGTCTTACATAAATTAGAATCAGAACCTTAAATATTTTTTAGGATTTTAATGTCTTCCTTTTTTGAGAACATGATATGAGGGTTTGTAATTCTCTACTTGCAAAAATTATATAATAAAATTGGTCATGGATATATATAGGTACATTTATAACAGAGAGATTGAAATTTTTGTGAATTTTTCTATTGATGGTAAAGCAATTTTGAGATTGAAAGTTTTCTTAAAGTCCATATACATTAATTGGTTGGTTCAGTAGAAGTCTCGCGTAAATTAGAATCAAAACTTTAAATAGTTTTTAGGATGATAATGTTTTTCTCTTTCAAGAATGCGGTACAAGGGTTTGTAATTCTCTACATGCAAAAATTACACAATAAAGTTGGTCATGGATATATATAACGGAGAGACCAAACTAGGTTAAAGTTTTTGTGAATTTTTCTGTAATTTTGGGATTGAGAATTTGACACTTGACCAAATTATTAATGGGTTGGACCAGCCCTCAACCAAACGTACATTGAATATAATGAGATGCCGGTTTCGAGAAACAACGAACAAAGATTAACCTTCAATAAATAAATAAATAAATATATACATGGATTTGTTAAGACGCTTTTCGGAACGCGCCTTAATATGCACTCCAATTATTACCATAACGGAATTCTTGCTCCGCTTGATTGGCTGCATGAGCACTGTAGCAAGAATTCCGTTACTGTAACGGTTGGAGCGCGCATTAGTAAAACCGTATATATATATATATATATATTATATTCCTGGTATTTCTTTTTAATCTTTCGCTAAATACTTAATATTTATGGATTAGTTCCAAAATACCTAACAGTAAATAATTATTAAGACTACACTTGCATGGTTACATTTGAGAAAAAAGTATTTCTTTTATCATTCTGTAAATACTCATTTATGGATTAGTTATAAAAAACCTAACAGTAAATGTTTAATTATTAAGAGTGCATTTGAGAAAAAGGTCTTTACATTATTGGAGTCTCTTGAGACCTTATCTTTCCACCAATTAAAAGACAAGGGAGAAGATCAGAAAAAAGCAGCACCAGCAGAGCGCACCTCAGTGCATGCCTATTGATGAGTGATGACTCATTGTTGATATGGTAAACCTCTCACCCTTTTCTAGATTGTTCCTTCAAGCCTGCCCAGATCAAGCTCTATAAATGGACCTAACCATACCCATTTCTCTTCACTCCAATCACTTTCCTTTTCTCCTCTCTCTCTATATCTATCTATCTCTCTTTCTCTCCCTGCTGTTAAGTAAGATGAGGAGCTTCATGCGTTTGTTTGCAACAGTTTTTCTTGTCTTGGCTCTTCTCATGGCTAATGGTGCGTAATTATTATTCTTAATTATTATCTTTCATATATATATGTATATGTATTGAAGTTATTCATTTATTCTTAATTTTGGTGTGGTGATGGGTTTCAGAGATGGGTCCAATGGGAGCAGAGGGAAGGACATGCGAGTCACAGAGCCACCGATTCAAGGGGCCCTGTGTCCGTAGGTCCAACTGTGCTGCTGTCTGCCAGACCGAAGGCTTTCCAGGCGGCCACTGCCGAGGCTTCCGTCGTCGATGCTTCTGCACCAAACACTGTTAAAATCTCTGATAATTATATAATAATTAATTAATGTTTCTTTTTTTCAAATGGTTTTCCAGCTCTGAGAGAATTGATGGTGTGGTGATCATCACACTTATTGTGTGCTGTGTGTGTCTTTATTTAGAATAAGATCATCCCAGAAAGATCAGAATTGTATCACTTCGATCAGACACCAGACGAGACTTTTGTTGGAAATTAATTTGCCTTAATTTCTTCCATTTGTTTTTCTTTTGAGTTGTAATCTGCATGAGATCAATCGAGTTGATCACTTTTATTAATTAATGCTATTTTTACTTTTTAAAAATAACACCAGTATTCTTACTGGTTCATGACTTGTTTTGTATATATGTTTCGATGTTATGAAGCCTTGATCAGTCCAGTGCTTTCTCTAATCCCTACTTAACTATGAATACACTCTGCGATTTACATGTTCTCTTGTAGAAATATAGATCAACTAAGTCAGAATTTGGAGTAGAAAAATCCAGAGTTCAAGTTATATATTTTCATTGAGTTATTCTATAATCTAATCCTCAAATTTTAATTTTTTGAAAGCTTTAGTCGTTAAAGTCTCTTTTTTATTTTTATCATCTATAAATAATTTATGAATGGAATTTTTTATTTTTTTATCAGATTTTTTTTAAAAAAATCAATAAATTTTAAAATTAACTATGAACTGATCAAAATAAAAAGGAGGATACCGTCAATAAATTGTTCCTATGATAAAATTTAACCTTTTTAATATTAATATTACATCCTCGTTCATTTGTTCCCCGCCAAACATTTGTTTATTTGGTCCTTTTTTTTTTTTTTTTTTTTTTTGTTTTTGAGGGGTTTAAGAGAGAGTAGAATTTATAGAGAGCTATATCTGAGAGTAACAAGCCTGCATTTTTAAACAATGAGCTTTCAAAAAGGACCTCAATTTTTGGTTTACGCTTGTGGGTTGTGGTTGGTATTTACGTTGGAGCTGCTATTGTGCCTTTTCTTTTCATTATCTCTCTCTGGATCACCTCAAGGCAAATTTCAGACCTTTCTGGCAGCCGATTATCGACATTTCTATTTACTACAGTAACCGACGATGACGCAAATGAAGAACAAGAAACTGTGAATTTGATAGAAATTTTTGCTGGAGAAGAATGTAAAAACGAAGACGAATAAAAACAGTGTGAAGAAATTGATGGAATCGCAGCCATAGAGAAGAAGAAAATGAGGAAGTTTTCTTAGGTTTTCCTCTCTCTTGATTAGCTGAAAAAATGGGGAGATTGTGAGAGAGGAAATCAGGAAGAAAGGAAGCGAAGAAATCAGTTTTTTTCTCGTTTGGATTGTGAAGGACTGGAGAAGAGAGAAGTCGCATACCAGAAAATTGCGGACTCAACCCTACTCTCAAGTGATACTATCCAAAGAAGGGAAGAAAGGATTTGCCTCTGTGATCGAGAAAGCTGCGCCCATTAGTGCTTTCGCGAAGCACGAAGAAGTTCAAGCCCCGCATCAATATCAATGGATAACCTGCCCACCTTTGTTGCAGATTCGATTTATCAATCAGGCTTCTTCTGCAATCAATATCCGGAGCCAGAACCAAAAAATCTTAACTTTGCCAAAGCCACAACCTAAAAATCTCTGCTTCCCAACATAGAGAATGGGAAGGGGCACAGGATATCGTATCTCGGGCGGGTCGTGCTGGCAAACAACGGATCGGTTAAATAATAAAGTATAAAAGAAAGGAACAATATATTGATAATAATATCTTTCTCATTTTAATAAGTTCATCGTTGACTTTAAAATTCGATGATTTTTTTTAAGAATATCAAAATATTTAATCGTAAATTATTTAGGGATAATAATGGCTTAAAAAAGCTTGAAAGATCAAAACTTTCAAAAGGTTAAAGTTTGAGGAATGAATTATATATATAATAAATCTATTTTCATTTGAACTTAATGTTTTTATTTTATATTTTAATATAATTATACTCCCTTCGTTCAGAATTGAATGTCTCCATATGACTTGGTATTTTAAGAAAATGGTTTGACTTAGTTAATTTTAACATTACAATATCATTTTTCTTAATAAAAGTTTAACTAAATTAAGAAATGAAACATTTAATTTCGAACAACCAAAAATAGAAAATGGGACATTTAATTCTGGAAGGAGGGAGTATTAAATTTTTTTTTTTTTTTAACAGATTTGAATCAAGCTTGAGCTTATATAATTTTTATTTTTAACGTTGTTCGGACCAATTTTTGAAAAAAAAAAAAAAAAACCAGCTTACTCTTCCTACATGTATATTTTGGCCAGTAATAGGAAGAAAGTGAAAGCAAGGACACTTGTAAAATAGTGTGATATTTTAGACTTTCTCTATCATTAAAAATAAGTTATCAATCTTTCTTTTACAAAAAAATAATGTAATTTTTTCCCTAAATTCCCTCTAATCACTCTTTCAAAATCGAAACACCATTTCAGTATATTATTTGAGAGGTAATATGGAAAGAACACATTCAAATACATAATTAACTAACGATAATGACTTATAGTGATAAGAAAAATTAGTTAGAACGATTTATATTTAATGTCCGAGAGAGTATTAATTATGAAAAATCTTATCACGAATCACATCTATTTACATTGTATCACAAAATTGAACTAATAACAACAACATGATGCTAATTGTTTAGAATGATAACACAATGACAGTTTTCTTTTTTTTCTTTTTTTTGGTTTATAAAATTGGGCTAGTTATATATGGCCTTAGAGGAGAGGAAATTGTAACCGAAGTTCGAGATTTCGTATAAAATTTAACTAAATAGGAAAACAAACAATTAATTAAAAGTTTATAATTCTATTTTTAAAATTAACATTCTTCTTTTAATATATTTTTTAATTTAAAATATAATAGATGCCATTTTTTACTTAGGAGATTTACATTTCAATATTAGTTACACCATTCAATGTATATGATAGGGCAGGAAATTTCAAAGATGACTTGGACCGGACTTTGTGCTCTCTTGCGACTTGAATTCCACCTGCAAATGAATCAGGTGGAGAGTCACTTCTAAATATGTTTTGAAACTCAAGTTAGAAGTTTTCAATAAGAGGGTTTAGAGAGAGAGAATGCTTGAAAAAGAAGATAGTTGATGACCAAATATAAAAATGTACCTTCACATGTTATTTAGAGCTCTATTTATCGAAAAAGTCGGATGGCATATTCATTATTTTGAAGACTTTCCAAGTCATCCCAAATGATCCAATCCTAGGTAGGTAGATTACTGAGTGTACTTACTAACAAGATTCCTTGAATATTTCAAGTATATAGGATGACTATTTTGATCTTGTTGATCATCTTAATATATACAGGTTCACAATTAATGAATACATTTCAATAGGCAAATGACACGTACTCCGTCATTGTCCAAATACGATTTAATAAGTGCTATGCCTTCTGTGCGCAATGGGCGAGTTTGAGGGAACATGTGCAAGCTTCAAGTTAGCTCGCCACCCACGCGAGCTTTAGGTTGGTTTTCCTTAAATTCCTATAATTCCTTTTAGGACTTAGGAATGATAGTGTTGAAATCCATGATATCCAAACTAGGATTTTATCTGCATGGTCTCTGAAGTTTGATAGATAAGCCTGCAATCTTATGGATATCGATCATGTTTTAGTTTTCCAGAGTGGATTTATGCATTGAATCTTTATGAGCTTGGCCCTTGGGTAGATTTTTTTGGGCCTCTTTTCATTGGGCCAAAAATCTCTTAATCATATTATTTTAACCCATAGGATATGATTGTATGGATGACGGAAAATGATTTAGACATTTTTTAAGGTTAAATTAAATTAATAAAGATTATTGTACTGTTCAAATTTGACCATTCAATCTCCCGTCAGATTCTCTAGCGGCCAGCGGGGTGGCACATTTCTTGAACGTCACGTGGCCTCTACCAATCTAATTTCTTAGTATATTGTATAATTTTAAGATTGAATCATATTTATGCCATTTTAGAGTAAATTTTTCTCATAATTTAAAAGTAAATGGTAAAATTTCAATTACTTCAACCAAAAATAAAATAAAAAACCACCTATTTCCTTAGTGAAAATATTTTTATATGACATGTAACAATATACTTAAAGTAGAATTGTTATAGTTATTAATTTAATATGTTATTTAAGAATTACTATATTTCACTTAAGTAAATTAAAAAAAATTCAAAATTTATATGAAAATTGGATTCATTGAATTGAAAATATCATTGAAATTGTCTTCAAAGATATGAAGATCTTTCTTTAAAAATAATGTATAAACTTTTGATATTTTCTTATTTTCAACCCAATGATAAAATTTCTAGTAAAATTATAAATATTCTATATTTTTTTAAAAAAAATAGAGTACTTTGAAAAAATTAGAAATGGAGGGAGTAATATTTAAGAAATTTATTTTACGAAGGATTCATTAATTTTTTTTCTTAGATAAACTCTGTCATTAAACAAGAGTAAAAAAAAATAATTAATTAATAGGATAAAATTAATCCGAGAACTTTTCGTTTTTGCCTTTACATATATCAATTACTGAAAAAGGTAAATTTATATATGGACAGATTCATATGTTCATATAAAATAAATAAATTATAATTTAATATGGAAAAAAAAATTCACTTAGTAAAATATTAAAGTGATCCATATAAAAATAAAAATTTCCATCTTAAATCACAATCGTCATAGTTTTGTTTTGTTATTGTTGACGTGAATGCGAACAGCATGGTACGGATAATCAATTCAGTACCCAATCGGCCGACCTCTCTCCCTCTCCCATCCCTCTCGAAACCAAACACAGGATGCCGTCTTTCAGGTCATATTATAACATAATTTCAGGAAAAGAATCCCACCTCTTGAGTCTAAACTGATTTTCAATCGATCCAAAACAAAACAAAATCGTTCGAAAACTTCATTTAAAGATAGCCCACCAAAAAGATTTCTTTTCTTTTTGATTGATTTGGTTGTTGAAGTTGTTTCTGATCGTTATCAGAAATGGGATTGAAAGCATTCTTCAACCGGAAGAAAAAACAGACCACGGCATTGGGTGTGACTACATCTTCTAAAAATCCATCGCCCATGAATTCTAGATCATCATCAGTGCAATCACGTGCTAGAATTGAGGAGGAGTTGGAGCAAGTTTTCAAAAAATTCGACGTTAATGGTGACGGAAAGATCTCATCGTCGGAGCTCGGTTCAATCATGAGCAGCCTCGGACATCCTGCTAGCGAGGAGGAATTGCAGATCATGATCAAAGAAGTGGACGCCGACGGAGATGGGTACATTAATCTGAAGGAATTTATTGAACTCAACACCAAGGATGTCGATTCTGCTGAGGTGTTGGAGAATCTCAAGGATGCATTTTCTGTGTTTGATATTGATAAGAATGGTTCCATTACGGCCGATGAATTGCAGAATGTGTTGGGTAGTCTTGGAGAGGAATGCTCATTGGCTGAATGCAAGAAGATGATTACTGGGGTTGATGCTGATGGAGATGGAACCATTAGTTTCGAGGAGTTTAAGGTCATGATGACAATGGGATCTCGATTTGATGCAGCAAATGAACCCCAGATTTGAGAAGTAGCCATTTAATGATTAATCTTGAATTTTTTTTTTTTTCATATTTCATTGATGTCTAAGTTTTTATATAACTTTTAATTAGAACATTTCAATTGATCACAATGTAAAGCTAATAATTGAGGTTCTCAATTCATATGCATATTCCATGGATTTCTTGATCAAGATTCAAATTGGGAATGGAAGGATTGATGATTGGTTCTCAAGTCACGAATGTGATTGATATATTTTACTGTTTGATTTGTTTATATGGCTTTGATTGTTGTTAGTTTTTGTCATTTTGTTGTCATGTTTCCTTCTGCACAATGAAATTCTTTGATTGAGATTCCCAATTGGATTTCATTTTGATATGATACATTTTATATTCCCAATTGAGAATAGCCTTTTTTACACAAATTGTCCAATCAGACAAAGACTGTTGTTTGTTGTTGTGTTTATTTTCATTTTTATCTTATATTAATTTGGAATACACTAGTGGTGAAGTTTTCTGATGAGCATGGCCTGAATTCTTTTTTCTCAGCTTGGTCGGTTTGTACTTTGTTACATGTGTCTCTGTCATTGATTATAATAGTTAAGCTGTGAATTCAATATTGAAGGTTAGGTACAGCCCAGGTAATCAAATTTTGAAAGTTCATTAGCTTGTTTCTTGTCTGATTTATTTGTGGTTGCATATCATCCAAGATTGATGTCACTTATTTGAAAACGTAAGATTCCTTTTGACTTAATGTTGTTTCAAAGTATATGTCTTTTACCTAAACCCAGGAACCGGCTGAAACATGCAGTGATGAAGGCACGGAAGGTGTCAATCATCATTAGGGTCTCGAGTTCAAATTCTACTATCATCCACCTGATTAGTAAAATGTTGAAATGAGTGAAAATTAACCAAACACTCTTGAAAAGAAAGCAAGCATGGAAGGTGTCATCATCATTATGGTTAACCTGTCAATCATCAGTATAGTTTCGAGTTTAAATCTTACTCTCACCGATCAGATTATTGGAATGTTGAAATGAGTGGAAATTGATTGAACACTCCTTAAAAAGAAAAAAAGCATGGAAGGTGTCATCATCGTTAGGGTTAACCTTTAAATCCACCCGGAGACACCATTAACGTCTCGTCCAAAGTCTTGTAAGTTTGTTTGGATTGAATAATCTTAACAATGAATCGATGGATGTAATGAAGTAATAACTCCAGGCTTTATAAAGAGCAACAATTAGGTATAAATTTGGTGTAGCATATGAAGTTTCGTGGATACAAATTCAAGTAGTAAGGATTCGAGAAAGTGACAAACCCTAGCAATCACAGAACCTAATTACTACAAGCGTGAAAGCCCTACATCAGAAAATCTCCAAAAAAATCAGTCAGTTCTTCTTTGTTTACCACCATTAAACTTTAAAAAAGAAAATTAAGAATATAATTTTGGCAATTTTTTACAAATAGTTCTTTTATCTCTCCATAATACATTTTTCTTCTTCTTAGTAAAGGGAGTATTTAGTTTGTCTTTGGGGGTTAACCAAATATATTAATACCAAAAACAGTGTTTTTCGTAATTATTTGGATTAAGTTTGGTTCAACTCATTTTTGACTTTAAGCTTGGTTTAAATAAAATTTGGTTGGTAAAAGGTCAAAATCGATCTAATGAAGAGTCCTATCCTAACTCTTTCTATTTTTGAAATTGGTGGATTTCTTTTATTTATTTTTTTTAAAAAAAATAGGTTAATAGAGGTATACATAAAATACAGAGTTGTTTCGGAGATATATTGTAAACATTAAAAAAAAAAATTTTAAAAAAAATCTTTAGTGAGTGGAAATTTAAGGGCCATTCTTTAGCTATTCAAATTTATAATTTGCAAATTATTTTGAGGGATAATTTGCAACAAAAGTTCAAACTTTTTGGGGTGAAAATATAACTTTTACAACTATCAAGGTTAAAATATAATTACTAAATATTTGAGATACAAAATAATTTTAAAAGATTTCCACACAAGACTTAGTGTTAACTTTTAAACGGGTAATAATAACTACCAAATTTAAATGAACATCAAATTAAATTATTCAGATTTCCATATATTCTGCAACTGAATTCATACGCATAAGGTGCTTTTGGATACACAGATTTCCAGGAATCAGGGAAATGATCAAATTGAAGAACCTCCATCATGAGATTCTTCTACAGAGTTTCCCCTAAGAGAACAAGTCAAGCATGGAACTCCCCAAGAAAGTATGGAGATGATTGTAATTTGATAATTCATTAAAAGGAAGATGATTATAGCAGTAATTTGCCTCAAGAAACAGCCATGATCTCTCAAGTTGAAATTCAACAATGAGAAACCCAATATGTGCTCAAGGTTATCACAAATATGTATGATGAGTAAATGCAAACTTCGCATCTATTATGAAAAGATTTCTGTTGCAATGTAAGAGATTTGTACCTAAGTTTGAGAAGTGATTGATTCCTTTGAAGAAAGTAGCTTCACTCTCCTGGTAAGATCCCTCATCACATCTATAATCAGAGATTTCTTTTGGATTCTAAATTGGACAGCCAACTCAGTTGAAGCAGAAACATTGTTCTTCAGTAATGCTTCATCTTCTCTGATTTTGGTTGGAAAATGTCCAAGAGCAATTACACACAGGGCAATGATGGTACGAAGAGCAGCAGTTTCAGTTGGCAGTCCAAGCGGAGCTTCAGCAGATAATGACTTCAGGGTGTCCAAGTTGGTTTTTCGTGCGGCTTCCTCATCACTTGATAGGATAACTCTCAAAGCTGCCAAAAGTCGGCCTTCTACTAACTCCGGTCCTCCCAACGTTACCTTGAATAATGAACATAGCAGATATTAGTCTAGATGCTAGTTTAAGATGGCACATTTGGCTGCCATACAAGCAACTTAAAAGATGGGAGTTTCTTCACAGCAGTTATCAGCTTAAGGGGTACAAGATTGTGGAGGAAACATGAAAAAATCCAAGAAAATATATTTCAAGGTTGCATGACTGAATGACAGAGGTCAAAAAGTTTGCAAAGATATAATCAGAAATAGTGAAATTCTGTGCTGGAAAAGAGAGGCAACATTTTCTATAACGACCCATATCAAAAACCTATGTCATAGATATCAGCAATTTGCAAGGAACAATTCTGTTCTGTCATGAAAATACTGGTGAATCTGATTATTGTGAATTGTTACTCTCAAAATTTTATGCACTCATGCTGCTATATAATGACATCTCAGCCATGAAGAAAGCTACTATTTTTGCTATATTTTAAATCACTTCACTTATTTTAGATAACATGAAACTATCAAAGAAGAGTTCAACTCATGAATTCGATTTATTTCAATTACTGAGTTAATCAAAATAATGCTATGTATTTTGTATACTATGAACTTCACCGACGAAAAATGTAACTATTTTTTCCAGCAGCCTTCTTAAAAGTCAGAAAAATCTTAATGAGGAGGAATCAAATGTTCTCATCATGTCAAGTGCAATTCCAACATCTTTCACCCAAAGCAAATTGAAATTACAGTAATACTTGTAGATGTTTCTGATGCGTAAATTCTTTCAAAAAGATAAAAGCATAAGGAAATCATCCATCATCTTATAGTTTAGTTCATCTCGCTAGCCAGATTACTAACATTAAAGCACAAGTCATCAATGAGCAAGCTTCAAAAGAAACATCAGATATTTTTCCCACACTTCTAGTCTATGTATATTGCTTCAGTTTGAATGATTTCAGATGTTGCCTGCATCCTACATACATGCAAAGATGATACATCTGTACCTTGATGAAGACAAGAAAACAGTTGAAAGCAGGAGTAATGATGACAAAGCACAAACCTTGAGTTGAGAATCTTGCCCATCCAGATTTAGTTGAGACAAAATTTGCTGCTGCCAGGTAGCTGGTGAAGAGAAGGTGGGATATATTACCCCAGCAGCCTTGCTTGCAGCATCTAGAAAAGCTGGGTCATACTTGAGCTCAACACAGTCATATGGATTTGAAGGTACTACAAATCCATAATCTAGCAGAAATAAATCATTATTCAAGCTTCCATAGTTAAGCTCTAATGAGTAGTCTTGTTTAATTTGAGGTCCTGCAATCACCTACAAGCACAAACCCCAAAAAACCAAAAGCAGAATGTGAATGTATGACCTCTTAGAAAACCTATTAAAGCAATTCCTATACAGGAACTGATCTTTTTCCTATGCATGGATAAGTCAATAAAAAAGAATGTAGCATGCCTTCACAAGCATCCTCCCTGTGGTTAAGTCTTGTTCTTGGACAATTTTAGCATTTGGATTGAAGCTGTGGTTGCACATATCAATTAGAGGAAGCATCATGGGAACATCAGCATTGGTACCATCTGGGTGCTTATTGCCATACAAACGGAATGCTCGAGAAGAAACAGCTGACATTGCCCATCCAAGTGAAGATGCATCAACACCTTGTCCATCAAAAGGGTGGTCTTGCAATTTCAGATTGGTAAGTTCATATTTCACTACTTTGTCAAAGTCAAGAAGAAAACGGCATCTCTTGTTTACCTGGAACCAAGACATTGGTAAACTCTCCAACCAACATACAGAGCTTACAGCATAGAATGCAAAGATTTTATGATACTTCAGCAGTGGTAGTAAATGCTAATCATGTTCCAATTTTCAACTCTAAAAAGCTTTGGTATTAATGGATTAACATCCAATCTACATGACACAAGTCTAGAGTCTAGGCAGAGATATTACCTGATGCAGAAGAGGAGCATACTGCAAGTTTTTTATATCTTCTCCAGGGAAGAAAATGGGGACACTGAAAGTCTCAGGGAGATTGCTGATATATGGCCACCAGAAGGAACCCTTTTTTGCTCTTTCTTGCAAAAGTTTCAAACCCAGTTTCATTGCCCACAGTTCTTCTGCCAAATGCTCCAAGATTCCAATTTACTCTATTATTCAAAATTCAAAAGCCTAATTGTAAAGGAAATAAAGTCACAAGCTGAACTCTGAACTACAGTAGAAAAAGAGATCAATTCTTTATTTAAGCATGAAGCATATACATCTAGAGGATAAAGAACAGAAATTTGATGACTTGTACTTCTTCTGTTACTCTTCCCTCTTCCTACTCTCCAAATGGAAGTGCAACATTGACAATTGTAACAAAAAGAAAGTGCAGCCTAAAAGCATATGGATCTCCATTTGATTGACATTTCACAAGCAATGAAAAAGAACAGAAGAAGAATTCAAACATCAGCTACAAAAGATATAATGATAATTGTTCATAACAACTGCATAAAGCAGAGACTGATCCAAATAAGCATCTTTTTCAAATCAGAATGAAATTTTGACGTTATCAACTCTTTTTAAGAGGCAGCAATAATTTGAAGTGCAACTTAAAAACACTCAATATATCTAAGTCCGATAACCACGACATTGCCAGCAAAAACAGTGATTTTTTTTTTTTCAAACCCAAACTAGTTGAAACTAAACTGCACTACATGAATATTTACATACAGATTACAGAATGCAAATATTAAAAAATTCAATTAGAATTAAAAGTTTCCATATTTACACCTAAACTGCTCCCCCCGAAAGCAATGCAATTGATGCACACTAAAAGAAGTAGCACAAATATTAACAATCCAAAATCCATAAACCCTATATAAATTAGCATCCAAGATGTAGGCATTAGTCTAAACAAGATAATTTCGAAACAATAATAGTGACAATAATCATACCAGGAATATGTTTAGCAAGTCCAACCAAAGCAGAGTGAGCACCATTTTCACCATCAGCTTCAGAAGTCGCAAACTTTAAAGGGATATGCTCAGGTAGGACAATAATGTCAGACCCTGCAGGGATTTCTTCAGTTGCCACAAGGCCAAGGACATTAGACGGGTCGGTATGTGCTATTTTCACAGCCTTGTGCACAAACCCACCTTCTCTTCTGACCCATTTTATGAGGTCCGGTGGTTGTGGCACCAGCCGAGTACGATACAGAAGAGATGCCGACGTTGCACCAGCAACGGAGCATGTCAACGGCCGGACTTGGGATAGTGAGCTAGCCATTAGCATAATTTTGGTGTTCATGGTTCTGTTGCCTATCTTGTTCCCGTACATTATTCTCCTCTGCTTCCCTGTATATAAAAGCAGATTCTCTCTCTCTCTCTAGATATTTTTTCTCCTGGCTGTTTCCTTAAAAAAAAAAATGTTTTATGAATTGTTACCAATTTCTTAAATACTTTAATTTAAACTGTAATTTTTAAGGGAATTTGTAATCATCAGGATATAAAAGTAAATTTATAATTATTTTTAAAAATATCCTAAGCATCAAGAGTTACACTTTTGGATACAGTTTCGGTAGGAAAGTTTACATTGAAGCTAAACTACAAAACATGACTTAAAAAAACCCTGGTTGAAGGGAATATGAATATCACTGCCTCTATATACTTCAGTCATTAGAAATTATTCTTGTTCTGGAATCATTTTCTCATGTACAGTAACAATGAAGTGGGTGAGAAGAATTTGAATAGCTACAGATTCATTAAACTTGTGCTTGTCCCAAATGCTGAACCCTGTTCTCAAGCCTGTGCAATCTTCTATGCAAACTATGAACCAGATTAAGCTTGCCGCAGTTGCTCAAGGATATATAAAAAGAATCCCCCAATAATAGCCGATTTTGGATATCATTAACAAGAATTTCACCATTGGTTAATCTGTCCTTGGAAGGCTTCCACACCCAAAACCAGGCCTGCATTGAAATTAGAGCAGAAATAATCTCAGGTTATTAATTTGTCATTCATGAAACTCACAACTTGAATATTTGGAAACAAAATCAAGCATCAGAGACACTTTGTTTGGCACTCATATGTTCTTGGGTTTTGATAGTTTCATTTTTCAAGCTAGAAAATAAACAAAAATACTGTGGGTATGTCAAAAGAACTCATTAGAAATAATGCATAACAAAAATTCTTGGCATAAATGATTTCAAAAAAGTGAAAAGGCAAACTATTACAATTGAAATCATCATTTAATTCTCAGTGTTTCCATTCAAGTTTTCCACCAACAAAGAATTTGCACGACAAAATGTCTATTTCTATTGTATTATTTTCCTAACAAAAGATTTGGAAATACAGAAACCAAGGATGCCATGGAAGGACAGCAATATGTACGTGAAGACTTGGAAAGGTGAAAATACCTTTAGGATTCAAGCAAAAGTGTTTGGCTGAGTACCTTGTATGTTTGGATCTTCTTCTTGTACTTCAAAGCTTCTCCAAGTACTGAGAAAAACAAGAAAATTTGAATATAAATTTATCTTGTCCTCTGAAAACAACATATTTCTTGTGCTATAGATGAACTTGTAAATACTAAATAGAATTGCTATCAAAATAAGGATGCTGAAGGATGTACCTATATTTGCTGAGCATGAACTCAGCAGAGAATTAAGGTTTACAGACAAGGGAACTTTAGAAAAAAGAAAGTAGCCCACAACTCCTCTTGGGAGCTTCTGTTTTCAAGATACTCAAGCACAGAGGCTTCAAGCTTACTGGGAGTGTAAAAATCTGCAGCAATCACAGATCTGCAAAGGTAGAAACCTCAATGTTGCAGGAGAGCCCAGTAGTGAAAAAGACTATCAATATCTGATTCTAACTCTTCAATAAGGGAATCTTTTCTCTTGAAAGAATGCAGAGACAAGATGGGAGATGTTATGCATCAACAGTGGAAATAAGAGCTTCATCCACGATTCAGCAGACATCTAACCAATTGTATGGTTATTTAGGTGCGACTTTGAGATCAAGAGTTTACAGAATGTTACCAATAATCACCACATGAGCATTCATTGTCCTTGAAGTGATGAAAACGGTTATTGTCTCTCACAATGATTTCTCTCCCAACAATTCTTGAGATGAACTTTATAGCACTATGGCAGTCAACACAGACTCGTAGGTTTTTTGTAATCCTTATGGGGACTCCAGGAGGAAGGGCAATAAGGCCAAATGCCAATGCAATCTTTTCACTATGGTACCAAACTTCTGATTCTTTCTCCTCCTCTTGTAAATCATAGAGTGCTAAGTTTGTATCAGGAATGTAGCCAGCAGCTTTCATATCTTTCTTTAGTTTAGCAACCATTGCTTGAATCTCTGAGTTTCTGTCATGAGATTCATCCTTTGCTTGGAATACATGGGTAGTATTCTTTATGGTAATCCAACTATATCCCGTACCCTTCTTGATCCCTACATCCTTCATCTCCTTCCTCACAAGGTTGGCCTCTTCCCACCTGTAATGTAGTCCCAGTCAATATTTAGTCATAATTATAAGGAAGATTCAGTGCCAACAAATAACCATTGACAGAAAACTTGATATTTATCAGAAAAAAAAAAAAAAAAACCCAATATATCAATATTGTCAAAGATATTGGAGCTCATGATGAGTCACATCAGAAATCCCTGGCATAAGATAACTGCCTATGTTATAATTAATGTCAATTCAACTCAGCTTGTGTTTCTTAAATTTCGTTTGCTTCAAACCTACCAGTTTGCTTTATTTCTCATTCTCAACCAATACAACTTCAGAGGTCTTCTTGTAAATTCCAATACAAGCAAGACAGAAGTACATCTATTCACAGCTTAAAGACTGAAATCAAAGAGAAAATACACACTCCAGCAACTCCACCGAGCAAAAAGATCAGTATTTAACTTATGGTTCCACTAGTTAAAAGCACGATGCAATGCATATCATCACACTGAACAAAAGAAAATTGGAAAGCAACAAAATAGTTCTTGTTTTTTTATCAGAAATTGAAATATCAAGGGCCCACATCTTTGAAAGATATCTTCATTGAGTTTCTAAATTCATTAAACAAGAGGCTCTTACCTTAGATGGATAAATAAGTGCACATAACGATGCAAAAGATTTGCAAGAAAATGTAGGTAACCACAACTTTAAGGTGTGCAGAAGATTCAAACAGTAAGAAGCTAAGTAGCATTGAGAGTGATTTTGGGTTTTCATAAAGATAGCAAAGTTACTACAACTACGAAGAGAATTTACCTGCCAGCAGCAGCGAACATATTTGAAAAGAGAATGTGATTTCCAGAGTCATTTGGATCGAGTTCGAATAACTTTTCGGCAGCAATCTTCCCCAATTCTGGCCTCCCATACATTTTACAAGCCCCTAAAAGCGCTCCCCAAATTGATACTGTGGGTTGAATAGGCAAGTTTTGAATGAATCTATATGCACGCTCCACTAACCCAGCCCGGCCTAGCATGTCCACAACACAAGCATAATGCTCAGCACCTGGCTCAATGCCATATTTCCTTCTCATTGACTCAAAAATATTCACTCCTATATTTACCGTTCCACCTCTACTACAAGCTGTCAATACAGACACAAAAGTCACATAATTAGGAAGTACTTCAGAACTTCCGCTTGTCATCTCCTCAAACAATTCTAAAGCCATTTCAGCATGTCCTTGATGAGCATAACCTCCAATCAATGCATTCCAACAAATCAAATTTCTCTCTGGCATTTCATTAAATGCTCGCTCACAGTCCTCTATACTTCCACATTTTCCATACATGTCCACCAGTGCACTCCCAACAAATAAGTTCCCCTCAATGCAACCCTTCACAGCAATTCCATGCACAGCCCTCCCGAACTCAAGCCTTGCCAACCCTGCACAAGCACTGAGAACACTAGAAACCAAGAAATCCGTGGGCTCTATACTCTTTTCCCTAGTTTCCACAAACAATTTACAGGACTCTTCTTCCATATCATTCTGCTCATAGACCGCCACCATACTACACCAAGAAACACCATTCCTTTCCCTCATGCCATTAAAAATAGTTTCAGCAAACTCAACCTCCCTGCACTTTCCATAAAAATCAATCAGCCCATTCAATAAAGCTACATCATTTTCATAACCAAACCGAATTGCAAAACCATGTAATTGCTGCCCAACTCTTAAATTCAAACAATCTGCACAAGCATTCAAAAATGCACAAAAAGTAATAGAATTAGGAGCCTCCTCACATCCACGTAAAAGTTTAGTAAACCTAATAATAGCCTCCTTCGGTCTTCCACTAAGTACAGAATTAGAAATTTTAGCATTCCAAGTTGCTATATTTCTTTGAGGCATTTTATCAAACAGTTTATTTGCATCATCACATAACTTCGTTTTCGAATACATATCAAAAGCACTGCACCCAACATAAACGTCAGAAATCAGTTTCAATTTGACAGCAAATGCGTGGAGTTGTTTCCCGAGGACAGGAGAGTTGAGAGAAGCTGAGGCTTTGAATAGGCAAGGAAAGGTAAAATCATTGGGAAAGATATGATCACGGCACATGCCGGAGAAGTACAAGAGCGCAGAGGTAAAGTGGCCATTTTGGACGGAGCCGGAGATTATGGAGGTCCAGGTGACGACGGAACGGGAAGTGGGAGGCGTAAGTGTGAGGACGAGTTGGGCTGAGTTGAGACGGTCAAGTTTGGAGTACATGTTGATGAGATGGTTGGAGAGGAAAGGAGGGATGCCATTCCGATCAAGAGTTTTGATGATCTGAGCATGGACAGCCCGGCCAAGACGGAGGGAGGAGTGAGTTGAAACGGCGGACTCAAGCAGTGAGCCCAGCGCATTGGCAGAGAGGAAGGGCATGTACACTAATTCACCAGTAGCCAATATAGCCTTAGCCCTCAACTTTTCACAGCCGCCATGCAAAATATGCTTCGAGGTTAAACTTTTATGGCGAGATACAAATTGGCCTGCAAGCGTTTTGGTCTTTTTTTTTCCTTTCTGGAGTTCTTAATGATAATTCTATACATATACGAAGAACCAGAACTTTCTATAATTTCAACTCATAATATATTTCAAAGAAAAAGTCATTTTAAGGATTCCCTTACTTTTGGAATGTGGATCACAAATGAACATATTCAAGAAAGGACTCTGTATCACCCAAACTACGAGAAATCTACGATTACCAGCTGACAACTGGTAAATTCCCCTAAGTTGCTTTCTTCTGCAAGATCATACAAATATAAGATGAGGAAGATAAGAGCACTCTTCTGCAAGATCATATTCCTGGTCAAATGATGTGGAAAAGCTTGCTCAACGTGAATAGATGGCAGGCCTGCTTCCTTCTTCGGTCTTCGCGAGCAAAGGCTATGCCATCAAGTGAATTAAGTCATATCAGAGGAGAGCATTGAACATGACCTCCGGACTTCGTTTCTCTTGTGTCAATAGCTCTCGGGTTGTTTCTATGAACTATCATTCTATGGAAGGAAACTGCCCAACTTTGAATTGATGCGAACTTCTCGATTTTGTCGCAAAATTCCAGAATCAAGAACCTGGAGTTGTTTTCTAATCCATGGGGGATCATCATGACTTATCCAGAGCACTTCAGAAGTACTGTTGTGCTTGAAATCAGGCTGCTTAGGATTTTTTTTGGTCTTTCTGTTATCATGCCACTCAAAAGGGTTGGCAAAGAATACTTGCCATAATAGGAGACGTTGTTTCTTCCGTTCCAGATAATCTTCACCTGAAATTACCACTCATGAAGTAAGCAAAATAAATATAGTCTCTAGAGAGAGAGAGAGCAATGTTGTACCAGATTCTAGCACAAGAAATGCACAGTTACATGAAGATCTGAATTGAAAATGAAAATGGAAGAGATGACAAGCCAGGATTTTCATCAAGCAAAATAAAAAAGCAACAACAATGATTATATAATGGCCTGGATAAAAGAGATAAAATGATCACAAGATTCGTAAGAACAGGCTAAAACTTGTGAAAGACCAAAACCAAAAATTTTATGGTATGTGTTGGTCAAAATTAGATCAATGACTCATTTTAAAAAAGCTACATAATTTTGCTAGCCAATCTAACATGTCAGAATATGTCCAGATAGTTATCAAGAAAATAGAAATTTGGATATAAAAGAAGAAACCGTACTCTGGAAGTCCTTAATCTTGGATTTTTGGTGGATAGGCACTTCAATATTTTGTGCAACATAATTTATTAACTTCACATTAACCTGTATAAGAAATGCAATTCATTGAGTGAACAAATTTTGAAGAAGCAAATATTCAACAGTTTAATGTGATACAGGTATATTAGAAGCTGAGCTCATTTTTTGCTGTTTAGATTTAGCTTCACTCTTGGTAGTATAGGCATTTCAAATAAATACTATATCATTGTGAAGAAAATTAATATACAGTTGGACAGGGAAGAAAATTAAACAGCACTATTCTCCACAACTGAAGGACTGTATGAATGGCACCCTCATATTACCTTGAGAACATGCTGAAAACAGTTTTGACAAAACTAGAGAATAAAATAAACCAACTTTAGATAAATAAGAAAACGTAAAGAGGAAAACGAAACACTTTGCAAACTTATATTATTTCACAAAACCTGAAAACATAAGTCAGGAAAATTTTCAGGTATAACTGCATAATATTTTATCAATGTTTTTAATATCCCCAAACAACTTTTGACTTCCTTTAAAGTTACTAGAGATTTCCTTATCACTCTTATTGTTTCATTGAACACTAACCATATTAAAATGCTGCAATATCATTTATTGTACAAAACAATCTCTTTTAAATATCTCTAGTCTAATTTCCTCTCGAATAATCATATGTACCGTACTTGTAATCTTCTATGAATCAATGTCTTTCAAAGGAGATCATGGATATGATTAAGATTCCACATCTCCTAAATGGTTGTTTCTATTTTTTGTACAAAAAACAAATAAACGGGTTCCCCAGGTCAGTGCGCTTAATGCAGATCTGGCAGACAAGTCATTACTATGCAGGATCATTGCTCATCAAAGAAACTAAGGTCTAGCTGGCTTAGGTTCTAGCATAACAAGCAAAAATAAAAAAATAACATAGGTATCCAATTCAGTCTGCAAGGTATTAAAAAGTTTCTGGTATTCCTTCCATGAATCAAGAAAGAAAGAGAATTGAAAGCCTACAGATATCCTAGATGAGAATTGGAAAACATAAAATCAAGGCAGATGACAAATTTCTTCAATGTTACAACTTTGCTGAAAGTTAAAGATAAGTAAGAATTAACGTAGAATGTAACAGGGGTGGGGGGGTGGAGTGGTAAGTGGTATTAGTATAAATAATACTGCTACAGAATTCATGATAGTTTAAACATCTTTATAAGGGAAAATAACTATGTAGGCATATCTGAAGCATTAAATTTCTCAAGGCTAATCATTCTGCAAAGATACAAAATTTTCTGTCAAAGACTGGAGGACAAATCCAGAATTTCTAACCTCATGGAATATCGCCGGTTTTCCATTCAACCCAGTCTTTTCATAGGAATGCAAATGGCCCCAGACATATATAGAGTCATCCGGTGTCAGATGTTTTATTGACACTTGAGCCACCTCACACCACATTTTTAGCATAACCCTGTTCAACACCCATTCGAAAATCAACATACAGCTAAAAGAAACTAACTTTTAAAACAATCTTATATATACACATAAACACACAAATATTAAACGTGGTTTGACATATTAGTGCAATCCTGGAAAAACATACACAGAATAGTGATTGGCACAAGAAGAGGTCTTGAATCTGAGAAAAGTGTGAAACCCAGGCGAACCACTTTTTGTGTTAATTTTTCTCAACGGACGCACAATAGTGCCAATTAAGCTTACAGAATTGCACAGTTTCTCATTGTAATCTATAGTGGGTGGCCTCTTGAACATACGAGCATGCTTATAAACAGAACTCTCCTTTTCATCCTCTTCAGCGAAGAAGCTCCATTTTTGGCAAGATGCAGACGCCACTGTGGAGAAGTTACAAATTCTAAGATTTTTGCAGTCTAGGAAAGCACCGGTAGCAACAACCTTTTTAAGCAAGACAAATAGTTGCAAAGCCCTCATCTAAGAGAGAACTAACAGTCTTCAGCACAAATGCTAACAGAAGGGTAGCAAAACTGAAGTAGTTCCCCGATGTTAAAATTTTCTTCTTTGCAGCAGCAAGCACCTCCTTTTATCTATTCTGCAGGCACAAGGGTACAGGATAATTAACCTTCCAAAGCTTCATGGCTCCACGACATCAATCTCACTACAGTTAAATATTACAAATGTGACTGTAAAAGTAGAGGAACACCCAAAAAAGAAAGAAAAATTTTCCCAGGTAATCCATTAATGGCCGGTAAAACAGAAAGAAGAATCCAGCCATACTCCAGAAAAAAGCTAAGTATAATCCATCACTCAGCTTGTAACAGACAAAAGACCTCCATATAATTAAAAATGTTTACTGCCCACAAAACAAAAAAAAAATTATCAAATAAATTTTCCATATTTCTCCTCAAGAAAGCATAAACCAATGGGCATCAGTTGCAGCAGTAAATAAAGACAGCATAAATGAAAAGGGGCAGTTTAACATGAAAGAACCAAGTTTGACTGTAAATTCGAACTATAATAGAGTTAGAATCTGAACATACCGCTATAGATGATCCAAGCCTCGTTATTCCTGGGGAAAACTTGAGATAGTTACGATTAATAAAAGGAATTTGGGGAAGAAGAAACTGAAGGACCTGTGCGGGAAGAATGGGCGAAAAAGATGCAGCAATCGCTGTAGAATACTATTGGCGCGGGTTAAATTCTTGAGCAAAATTACAATTTAGTAGTTTACAATTCACCCAAAGCTCAAACAGCTCCCATTGAAAATTGGAAAAGGAAATGTTTTATTTTTCAAAGCCTGACAAAATGACCAATTTAACCCCATAATTTTGTTATTTTGACCATATAGATCTTTTTTTTTTTAATCTTTTAAGGTTTCTTAACTGTTTTTTTTTTTTTTATCTCGTAGATTTTTTTAAAAAAATATATTTTAAAATTCCATAACTTTCTACTGATGGCCAACTTGATCCAAAAATAATAGAAAATTATAAGATCTTAAAAGATATATTAAAAAATATATATAGACCTATATAGTCAAAAAAAATTTATAAAATCTAGTTAATCACTGATAAAAAGTTATGAAATCTCAAAAGATAAAGAAAAATATCGACCTATATGAATCAAAAAAACTATGAAATCTTAAAAGATACAAAAAAAAAGATATTAATCTATACGATAAAACAAAAATTACGGGATTAAATTGATCATTTAGCATTAAAACGCTTTTTTCTTTCTTTCGTTTTGTCTTTTCAATTATTTTCACTACTCAGGCCTATTTATGGTAATTTAAGAGCATCTCCAATGGGGGGTAGACGTGGCAAAGAAAGAAATTAGGGAGGCACAATCTCCCTATTGAAGAGTTGTGCCCTAATTTTACAACTCAGCAGTAGAATGGGCATTGGTGAAATGTCATGCATCCGTGCTGCACCCCTGAAATGACAGGGATGTAATGATTATCTTGGATCCCATTTTTCTTTTCAATTGTTTTTCAGTTTTTTTTTTTCCTTTTCTTCAACTTCTTTCAACTTAACGATTTCAATATTTCTTTTCGTTTCTTTTTTTTTTAAACTTGTAATTTTTATGTACATTGGGTTTTTTTTTTATATATATATACATATTCATAATATTTATTTGTTATTTTTTCTTTTAAAAAATTTTGTTTTTTTTATTTTAACTAGACAAACTTTTTTTCTTTTAAAATTATTTTTTTAATCGACCAATCGTAATCTTAGGTTTTATTAATTATTTTTACTTTTATTTGCTCACTTTATTTTAACCATAATGATTTTCCCTTATCGCTTTTAGTATTTTGTACTTGTGATTTTTTTTTACATGTTTTACTTTTACAAATAATGTCCTTCTATAATAAAATTTGGGCTTTAAACCTATTTAGTTTTATATGTTTAGATCAAATTATAATATAATCCCATAAGTTTTTTTTCAACTATCATGATCCCTCAATATTTTATGAGCAACCATTATGGTTCCAACTATTATTTTCCAAGAAAACACTAGTCGTAACTAGTCATTTATTGGTATAGGATAACATTTTAGGGGAAATTTTTGTCAATATCATAGTTACTACTCAAAATCTAACCAATCATTTAAAAAAAAAATTTATATGCATTTGGATTATCAAACTCAAATAAATTATTCATTCACAACCATTGGGTTGGTTGTATTTTGAATAGCGGGGATGAGATGAATAATTTTGCTCCTAAAAAGTTATTTCGTACCAGTAAAATAACTAGTTTCAAAGAGTTTTTTGCTTAAAAAAATAATAATTAGGATCAATATAACTGTCCATAATACATTGAGAGACCATAATGGCTATCTATAATATGTCGAGGGACCATAATGGTTGCCCATAATATATTAAGGGACCATAATGGCTAAAGATAAACTTGTGAGATTATACTATAGCTTAGTCCAAACACGTGGGACCAATTGGGCTAAAAACCCAATAAAATTTATTATTTTTGTTGTTTCAAAAAATTTAATTAATTTGAATTTGAATTTATTTATAATTTATTTTAGAATAGCTAGATTTTTAAAAAAATATTATTTTCAAAATATATCATTTTTAATAATAGCTTAAATATAAAAATATAACAAATAAATTATTATTGATAATGTAACAAATGTATTGAAAAATGAGTTGACAAGTGGAACTTACTTTATAAGACTTGAAAAGGAAAACGATTGAAGAATCAGAAAACTTAAATAGAAAGATACCTAAAATAAATACATGTCATGTCAGATCCTCAATAGGCACCCTTTGGAAGGGTGCACCATTAGAGGTGCTTTAAGAATGTCAAAATTGATTTTACTATGGTCTAAAGTTACATATAATGCAAAAAAACCAAAAAGGAAAAAAAAATCATTTTTATCCAACAAAATTCAATGTAGAAAAAAAAATTCAATTTCCGTATTTCTTTATCTCGAATTACATAGGGTAAATTACCTTTTTTTTATATATACTTAAAAAATATTTTTTTTATTAGCAATGTCCAGGCTTTCACACACAATTTAACTGTTTTGCTAGGAGTTACAATTCATCAAAGTTAGAGTTTATAGAAAGATCGAATTAAATTTACGACCTTCGCTATGCAGTGTCTCACATTTGAGCCACTCAATCACACCTTCAAATGTAGGGTTAATTACTTGATATCAATTATA
>JAOXNR010000013.1:8297373-8316493 GCA_028571225.1 Parsonsia alboflavescens
CCTTGACTGCAGTGAAATTGGAGATGATAGACCTCTTTCAGGATGTTCCTTTTCACATGATGGAAGTATGCTTGCTAGCTGGTAAAGTGTTCCCTTCACTTTTCTGTTCTGGTCATCTACAGGCTCATTCCTGGCCATGCATGTGTACTGTGTCAGTACTTTGATGGTCTTGTTGGTGATGACTGATGACTACTACTTTGGTAACTCTTTCAGATTTACTGCCGGAAATGGATAATGTACAAGATGTTGATAATACAAGAAGATACTGTCTAGTTATAATACCAGGGCAATCAAAAGTAAAACATGCCTCGTTCACTGGCTAAACTTTAACATCAGACAACCACCTATATGTCAGTCAAAGAGCTTTTATCCTTAGTAGTCTAGGACACTTAACTTGATGTAGTCCACTCTGTTTGCCCTATCAATTGCCATGGTATTGAGTTTTTCTTGTTTTATGGTATTTAAATATCAATTGCTGTAATAGATTAAACAGTGTAATGCGCTTAATGCTTATCTGTGTTCATTGTGCTAGTTTCCTAATTTCTTCATTTTTATGACATTTGGAATTTTCCATTGCAGTTAGTGAAACTCTCCCCCCCACTTGATCCGTTGTGACAACTTATGCCAATGCTTTTTCAAATTCGTTTTACTGCTCTGAAAGGTCATTTACATAAAACTGCTGTTTTATTGTTGGTTACTGATTGATGAGATATTGTGTTACGATGATCTTTGTGAGTCTATTGACTCCTTTCCTCTTTTGCTTCTAGTTCTATAAGTGGAGTTGCAAAGTTGTGGAGCATGCCTCAAGTACAGAAGGTATGCTCTCTGAAGGGCCACACTGAACGAGCTACAGATGTTGTATTTTCTTCGACGGGAGAGCATCTTGCAACAGCTTCTGCTGACCGGATTGCGAGATTGTGGAAAGTGGATGGCTCTCTTCTAAGTACATATGAAGGTCATTTGGATCGCCTTGCTCGTATTGGATTCCATCCATCTGGAAAATACTTGGGCACAACTAGCTTTGATAAGACCTGGAGGTTATGGGATGTGGAGTCTGGTGAAGAGTTACTTCTCCAAGAAGGTCATAGCAGGAGTGTGTATGGAATATCATTTCACAACGATGGCTCTCTGGTTGTGACATGTGGACTGGATGCGCTTGTTCGCGTGTGGGACCTGAGATCTGGGAGAAGTATTCTTGCCCTGGAAGGCCATATCAAACCAGTATGACTATGTTCTTCTTGATGATTTTCCCTTTACTATGCACATTTTGTTTCTTTATCAAAGAGAGGGTGATTTTATGCATATTCTAATAAAGATATTGGTTTGGTTTCAGGTTCTTGGTGTGAGTTTTTCGCCCAATGGTTATCATTTAGCCTCAGGAGGTGAAGATAATTCTTGCCGGATTTGGGATCTAAGGAAGAGAAAATCATTGTACATAATTCCTGCACACTCTAATCTTATTTCTCAAGTGAAATTTGAACCTCAAGAAGGATACTTTCTGGTTACTGGTTCATATGATACTACAGCCAAGGTACTTTTCACATTATTATTGCCACTGGTATATTAGTCTCGTATGCCCTTGCCCTTATTTGCTAACCATATAAGTTTGTCTTTAGATGTGGTCATCAAGGGATTTTAAACCTATCAAGACATTATCAGGTCATGAAGCAAAAGTCACATCACTAGACGTAGTAGGAGGTATGTTAGATTTAAAAGCATGCTTATTCGTATCTGTTCTATGCCATGGAGTATCTGTTGTACTTAATTTGTTATCTTTGGAAACTGTGGAATTTTCTTACTGAAAATTTTCTTTTGGGTGTATTTTCCCTAAATATTGCCTCTTGTTATCTTATACATGGAATTGACCATACAGAAATATATAATCAGTTCTATTGGCACGTGTTATCTTCTTCAGAAAATTGTCCTTCGCTTAATTTTTGTTTTTGTACGCTTTTGTAGTTGGCTTACAGATACAGGCCACTAGAGCTGTTAACATTCCAATCATGTGGGCAATACTTTCATGAGTTTCTTTTTTTAACCTTTGGTTTTTTTTTTTTTTAATTTATTTTTTTAAAAAATATATATATTTATATATATTTTGAATGTAAGATATATCCATAGACACCTAATGATTTCTTGACTTAATGCCTCATGATATCTCCCTAGTTTAGCTTTGAAGATGAATTAATGATGACAACCATGCCTGATACAAATTAAATGATACAGAAAGTAATAGGGACTGGTATTGCTAAAATGGAGATTTGATTGTTTTGAACTGTTATGGTTAAGCGTCCTACCCAATCTCTCTTCTCCATTCTTCATATCCATGTAATCTTGTGCCTGAGATATGCACCTAGAATGTACTACGTTTTCTAACTTTCAAGGGATTTATAATCGATAGCTTTGGTTCAGTTTGCATCTGGCAATTTTTTGATGGTTGTATTTTGCAGATGGACAGTGTGTTGCAACAGTTTCACATGATCGAACAATTAAACTATGGTCTTCCAGGGACAATGGGAAAGACAAAAAGATGGATGTCGACTGAGTCACCTCAAGGGCTTTTTGGCATTTTGATGATAGAAAGGAAACTTAATCTTGATGTATGATCACAGTAGTTGAAATTACAAGTCAAATTTGCTGAGCTAAGGATTTCAACTGTTTAAAGATCAATACACAACATGTGGGGTTCCTCAAGTATGAACTACTTGAATTCTAACTGTGACATTCGGACTGGAATTTCTCGCCATATTAAAATATTGAGTCATAGATAACATCCGCAAATGAGTGTTCGTCGAGAATTGAGAGTGAAGTAGTTCTTATTGGAGAAAATATATTTAAGTTTTAAAATTATTATTATATAGAGTCTAAATGCTATTATGTGGTAGATCTTCTGGAGTTTTTATGTTAAGTTGGTGAACTTCAATGGTCTTTCATTTTAGAAAAAATCGAATAATATTTGATCAAGTATCCGCATGTTTATTTTATTTTTTTAGAGTTTAGTTTATAATGGTAATGTTATGGTGAGCAACAGGGTTTACCTTAGAGAGTGTTCCATTTAAAGTTTTAACAGTAAATTAAGCCTTAGTGATATTTTATCAAATTTTATTTTTTATTTTAAAAAAAGAGAGTTGACTTAACTATTGATCATTAGAGGTTTAACTTGCTCACTATAGCATTTCCATAGCTTATAAAATATATCTATAAAAAATAATTTTTTATAGAAGAATTTATTATTGCATTATTAAATTTCGAATAAGTAAAGTGAAGTCAATAATATTTTTTTAGTTTTTTTTTTTAAAAAAATCTTCAATAATTTTTTTTAAAAAAAATATTTTATATATTAAATTCTAAAAGAATAAATTAAACCCTAGGGGTATTTAATTAAATTTAAATTCTTTATATTAAAAAAAAAAAAAGTTGATTATTAGCTTTAATAGCTAGAAACTTGATGATGCACTACAAATGAAGTACACTAAAGTATTTCATAGCATTACTCATATGTATAAACTACTAGAATGGGCATTCTTTGCCCAAATTATAATGCACGACTATTAAAGTTTATATATGTTCTAATGCTACACAATTAAGTTACTGTAATGTTGACTATTAAAGATTTAATAAAAACACTTCAACTTTATTACTCATCATAACATATTATATATATATATATAGGAAGACTAGAATGTGCTCCACTGCATACAAACTGTTGTGTGCAGCAAGAATGAATGATGTCTTTGATTTTGAAAAAAAAGAAAAAAGAAAAAAAAAATCTTTGTAGAGCATTGCGAATGGTGAGGGCCGACGAGAGTAGTAAAGCAAGCAGTGGTGCCAGCACAACCAAGCAATGGTGCAGATCTAGGGCATGCCGGAGGTGCGAGGGTGGTCTTGGATTGTTGCAGGGAAATTGACATTGTTTCTACTCTCCATCGCTAGGACCGTTTCCTTCTTCCTAGGCCTGTCCTCCGTAACAGATCTAGAAAATTTTTTTTTTTTTCTTCAAAAAAAGGGAAATGAAAAAAAAAACAAAAAATCCAAATCCGTTACGGAGTTGAGTCGGAGGAAGAAGGAAATGGTGTCGGCCATGGAGAGCAGAAACGGTGAAGGCCATGGAGAGTAGAAACGGTGTCGGTTTCTCTGCAACAACCCAAGACCACCCTCACACCTCCGACATGCCCCAAATTTGCACCGTCCCTTGGTTGTGTTGTCGTCGTTGCTTGCATCGCCCCACACTGTTTGAGCTGCTCTACAAAGAATTTTTTTTTCCCAAAACCAAACAAAGTCGTTCATTGTTGCCGCACATGGCAACTGTATGCGCTGGATTACATTCTAGTCTTCCTATATATATAAATATATAAATATATATTTATATATACACATATGGTAATGCTATAAAGTAGGGCTGTAAAAGAGCTGAGCCGAGCCCAAATTTATTAGGCTCGGGCTCAATTCATTTATGTTTCTTTGGGCTTGGGTTCGCCAGAGTTTTAAAATTCAAACTTGAGTTCAGTTCGTTAAACATTTAGAAGGCTTGGGCTCGAGGTCGGGCTTGTTGAATGCAATCAAAAAATCTAAATGTTTGGACTTGCTTGAACTCAACTCGAACTCAAATTCGGATTCGTTTAAGTTCGTTCCTGTGTATTAATTTATTTCTCTAAAAACTTTAAGAAATAATATTATTTATTATATATAGTAGATGAATATATAAAATAAAAAAAATTAAAGATTTAATAAATAAGTTTATTTATATATAATATTATAAATAAAATATTATTTATATTAAAAACTCATTTAGGGTAGTGAAACTAATGAATCGAATATGTATGAGCTTAGCGTGCCTCATTTAACAAGCAAGACGAACTCAAACTTTTACTAAGCCAAGCCTGAATTGTCCATCATTTCACCTCATCACCCCTACAATAGAGTACATTGTTAACTTTCTAATATTTTTTTTTAAAAAAATCTTCAATAAAAAATTTATTTATTGTAAATATATTTTACATATTATACACAAGATAAACTAAATCTTAAGGATATTGAATCAAATTTATTATTATTTTTAAATAAAAAAATAGTTAACCTTTAACTTTGACTATTAGATATTTAACCGTACACTTTATAGCATTTTTGTATATATATAATTAAGATCGAGAACTCTAATTACACAAAACACTGAATATAAATAGTCTTGACTAGTGGGTGTTTAGCGGTTTGGTTAAGTTGTTTTAAACCAACTTTTGTAACCGAATCGCAGGAATTGATTCCATAAAAAACTTAACCATCGATTATTTTTTGCGGTGTATGACCAAATCAATTGTAAAAATTTTTGACGTAAAAATTTTTGGCACAAAAATTTCAACCCAATCCATTTCTAAGCCTATTGTGTTAGAGAATAATTCGCAAATCAAAAGAAATTTTCAACCCAATCCAATTTTAAGCCCAATATGTTAGAGAATAATTTGCAAAACAAAAGAAAGTCCAATGAAATAAAATAGATGAATATATTTAAAAATATCAACCAAAATAATTGATAGTCCAATAAAGAACAAAATACCATATAAATTACAAATAAAGTCCAACAAAATAATTAAATAATTACATGTTTAAATGGATAATTTTTTAGCAATAACCATAGTAATATGAATGATAGTGAAAGCTGAAATACACATTCACAATGTATCTTCTAAATTCTCTTACGAACATTCTCATATTCAAATACTACAACAACAAATGAAAGAAAACTCAATCACATTATCTACTATTTAATAATATACTCAAAAAAAAAAAAATCCATTAACAATAATACATAACACAATCAACAACAACCATTCCAAAAAAAAAAAAAAAAAAAACATAAAAAAAGAAACTACATTTTGTTTCCATCCAAACTACAACAAGAAGCAAATAGACAAAGAAAATACTTCTTCTTAAATCTGCATTTTGCACCTTTATCTTAATTTCAACAAAACCAATAGCATTAGAGTTCTTAAATCTTAATAATTAGACATAGAAACAGAAGAAATAAAACTCACCAATTCATGTAGACTCAAATCTCAAACAAACCTACAATGATTAATTTGAAGTATAAATTATTAGTATTTTGATTTCAAATATACAAAAGATGACATGATATAATTAATAATAGAAAAATCACTAAATTTCAATACCAACTCTCTGCATTAAAACATCATGAAAGCGTGGGAAAATGTATGTCATAATAGAATATGCCCATTAAACCTTGGCACTTCAAAATCCTCTTAAATGAATTCTTTGACGGGTTGGGAGAATGAAATCTAGCAAATCTCTCAACAAATCTAAATGTAAGCATGGAAAAATGTATGTTATAAAGACATCATGGATAGATTGAAACCCATCTAGGAGGTTTTCAACTTGTGGTGGTGATTAGGTATGTCTCTTTATGAAACCCATATCTTGTAGTTATTTGCCCCAATTTTTTTTTCTTCTTTTTACAAACTTTGTTACATGTCCTTTTTTAGGGCTCAAGATGTGATTTTTTTTGAATGGGTTGACCCCGTGATATGTGCAATTTCAACCGAGATAATTCCTGGGCTTTTGTGAAGATTGCAAAAACAAGAAGAAGGTGTCGAAGTTGCTGGTGAAAAAAATTTGACTTTTGGAGGATAAAATAGTTGCATTAGAAAGAAGAAATGAGAAGTTAACTGTTGCAATACTAGATTTGCGAAGAAAATGTTGATTCCTCCTGACATTTCTTGTTTTGGTCAATGTAATATGAGCAGTGTTTCTGTCTCTTTTGTTTAAGAAATTGAGTTTGGTGTAGATGTGTTGGTATACTGTGTAATTATGAAAAGTGGGTTTAAAGCTTTTTGAGATGTGTTGGTATTGTGTGTAATTTTGTGAAGTGGTTTAAAGTTTTTGAGGGTTCTATAAAATTCAATCCTTGTACAACATAGATTTGAAGTGTTTTTGAATGAAAAGATGTTGGTATTTTGTATTAAATTTTTGTAGTTCTGTGTTCGTATTATGGTTTCAATTTTGTCATTTTTCCATAAAATATTAAGAACACATGGACATATAAATTTTGTCATTTTGCCATTTTCTTTCTAATTGAACATATACACATGTTTAGTATATGAGTTTTGTCAAAATAAATCGGTGATTTGCTTCTAGTGCAAAAATCCAAATATACATCCCCACAAGTCTAACCAAATTCCCAACCAAATGAACAATTCACAGCCAAAATATCCTAACCAAAATATCTCCTAACCTTCCCCTATCCATGCCACAATAGAAACAAACAACCAAAAAATGAATATTTGTTCATGCCAACCAACTATAGGCCTCATTTACATTGTCTTGTCATGCTTCTTGTACTCCTCCGATTGTAGGAATATTTGTTTCTTGATGGAGAATCTCCTAGCCAAGCCTTACCAAAATCATTCAATGATTTTTGAGCTTTCTTAGTCCTCTATTTTTGCATTTCTTGTAACTGCAAGTTTGACGGATTTGAGGTGTTTCTTTTCCTTGAACTTGTCCCTTTGGTGGCAACACTTCTTTTTCTTTGCAAATGACAAAATCAAATGAAACCTTTAAATGAAATGAAGCCTTCAATCACTATAAAATATTGGCTTACTAATTGAATAAATGTCTCACCATTTACCTTGTATTCCTCAGATGCAATAGAAACACCCCTCTGTTACTTGACTATGTTGTGTGCCCTGTTCAGTCTCTCCTTATTCTTGCTCAACCCCCTCCTCAGCTTTCCCAGTTTCCTTTTATCCTTCACCTCCTTGTTTCGTAAAATACCACAATACAAGTGGGTAGTAAACACAAAATAGTGCAAGAATAATTATTAAGTAAGAAAGTTGATACTTGGCTGGCTGTTTTAGCTGCCTTCCTATCTTTACAAGAGCTTTGTTGTGCCCTTCTTTTCCATAAAACTTGCAATTAATTTATTCTCCTCCATATCTTGTTGAGTTGATCATTAGTTGTCTCCTCGAACTGCCTCCTTCTTAGCTTTTTGGCGTCCTAGGCTGCACGTAAGTTGTTGGAGGATGTAAAGGTAACTCTTCAAATCTTGACGACATTGATCAGATATTTTATTGGCTGCAATACATGGCCATCCAACTGGTCAAACCTATCTCTACTAGAACACTCATCAACCACATCATGAGGGTTTAAGTCTTGTTTTAATATTGCTGCAACTCTATGCCATACAATTGCAATCTCCTTCTTCAAATTCATGATATGCTGTTCTTCCATAGGCCCAATAACTTGGTAGTCATCCAATCCATTTCAAACCGTCTTCCATGGCCTAGAATACAGTTGGCTTCAAGTGCCATAACAACTTTATCTTTTTTTCATTATGTCCCAGTGCCTACAACATTTGACCAAATTTTGGTAAGGACATCTTATCTTTAAGGCAGAAGTCAATGTAATCTCTCTCACCACCCTGTTACTCGACATAGTCACATGGAGTTATGATACCACTTTGATATAATTTAATAGTGAATAACTCTTGATGGTCTTTTGCTAGAAGCAGTGTTTGATAAGTTAAATACGTTAAGAAGGAAAAAAAAAAATAGAGCATTCCTTTCTCTGCACATAGCAACAATGAAGATAATACAAACCCTAGAATTTAAAATGTAACTAAAAAAGTTCACTTTTTTCAACTGAATCAGAGTAGCATGACACCAAATAGTCAAATTTTTTTTTTTTTTTTTGAGAAAAGTCAGTTGTTTAGCCAAATCTTAGTTTAGGATTATCACACGACATCTACTTGAGTTATATGCATGTTAAAAAAACTGAAAAATTTCAAGTTTTCATAACATTATTAGGCAAAATTTGTATAAAAAATTAGTTCTTTACTGTAGGCGATGTATTGATACCTTATGGTGTCTTGTTTCCTCACTTCCCATGATGCCATGATTTCACGCTTCAAATCTTCGCTTACTAACTATGTTTTTTTGCCTAGCAAAAGTTCTGGATTAGAGCAAAAAATGAGGATTCAAGAGAAAGATTCAAGAAAGGGTTTGAAGTTCTCAAAGGTTTCAAAGAGGGAGTAAGGATTTGAGTAAAGATTTCAAAGAGTAAGTGAATGAAATAAAAAAGGTTTATTTTGTTTTGTTTGGATCTCCAATGAACAGTAAATATGGTGTGACGACATGTGCTTGCCTTTGTTAATGAGTTGACGGTCTCGATTGATAGGAGTGTATGAGTAGGTAAGTTTGAGAGATAGAGGTTATGGGTGGGTCGAAAAATAGTATATAGGGTCATATGTGAATATTCAAGATAAGTTCAGGATTACGGTAGGAAATTAACCCAATTATTAAATATTCACCAGTTTTAGTCTTTGCAATTTCTACCACAAGTTCTTCTGTCTCCATGTTTATTTTCTTTGAACCAATTCTCACAACATATAAGAGCTCCAACCACATTAGAAGTTAATGAACTTCGATATGTATCAATTACAAGCCCACTTATGCTAAATGCACTTTCAGAAGCAACTGTGGAGATTGGAATGACCAACATATAGCTAGTTATTTTTTATATGATTGAATATTTGGTTGAGTTTACCTTCCACTAATTAAGAATATCAAAATGAGATGATATTTTTTTCTCTAGATTCATAAAAGTGTTGACCCATTCAGATTTCTTCTGCAATCTATCTTCTTCATTAATATCTCTACCACATTCCATTGCAATTAAATTCCTCTCATCTTTTTCTTGAGAATTAGGAGTATCGTCAACTATGTTTTGAAAGGACAAAACACAAGTTTCAATATTAAAACAAAAAAAGATCATATAGTAATCAAACAATCTTTCAAATGTTGTCTTAACCTTGTAAGACATAGATTCCTCACATAGTCTGAATTGATTTTTCCAAAACTCCACTCCACAAATTTCAATTTATATCGAGGATCAAGAACAATAGCTACAAACATCAACATATTAGCATTTTTTCAAATCTCCCCAATACTTATCATGCTTTCATTTCATTTTTTCTGTCCTTTTTTGCAAAATTGGATCTCTACTTTCACATAAATCATTCAATTTCCTCATAACAGAACAAGAATAATGAAAGAATGTAGAAGAAGTTACATATGAAGTTCCCAATCGCTTTCTCTTTCCATCATCTATAAATGTTCCTTGATATATCCACTATTTTGAGTGTCAAATCTTACAAATGCTTTTTCATGTTTAGAGCACTTTCAAGCATAAGATAAGTGGAATTCGAACTTGTGGAAACATCCAAAGAAACTACGGCATTAGATTGAATCTTTTCTTTTTCAGCACATTTTTTAAATTTCTTCTTTCCGCTTGGAGATGCAAAAATATAACGAACAACATTTCTTATTTTAAGAAGTGAATCATGCATATCCTTTAAGCCATCATGCATGGCAATGTTCAAAATATGTGCCACAGGTCTGATATGCAACTATTCTCCACTCAATGTAGATCCATTACAACCATTGATTTTTGCTTTTAAATAATTTATAACTACATCATTTGCACTTGCATTGTCAACTGTTATAGTAAAAACCTTCTCAATACCCCCATTCAAGAAGACATGACTCAATCCTTTGACCAATGGTCTCACCCTTATGATTCTCAATTAGGCAAAAACTTAGAATTCTTTTGTGCAACTTCAATGAAATGTGTAGCGAGACAAAGATTTTGAACTGAAGCCCAAAACAATTAGGAGTCAACAAAAAACTTTGACTTCCTCTCAATAAGTAATCTTTCAAACTCTTTTTTTCTTTTAAATGCAAGCCCCAACAATCCCTTGCCACAGTTAACCTACCAGGAATTGAGAGCATTAGTTGTACTACACTCATAAAGTAAAAAAACCTCCTCCTTCAACAAATTTTAAAGGAAGCTCATCTACAACAATCATTCTTGCAAGTGCTTCTCTACAAACTTTAACATCAAAACTAATTGAACTAAGGCTGCTACTGTTCCTTCTCCACTCTCCTTCTTTTTAAGTTGGAAACATAATTATCTTTTATTAGATTTAAGTAATTCCCTTGGAAATTTCTTACATCATGTCTCCAAATGCCCAATTATATTAGAAGTCCTATTATTTTTTCTTTGACAAGCATAATCAATCCCATAATAATTACATTTAGCTCTTGGAAAGTTAGGGTCACAATCTTGCACAAGAGAAAAATGTTTCCACACCCAAGAATGCTCTCTCATAGGTTTTTTCTTACTTGCCTTTGAAGGACTAAGTTTTGCCTTTTTCTTTGGTTCACTTATGTTCGTAGAACAACCATCATCTTCAAGTTCAATAGTTTGAACGTCTTCTTCTGCAAAGGCAAGTGCTTAGATTGTTCAACAACCTGAAAAAAAAAAAAAAATTATAAGTAGACAAGAAAAATCATGCAATTAGAGAATTAAAATAGAAAATTCTAATTAACCAACTAGTTAATGATTTATTAAAAATAAACTTAAAAATAATACCTGCAGCATGATGAGATTCAATTCCTAACTTTCTGTATAGATATCAGGAAGTTGACAAACAATTCAATTTCATAGTTTAGACATAAATGAATCATCATCATTTATATTTCATCATAAAATAAAATTTACAATAGCTATTTCACTCCCCCTATATTTAATATTATTCTTGAGAAAACAAAGAAATCATATTGAAGAAGTAACTAGTTTGGTACATTTACATATATAGAATGTCATCATTGTGGAATTACAAAATGATAGCAAGAGTGCAATAAATTATTATCCTACATACGGAAATATTAGAAAAGAAAAATGGTTGTAGTACAATAATTTCACACATACAAAAAAAAAAAAAAAAAGAAAAAAAGAAAAAAAAAGACCAATTCATTATTCTTTCTCTGGTGTAAAATTCCGTAGGTAGTCTTCAAGACTCTAATTTAACCAAAACAAGGAAGCTTCAAAAAATTAGATTTAATCCTAATGTCCAGTCCTTATACTTATAAATCTCAAGGAAGTATGAGGTAATCTAGTGATGTGTGTGAGTGTGATGCATTCCGACAAGTCTGAATTTGGAGGTTCATCAATCGAAAATCATAATTGTATGGTTAAGTTCCAAAAATAGTTTTGGCATAATGGAAACCACAACAAAATCTAGAAAATGAGAGTTGCTATCCCAAAACCCTCAGATTCAAATAAAGAATTGACGGTCTGTGGCTCTAGAGGACTATGCTAAGATTTTAGGTGGAGGAGGGGGAACAGTAACAACCATTAGGCATGGTTGTTGATTTTGATCTTCCAAAACTTGACAAGGGTGACATTTAAACTGGAAACTAGAGTACTCAAGTGGTGGGTAGTGGTTGGCTGTTCATTGGTTGGTTACAATCTTACAGAGAACAAGAAGAGAAAGGAAAAGTTGCGGGCGGTGATAGCGACATAGATAGACTCATAGAACTACCGAAGTTAGGGGTTTACAATTTAGGGTTGTGAATATATGACAAATGAAAATTATTTTTTTATTAAAAGAGATTTTAGGTTCTAAATTATATTATATTATATTCATCATGATATAGTGGTTGGTTCAATTCGGTTATAATCGATCTGATTTTTTTAAGAATCGATAACTAAACCACCAGAAATCCTTAATATTGTAACCTATTATAGGTTGATTTTGGTTGGGTTTTTGTCGGGTTGGTTTGGTTTGATTAACTCTAATTTGTTATGGTCAATTATGAACACCCAAGTCTTGACAAAAACAATCACTACAAGATAAGAAGTGGGAAAAGGTTTCTTCTACTAAGATGAGAAAAACATCTCTAAATTTCACATTTTATTTATTATTTTTGAAAGATAATAATTTAATCCTAACATCTAAGGGAACTGGATTTGAGAGTTTGAATTTAATTAGAAGCTGAACTTAAATGAAATCATTAGATGACTTTAATCCTGCATTGTTCAACCTATATTTTATGTCCATAGGCCCACCACCCCGGCTTGGAAAACTTTTACAAGAGCATCAGGATCAGCTTCCACATCTCTAACTTTGAAAGTCATATAGTATGTCATATATTCAATAGGACTAATATTTACCTTCTCCATATCCACATATGTGATCCTCTTCCACTATTATAATAATTTTTGAGAAAATTAATAAAAATCCTATATTATCATGTTTTGATCCATAATGTTTTATATTATAATAAGAGAATTGGAAACTAATGAAATAGAGATATATAGATACTTAAATGTTCCACATTATACTACTCGAGAACGTACTCAACGAAAATCATAGCAAAAAGATAATTCGTTGGAAATTGTTTTACATTCTGAAAAGGTGTAAGACAACACGCACCCTTTCTAGCAAAATTAATTTCAATGTCAAGTCCCTATTATAAAATTTCATGTGAGAATAATTTGAGAAGAAACAACACAAGCAAAATAGGCATCTACTACGTACAAACTAAACGAAATCATCTCACTATCCTCAATCTGTTTAAAACACTCTTGCCATTTGTTAAAGGAGTGCTAATGATTCAGCCATTGCCTTCTTCTCATGAGTACCATCACTAGATAAAATGCTCAAATCTCCTAATTCATTCTCTCCCTCTCCTTTGGTGATGGATGTTTCATCTTCAATTTCTAGGCATGGGATCTCTTCAATAGATGACATGTAATTATAACCTACATCTCCTCTTCTTTCAACTAATTTTGTTTTGAGCTTCAATTTCTTCTCTAGATCTTTCGGGTGGATATCATATTCAATTCAATTGTAAGGATACGAGAAAGAGAAAGAGCTCGTCTATTCATGTTCAGAAAACCGTTTTCGAAAGCAATGGGTAATTAAGACATTCCTGGCCCCTAATTCAACAAAAACGTGAAGACTACAATAGTGTAAGAGACTTGAGCCAAGGAGGGGATGATATTGCATGGCCTCATGCGGGGGAAGTGGAGTACCGTTCTACTCCCTTTGTCACTATTTGTAAGTCATTTTAACTAATTTCCTTCTCACTAATTGTAATTCATTGCTTTTAGTTTATAAGGTATGTTATTGTTTTTTTACTATATTACCCATGTCCCTATCTTTTTTTCTCTAGTCACTATGTATTGTCAGATTGATTAAAATCATAAATGAGGACACTTTAGGCAAAAAAATATTACTTTAATTTTGACAAAATGATAGTTGATGACTTATAAATAGTAACAAGAGAAGTAATAATTCTTTTAGTTTGTTTAATATGAAAAAGAATATTTTTTATAATACACTTTATTTTTTTTTATCTCATTTTATCACACAGAGAGAATATTATATTCTAGGAAATGTTTTTGGCATATTTGACATTTGAGTCTTCCCAACACCTCTCACTACACTCAAGTCTTTGTCAAAGATTCTAACATCAAATCCTTTATGCCTAGCCACCAATCCCAAGAATATAACCAGCAATACCACTAGTAGTTATCAAAATACTGAGCTTCCTGTTCTTAATGTTCTATTCACACAATGTCTGTTTGAATGGTAACAAATATAAATATAAATATATATATTAATGGGGTAAAATAATCTTCATAGAAAAATCCTTCGATTATTCTTTTGTGGTAGGAAAACGTTAAGGCAAGGGCACTGATGCTTAATCCCAAATCAAACAAGCTTTTCCACATGAATACTTGATTGATTTGATAGAGACTTGTCGAAGGTTTTAATTCCTCATTTTAATGAAAAACATTGATGAACTCCTTGAAGATTTGGAGAGGACCTTTGAAGGAGACTTGAGAGCTTTTTTTTCCCCCCTAAAACTTGAATGACTTCTTGGTGTGATTTGGATCTCTCAAGAGACCCCTCTATATAGGGTGTAGGATGGCACCATTTATGATAGTCGTATCAATAACCCTCGATTTTTCAATTCAGAAATTAATTAACTAATTTATCGAAATGAAGGCCTTGAACATATATGGAAGATATCTTTGAGATTCGTGAAATATGTTCCTTTTGGAATCTTTATATTTTCCAAGATTCCTGGGGTAACTTTTTAGAATAATAAAAAGGGAGTGTAGTAATGCCTTATGCGCACACAGCTGAGTGCAATTACCTCTATGCATCAATTCCAGATGTGCACTCGATCTTCTTCTTTTCCAAGTGTCCGGATAATCATAGCCACAATCGATTCTTCTTTCTCTCTGGCGCCCCTTCTCACCTATAAAATTACCTAACTTTCCCTTTCTCTTCTCCATCTATCCACCTTCTATCCTTTTCTCTTCTCTAGTCACGATTTGATAGCCAGGCCCAATTCTCTACCTTCCCCATTACCCCCCCAGAGTATCCCCTCTAACTTATTTTATCTGTCCCGCACTGAGTTGTTGGAAGCAAAGTAGTGTTAGTATAACTCCTTTTTATTTTTTAGTTTATTTTTCAAAGTAAATATATTTATTATATATTAATATTGATTTTTTTTTGTCTTTATCCTGATAAGCAAGTTAATAATATATAGACATATCTATTTAAAATCCAATGATTCTTTTATCAACATCGGGTAAAATATGTTATCCTTTTAACTTTTTTTTTATTATTAATTTACTGTAAATCTATATGTTTTAATTATTTATTTATTGTGTTCAAAGAAAAATTGTAGTAATTTTTTATAATTTTATAAGATTTGTTTATAAGTTATATATATTGTCTTGTCCTGTTTATATACACATTTTATGTTGATAAAGATGTGCAAATTTCATGCCTTCGTGTGTTTTTATGTTGATATTTTTGTTTAAACTATAATAATAAAAATTTGTATCCTACTCCAACCATTACTTAATAATTATAATAATAATAAAATGTTAAAGAAAGACTGTGTGGTGGGGGAGGGAAAGGAATAGTCAAAATTCGGATTCCAATTGGCTTTGGGGAGCCCACACGACTCATGAAACAACACTTAGATAATTATTAATAAATTAATTAATAATAAGCATATGCAATATTTCAATGGTTATATAATGTTGATTAATAAAGTAGTAACTACCACGACCGTTCTATATTAAATGGTTATTTCTTAATTATTTATTTTTTTAATTGTTATTGTTTAAAATATTATTGTATGATTTTATATAAATGTTCTTACTATCTAAATCACCTATAGCACCCTTGAACCATAGACTGAACAAGGATACTAAATTTGAGTGTAATATAGGAGTTAGATGATTGATGCATTTCTCAATGAAGTGATTCAATATTATACTCGGTTTGATGATGAAGGGTCTAGGCAACCAGTTTTCATGACGAGATGTTAATGAGTATGAAATTGGAGTTAGTAATCCAAACCCTGACGACAAGCCCGAGAACGACGGTGTTGATTTGGGACTTGATAATCTAATCAACACGGAATTGTCTGTGCGAAAATCTGGTCTCGAAATTCCTTTGGATTTTCCAATCAAACATCATTTCCCACATAGATGAATTTTATGAGGAACCCAGGGATAGGACTCATTTGGATGCACTACTCACGAATCAAGTTGGAGCATGGATATATGGGATGAGAATAGAATGGAGTTGCGTAAGGGAATGAAATTTAGGAATAACAAGGAATTGAAATCAACTGTCCAACTTTGGTCCATTGCAAATGGACGAGAATTCAGGATGGTAGAGAACAAAAGAAATGTTTGGGATGTCAGATGCAAGAAATCAAATGATGGCTGCATGTGGCAAATTAGAGTAGTGTCAAACCCTAACTTGGAGATATGTGATAGATTTCAAAATTCATATCAAAGCACATATGCATGACTGCAATTGAGACAGATGATCACCACAACTAGACTTCCAGACTTATTAGTAACACTATTACAAAGCTAGTGACAGCAAATATGGTGGTACATTGCAGTGAAATTCAAACACATATTCATCAATAATTTCATGTCCAACCCACCTATCAAAAGTGTTGGATTGGTTGTCAACAAGCCATTAATAGAATTTTTGGTAATTGGGGGGACTCTATTGCTATGCACTGATGTGAACCTTGCTATTGATTAGCTAGACCTGACATAAGTATGAAACTTTGTTCCAAACGATTACTAGGTTTAACTCTTGAAAGTATATTGACTCGTCGCTGTTTCTCAAGCGTGAACCAATATCTAAAAAAGGATGATGCCATAGACAACCCAAGCTAAATTGTTTGATAAGTCAAGATTTCAATGAAGAATCAAATTAGATATAAATGCTCTCAAATCTCAAATTGTATTGATAATAAACTGATTCTATTGAATAATATACAAAGCTCTATTTATAACATTTACAAGATGCCTAATACTTGTTTAATAAGAATTGTAAAATTATTCTAAAAATCCTAAAATAAACTGTCTAATTTAAAAATAATTAAATATAACATTAGAGAAGATTCCTAATTAATTAAGAATTAAAACTAAAATAATAAAATAGGAATCATAAGTATAAAGTTAACCGAAAGAAATTAGGAATAAAACATGTGTAGGAATTAATTTGCTAAAATCGAGACAAGCTACAAATTGACTTCAAATTGGAATTTAAGTTAGTGCACTATTGATCTTCATCTGATGAATGTAGAGTCAAACCCGTGCATGACCAAATCGATGTAAGCCAATGCCAATAAAATTTTGAACATGATCGGCTTGAGAAAACTTAAGACTGGAGCCAGTTTTTAAGAGTTCACTAGCACTAGTTGTCTAATCGGGGTAGTGTGTTGATGACTCTTTGTCCCCATTCAAAACTTGTCCAAAAACCAATAATTTCTTTAGCTAAAGACCAGTGCAAGGATGGGATTGACTGGCGGTGGTTTTCCTTTCGATTGGCCCCTATTGTCACGTTTTCTCCTTTTTAAGTCCTTTTCGCTTCAAACTTGATATCAAACTTTACTTGATATAAAAAAATGCTTTGTTAACTTGAATCCTTTCTTTTGAACTCCTTGGATCTCTAAATCAAAATTCTTTTCTCTTTCTTAGACCAATTGAATTAACAATTTTTTTAGTGCATTTGTCCTTGAATGGATGATTGGACCTTTAGGAATTCTTTTCTTGACATCACTTTTAGTGCTTATTTGATCAACATCATGCTCCCACTTGTTTGCCAAACTTTTAAAGTAACTAATCCTAATACTATCGTTCAATAAAACCATCATATCGATACGATGCTACATATCTTTTGTACATTTTTTGGACATTTCTTCCATGTATAGATGCATTTCAGCACAAATACAGAGTGGTTTAGTGTGGATGGAACGCATTTGACGGGAGTGTATAGGATAAACCCCTAATAGCCTCTAGCATTTGCATTCATTGATGAGGAATCAGCTCATAATTGGGGTTGGTTTTTTAACCCTTTTGTGAGAGTTGGGCAAGAAGAAAGAGGAATGTGTTTAATTTTGGATAGACATAGGCAAATCTTAAGTGTAGTGGAAAATCAGGAGATATGGCAATCACTATATGGATATCACCTTTTCTGTATACCACATGTGCAGAGAAATTTTCACACAAGACTACAAGACCAGAACTTGAAGATGTTATATTGGTAGGCTGGTCATGCTTGACCAGAAACGAAGTTTGAGGAGATCATAGCACTTATTAGACATCATAACTCAGATGCAGGTCCTAGACTAGATGCGATTCCCACCAAAATGGGGACATTACGTCGTGACAGTGGTTATAGATGTGGAAATATTATACAAACATTTCAGAGGTCTTCAACAACATCTTGAAATTGATACGAGCATTGCCAATAAAGACCACCTTGTTCACCACATTCGGCATATGTATGGACTCTCTTAGGAAGCACAAAATGGATGATCGAAACTACGAAAGTCCATTTCCATCATGTACATGGGCCATTTATAAGAAGTAGGAGTAGAGGACACGAAGACATACTGTGATGGTGATTGACGATGATGAGGAAACTTTTCAAGTCACATCAGTTATCCTCCAGTCGAGTTGTGGCAGTAATATGCACAATGTGAACTCGAAGGAAAAGATGGTGTAGTTGTGGCATATATTTTTCAAATGTCATGCTCGCAAGTCATTGCTACTTGAGCATGCATTCGGTAGGAGCCGGTTGGACTATTATATCCTGATGCAAAACGGAATTATGGTGGGAAGAAAAAAACTAGAACCTTTAACTGCAAACAACTTCACTCGAAAGTTTTATCGCAGGAAAGGGCGAATCAAGAACAAAACGACAATA